>BCHT01000017.1:178776-442779 GCA_001599695.1 Phaeotremella skinneri | reverse complement strand
CTCTGCATGCATTGAACCTTCACTAGTCGACTGGAAATTTGGCGCTGAATCCGAATCCGCTGAGATCTAAGCTCTAGCTGCTCTGTGGACTGAGATCTAAGAAAAGGGTCTACGCAGACAGATCTACGCACTCACTTTACAAACGGCGCGCCATACATTATGGGTCGCTGATTGTTCAGCAAATAGGGCAACATCCCATCTATCTATCATCCGGGGGTCATCTTGATGTCACTCAAGAACATAGCAGCAACAAGAAACATCACGAAACGGTTCAGCACACTCTCCTTCGCTCGTACTCTTGCTGCTCATTCTCACCGACAGACGAGCCACACGTTGTACACTTCGCACTCCAACGCCACATATCGCTATCCGCCGTTCCCACCATCTCTATCCCGCGCTTTTTTCTCCACTTCGGTGATCAAGCAGTCAAAGATGAAGGCTATCCTTATCAAAGATGGGAAAGGTCCCGCTGAAAACATGTACATTGGAGAAGCAGAGACTCCAGAGCCCAAGGAACATGAAGCTCAGATCAAAGTAAGCATGAACAACATGTTTCTCAGCGAGTCTTCACGGCCTTGACCGTTCCATGTGAAAGATGATTTACTGATAGCACCATCATTACTTCAGATCAAGGTGCGTCTATCACACTAGGTTGTGTGACATAGGGAACTAAGTACTTGAGCAGAGCTTCGGGTTAAACCGAATGGACCTCCTTCAACGAGAGGGCAAATACCCTGTCCCGCCTCAAGCTTCGAAGACTATCATGGGTGTCGAATTCTCAGGGATAGTCACGAAAGTAGGAGAGGATGTCAAGAACTACAAAGAAGGTGACGAGGTCTTGGGCCTGACCTATGGTGTGGGTTAGATGCTGCCGTTGCCCAATCAGGAGGGGACGAAGTAGACGCTAATTATCGACTCAACAGGGAGCGTACGCCGAGTATGTGGTCTGCTCGGAGGCCATGATCTTGCCCAAGCCCAAAGAGCTATCTTTTGTCGAGGCTGCTGCTTTGCCTGAGAATTGGCTGACCGGTAAGTCCCAGGACTGAGTTGTCATTTAGCCGGAACATTATCTGATATTTTTCGCTTTAGCGTTTCAAGCCCTGTTCCTCGAGGGAGGATTGAAGCAAGGTCAGAATGTTCTGATTCATGCTGTAAGTTACCGGATCCCTGTGATTAGATTAATATGTGGCCTCAAGGAGAGGTTCCATTCCATTTGGCTAACTCTGTTTCTCTCATTAGGGCGCATCCGGAGTAGGCGTTGCGGCGATTCAGCTTGCCCGTAAGCGCTTGGAATGTATCCTCAGTAGACTCAACTGACAGGTGCGTATGCCCCACAGTGCACGTTGGCAATGCCACCAATGTCTTCACTACTTGCGGGACGGATGAGAAGGTAAAATTCCTCGAGACACTGGGCGGCGATTCAGGCAAATTGCACGTCTTCAACTACAGAACCCAGAGTAAGTCTTTTCCAACATTACAGAAGTCCTCCATCCGTGGTTCCATATCGTTGGGAGTTGACATAACGGCTACGTCAGGCTTCGAAGAGGAGATCAAGAAGCTCGACCTAAGTGTCGACCTCATCATCGATTTCGTCGGACGTGATTACTTCAACTCCAACCTAAACCTCCTGAAGCTCGATGGTACCATGGTTTTCCTCGCACTTCTCTCGGGACCAGCGCTCAAGGAGGACACAAACATTGGTCAGCTTCTCTACAAGCGACTCACTCTCAAGGGATCGACGCTCAGGAGTAGGACGGTGGATTACCAGGCGAAACTTTTGGGAAGATTTAGGGACGAGGCGTTGGGCCTGATCACTAAGGGGGAGATGAGGGTGGAGGTCCATGAGGTGAGCTTTGGATACTCGTCGAGGAATGGTCGTGCAGAATTGCGGGAAGAAGCTGATATGTCGTATAGATCTTCCCTTGGGATAAAGTCATTGAGGCTCACAAGGAAATGGAGGCTAACAAGAACAGCGGAAAGGTAGGTGGAATGATTGGGTCGTACCCAGCTGGGACAGGGCTCAAGCGAAACCTAACTGATTCTTATCTCACCAGATTGTGTTCGAGATCCCCGAGTAGGATGCGATAAGAGATAAATCATGTCAGGTAGCAAAGAATTAAATTTGCCATTCCGGCTCTTGCTGATTAAATACTGAAATACTGAGTTGATCGAGTGAATGCACCTGTGCTGTTTGGAGCATCGTTGAACATCCTTTGTGTTCTGTGAAACGTTCGAGCTGCGTTTCGGGTTCACGTAACGAGGTGAAGGCAATCAGCCTGCCGCTAATATCTTGACAATTTTACTGGTGATTGATATACCAAATCATTCTGCAGCTTTATGCCTAAAGGCCAACTGAGTAACAATAATTGAAAAGCATGACCTTCCTAGAGAACAACGCAACATTCAAAGCAAACAGTCAATACAGTAAGTCCAGTCCCGTCCCACCCCTGTCTATCATACAGAAACTGACGAATAACACAACCAAAAGTCGTAATCTGCCTAATAATCTTCATCCTCCTTGAGACTCTTATCTTCACAATCTACCTCTTGAGATTACGACATAAACTCCATAAAGCGTGGGAGAGGATTGCAGCTTATCAGGCTGCTTCGGGGGAGACTGCTGCTGATGGTGGATTGGAGAAGGCTTTTTGAAGTTTTGGACAGGGATTGGATGGGTGCACTGTGATCTGATAGGACGAGGTTGTTGGATATACTGTTTCATGTTTGATGATCTAGTCTGTACTATGGTATTCCAGTCCATCTTTTGCCATGTCGCTTCCTACTATTGGTGGTCAGGCTGCTGGGTCGTCGATGAGTCCTTTGGGCGTAATGCGAGGATCTAGGCCAGTCCAAAGGATTTAGCCAGTTAGTGCTGTATATAAGCAGAGAGCGCATAGAGTCCATGGCGACTCATGCACACCATGGCAGACGAGTGATGATTCATGCCTCTATGCTGTACGTGATACAAGTGATTTTTACGAGGGACAATCCTCCACCTATGACAAAATCTTCTTCTCTTTCTCCCCATCTCCCTCCTCCACATCATCCACTTCACGTCTCCACATCCATGACGCCAAATTCTTGTGCACCATCATCAAGCCAAGGACCACGGGGAGATACCACAGACTGACCCAGAACACCCGTCTAGCCGTAACTTCATTTGCAGATTTCCAAAATTTCCACGCACTCTGTACGAAGATCGCGTTGGGGACTGCTGAGGTTGCTGCGAAGGACCAGTCGACTGATCCAGATAATGGAGCTAGCACTGCGCAGATCGGTACTAACAGCACGGCGTGGCGGAGGGATACGAGAGCGTTCAGACGGGGTGAGAGGACTGAGAGCATAGGATATCCGGAGAGGGCGTAGTGTTGTCGAATCAGGTGGGAGAGGGAGTTGAAATGTGGGAACTGCCATGAGAAGAGGAGAGCCGCTAGGGTCAATGCTGTTAGTGGATTTGGAGATGTGGAGAATTCCGTAAATGGAAGATGCAGTTCGATGGGTTGGGCGTCAGTCGGCCACAAGGAGCCACCAGTTGCAGTCCACCCCATGAGTGGGGTGATTGCGCCCACAAGAGCTCCCACCCAAGTATTGGCTACGCTGAAACGTTTCATTGGGGTATAGATTGCAGCGTAGAGGATGAGATTGCCGATCCCGAGAGCAGCTGTTGTGGGGTTGCATCCGTAGTAGAGGATAGCTCCACCGACGAGCGTACAAATCGTTCCAAAGGCTGCAGCATGGAAGATGCTGATTCGACGGGTTACCAAAGGTCGGACTCTGGTTCGCGGAGTTTGAGCATCCAAGGGGATTTCGAGAATTTGGTTGAATGTGTTGGCAGCAGCCGAGGTAAGGAAGGTACCAATGGTCAGGTTGAGCAGAAGAGGAATGGATAGAGGTAAAGGCGACAGGGCTAAACCCGTTGTTGCTGTCAACACCATGAGAACGGAAAGATTTCGTTTCGACAGCTGAGAGTACACCCCAATCAGTCGTCTGAGATTCAGTGGCGGGTGAGGCCGGTATGCTGTGAATGGGGCACTAGGAGCAGAAGGTAAGGGGAGATCGAGGTCGGGGAACATCGGCGGTAATGCTTTGGCTGCTTGTCGCACCGTTGCTATCTCGTGCAATCGCGACGTGAAGAATGGCTGAGCGATTGATTGAGAATGTGTTCGTCGTTGCGTGTGAAGTGATCGTCGTTGAACACCGAATGGAGAAGCTTGAATGGTGGAATTCTTTCCGCTAACCGCAGTTGCCGTAGCTGCTACCTCCGCGGGGGCCTCGCCTATAGGTTCCTCATCATTGGCTTCACCAATATTGGCCATTTGCCCTTCAACCATCTTCCTGAACCTGCCCTTTGGTCGGGAGATCAGCTCATCGTAGGTCCCGTCCTCGGCTACCCTTCCTCCCTCGAGGAGAACGACACGTTCCGCCTGAGCGATAGAGGATAACCGGTGCGCGATCAGGATGACAGTGATATCCGAATCCGCAAATAGGTTGTTGAGAGCCTTGTTCACCTATGGAAAGCGGGTTTCGTCAGCCAAATCTAACTTTCCTTTCGACGCGGACTTACAGCAGTTTCAGACTCGGAGTCGAGGGCACCTGGAATGTATCAGCTAAGTTATACTTCATTAGCTTACTTGTTGCTTCATCCATCAACAATACCGACGGGTTCCCAACCAGAGCTCTAGCAATAGCTATCCGCTGCCTCTGACCTCCAGAAAGACTTGCTTTGGTAACTAAATGTCAGCTAAATCGCTCACCAGTTCACTCACTCATTGTATCATAACCTTCTGGCATTCCCTCAATGAAATCGCAATGAGCTACCTGAGCGGCTCTCACAACGTCTTCCCTCGTCGCGTCGCTGTGTCCATATTTGATATTCTCCTCAATTGTTCCAGCGAACAGAATCGGGTCCTGTGGAACGACACCGATCCTCGCTCGCCACGATTCTGGGATGAACTCTTTAATGGGTCTACCGTCAAACAGGACTGTGCCCTCTGTCGGGTCATAAAATCTCAAGAGCAAAAGCTGGATAGACGATTTTCCGCTGCCGCTACCGCCACTATTCTTGTCAGTACGTTCTTAAATTTAGAACTCACACTAAGGCCAGTCGTTCCCCTTTGTCTATCCGAAGGTTCAGTCCATTCAATACCTTGACATCCGGCCGAGATGGGTATGCAAAAGTTACATCGCGCAGCTCAATCGTTCCGTCGTGTTTTGACACAGGCTGTCCAATAGATAGCGGTATCGGTGAAGGCAACGCATGGAGGCCGATAATTCTCTGACTGGCCCCAACACCTTTCATCAAGCCAGTGAAGAAACCGGCGAGAGCTGTACATTAGGACTGAACAGCTGTTCTCAACTCACTATTTAAACTCCACTCGATCCAATTGACATAGATGAACAGAGACGTCATGTCTCCAACTGAAATTTCTCCTCGCCGTACTAGGACACCCCCATAGAGAAGTAGACCGATCATTCCCAGATCCCCAGCTACCTCGTTTCCACCTTGAAAGATCCCGTTTGCGAAGGTCTCCTTCTTCTGAAGCTTGAACACTCCATCAACCTTCGTGGCGAACAAAGCACGTTCCTCGGGTTGAGTATTAGAGGCAGAGACCGTCCGATGTGCGGATAATCGCTCTTCCGCAAGTTTACTCATGTTACCCAAAGCTTCTTGGGTCTTCAGCGACAGGGTCCGAATATATCGACCATAGTAGAAGGATCCAATTGAGATGGGGGGGATAACAAATAGCATGACCACCGTCAAGCTTGGAGAGATCAGGTACATCGCTCCGATACCGACTCCAGCTCCCAGAACGGCTTTGAGACCTTCCCCCAAATTTTCTGAGAGTGATTGACCAACTATCGAGGTGTCCTGGCCCAAACGGGACAGTGCATCTCCGACTCCGGTGGTCTCGATATGTGACGGTGGAAGGGAGAGAAATTTGCCATAGGTTTTGTTCCTGCACCATTAGCTTTGCTTCGTACAGAAAAACTCACCGAATCGCAGCTACAGTCCTTTGTCCAGCTAATCTCAGTGCGATACTCCGTCCAGAGTTAGCAGCCGCGCCTATTAGTAGGACTATTGCTATCGCAGCCGTTGCCTTCTCCAGAGGTAGGCCGAACAGTAAAGTCGCATCCGAGCCAGGAGCAAAGAAATCGATGATCCTACCGATGGCCCAAGGGATTCCTAGATTGACAGCGGTAGAGACAACTAGACATGCTACGCCGACAGAGATTAGTCGCCACTGGGGCTTTGCAAGGGATAATAGCTTAAGTATAGACGATGTATCGGGTTTGGGATCGGCTTTGACGGGTGTCGAAGCTTTGGGTGTCGGTGCCGGAGTGGTGACGGGAGGCGACGGCGACGGTGACGGAGTTGCAGGAGCGGTGGGAGCCTCTGCTGCGTTTATCGCTTTAGCTGAATTGTACCGAGCAAAAGCATATCGAGGCAGCGAAGACCGTTGAACTCCCTGGACTCCCTGCAGCCTTAATCCTGCTGCAATGCTGATCGACAGAGGACCTGGCCGCGGACCCAACGAGTAAAGCCGAATCCCGAGAGACGACACTGCCATAGATTCCGGCCGGACAGGAATCCAGCGTGGAGCCGTGGTTCGAAAGGCCAGACCGAGGGGCCGAGCCAGTGCTCCTCGGGCTGCCATTATGGCGAGTGGAAAGAATATAACAAGAGACTTGGGCCGTGGAATAGTACGACGAGGGTAGATATAGAGGTTGGGAGTTGGAAAAGTCCGACAAAACCCATGGACAACGGCGGTTACGTAAGCATCTCCCCATATAAGCAGTGATATATGGTGCTGGCAATAGGTGATACCTCTATACATCACATTGGCTGTACGTATCTGGTTTCCCAGCACAAAATGCAGGTCCAACCATCTCCTGCAGCGCTCAGAGCAGCTCAATCAGCTGCTACGTCGAAGCATGCGCTCATTAACCTCACCCGACTGGTCCGATCGCTTGCCACCAAGGAGCCAGCTGGAGACCTGGATGATGATGGCGAGGCAACTGAAGCAGGAACGCAAGGTGATTGGGTAGTTGTCAGACGGGATTGGGAGGTGAGCAGAGCCTGATATCGACCTAAAATTCACCTGTAAGCTATATAATGTGGGCTGAGTAACGATCGCAGACGGTTTTGTATGCTCGAGCACTGTTGGACGCTGTTCGAGGCAGCAATGAACAGTCAGTTTATTCTATGGCCTGATGAAGGCGCACACCTGAATAATACGTGCTTGATATCAGATCTTCTTCGGCTGTGAGCATTCTCGATGGACTTGCCAAGACCCTGGATGAAGTCGAGACGAAATACAAGACAGCTCTTGAGGTGGGTGTTTCGTGGTATATCAGCTACGGTCGGAGTGCCGATCATTGACGGTTGTTGCGCATGGACAGAAATCCTCACCTCCAAAGGTCGAAATCTCGCTTCCCGAGCACGAGCATGTACCATCCATCTCATCCCCAATGGACGGACCCACTTCGACAGCACTTACTCTGCCGTCCTCTACCGTACCCCTCCCATCCCCACCCCATCTGCGGCAGCGACATTCTTCGTCGGTGTCTCTTACATCCTCAAGTACCAGGGAATACCTGGCAGCTCGACGAGCAGAGGATGAGAAGGGCGGCGAATTTGGTTTGCTACCATTGAAGAACGTGACGAGCTCGCAAACTAGAGCCAATTCAAAAGCAGGGGCTAGGGAGACGCTGTTGGGAGGCCCGAGATCGACCGTTTCAGGTGTTGGATCAGCGCAACTGCATGATGAGCTTGGTGGCCAGTTGGCGGAGGTGAGTGCTGCAAGCATTGTCATTCTCACCAACAATCGTGATGCAGAGACTGAATATCACCGCAAGTTGAGCTGACAATCCTGTAGATGTCTCATCGACTCAAGCTCAATGCGCTTCATTTCGCCTCTTCCCTGGACGAAGAGAAAACCCTTCTAGAGACATCCCAAGGCGTTCTGGAAAGTGAGTCAACGGACATACTCATCCTATGCTTCAAGAGCTATCCGTGCTTTGTGCTGTATGTGTGAGCTGATATCTGATAACCGTCTACAGACAATCTCAGTGCCACTCGCACGTCAAAGGCTCAACTGTCCACCGTCTCAAAGAAAGGTCGGGGGACGACGTGCATGACTCTCGGGGTGGTGGTGCTGGTGATGGTGTTGTGGATGTGGATGTACATGTTGATACGATTTACATAGCATGCATCCACTTGGGTCTGTCAAAAGGCGTGGAATGGCGCTCGTGTGCACGCAGTTCCTGGCTGGACTGGGAATGTGGAGGGTGAACGCAAGAACAACTATCTGCCTCGTTTTATGCTCTACCATTTACTGAACTATTCTCCGCTGATCATCTTCCTGCTTAGAATCGATAAAGCAGGCGACTGACCCATGACTCCATCCTGTCGATGACAGCAGTCCTAGGAGCCCACAGGGCCTTCCTGACTGATGTCCTCTCCCGTCAGACCGAACGACGGAAACTCGTTGATCCAGAATACGTCTTCCCGCCTGCTCCAGTCTTATCCCCAGTGCCCACATCTCAGTCAATCACCTCAACCTCCTCGCTCCTATCAAAGACCAATGTGGTGAATTACGTAGCGGAAGAGGAGACTGTGCGAAATGATTATTCGGATTGGTATGGCGTGTCCGGTGTTTTGGGTAGTAATCACATACTCGGAGCAGGCAGTGATGAGATTTGTGAAGAGTGAGGCGAGCGTTTCCTTGCAGTGTTTACGACTACTGAAATGCTGAGCCTACTATCAGGTATCCTGCATTACGACGACTGATGACGCTAAAGACTGAACAAGTCACTCAACTATCCCATCAACCTATCTATCACCACCTCACCTCAGCTTCCCCAGCAGTGATCGCAACAACCCTCTCACCAAACCGATTCGACGTCATCCTAGTAACCCCACCAGCGACTTCGACCTGGGAACAAACTGCTCTCCTACCCATCCGACACCTATCCGCTGATCCTGGCTTCGTTTTTCTCTGGGTCGGAAGAGGCGATCAAGTGGGGTTAGAGAAGGGGCGGGAATGTCTCGCTAGATGGGGATTTAGACGAGCGGAGGATATCGTTTGGGTCAGGACTAATCGACGGGTACAGCTGGATGGTAAAGGTGATGGTGATGGTGCTGGGATTGGTGGACTGTTCGGGAGTCAGAAGGAGCATTGTTTGATGGGTATTCGGGGGACGGTGAGACGGTCTACGGACTCGAGATTCGTTCATTGTAATGTTGACACCGATGTCATGCTGTGGGAGGATGACGGTGGTGAGTCCAGCCTTCACCAGAATCTATTTCTCCTCACAACCACCATCGCTGATATCATCTGACGGTGTCACTAGAATCCCCAAAACAACATCCTCCCTATCTTTATAGCCTCATCGAAAATTTCTGTCTAGGCACAAGACGTCTCGAGCTCTTTGGAGCACCCACAAACCCCCGTCCAGGATGGGTGACAGCCGGTCTCTCACCACTCCCCTCAACCCAGAGCTCACCACCTACTATAATCCCATACGACCCGATTACATACCCAACGACCTTGCCAGAAAAGGAAGAGGGGAAACATATTCTCCCCTTCCATGCAGAGATTGACATGCTCCGTCCGAAATCACCTCAGAGACGGGCGAAAGCTCTACCCATGGGTGGGGGAGGGATGGGTCGACCTACACCCCCGTCCTCTTCTGGCTACCGGACACCTACCCAGGGATTTAGACCGTCACCGGGTATAGGAGGGGGCAACTCGTTCCAGAGTCCCGGACTTCGGCAAGCTGGTGCTGGATTCGGGGGCGGATACGGCCATACACATCCTGGACCATCTATAGGGACCAGTCAATCTCCATTAATTCGAATGGGGAATCTTTCAAATACCCCTCAATCTTCATCACCTCAACCGCTCAATCCTCTAGTCTCCCCATTCACACCTCAAACACCCATGATCAATACCCTTCCAACGGGGATGGGCATGGGTATGGATATGGGCATGGGCATGAATATGAATATGAATATGGGACCACCGGGTCAAATGATGGATCCAGGAATGATGATGGCCATGATGGCTAATATCAACATGGGAATGAACCCTAACCAAAATATGAATATGGGATTCATGAATCCGAATCCGAACCCAACTTTTCAACAGCTTCAATTCCAACAGCAGTATCAACTTCAGCAGATGCAGTTGCATCAGCTACAGTACCAGAACCAGGGGCAGGGACAAGGATATGGGGGCAACCAACCTGGGTCTGGAGGTGCACAAGGTGGACAGGGTGGATACGGATGGCAGCAAGGGAATTGGCAACAGTAGGAAACATACATGAGGTCTTCGAGCGATGATGATCTTTGTAATTTTAATGTATTCGAAGGACGACATAGATACGCCAACTTTTCAGAATTTTGTATATTCAGTACTACTGGGCATTGGATGAGGATGCTCAATACGAAGGAAACGAGAAATGCATTGTATTTGATATTGTCGTCGTCGTCATCGTACAAGCTAGGCCAGTCAAGTCAAGCTGAGCCGACCAGCGCCGTTCTGAAATCTACAGCGTCTGATTTTCTCACCCTACGTCTAGTCCTCTTCACGTCATATCCGTCATCACTGATATACAAAAACGCTCATCGAGATCGCCATTCTTAGCGCTAATACAATATACTTGGTCCTGGGTCGATAAACCAATCATGTATCCCGACCCCTAATTCAATATAGATCAGCCACGTCCTCGGACCGCCTCACTTCCGTCCTCTTTCTTGGGTGCACGCGGTGCAACTTACTTGGTCACGACAGCCCATCCTTCACCAGGCTCGAAATCCCCGGGATCCTCATCATCCAACAAAGGCGACTTTGGCGATTTCCTAGTTGAGAGACGCTTGCCCAATCCAGACTTCGGAGTAGAGTCCGCGTCTAGACTCAATCTTAGCGGAATATCGTCCCCCTTAATCTCAGCAGCCGATGCCAACGGGGGAAGACTCGGAGAATCCCCGGGTCCTGGATGCGTGATAACTGGCGTTTCGGACAATGCGCTAATGACGTCGGGTGTCGATGCTGGAACTGGAATGCTCTCGGTGTTGATACTAGTACCCGCGGAAGGCTTTCTCGGGGTAACATGTGGCGAGGAGACGTGGACCTCCACTCGAGGCTTCTCTTCGTCCGGTACTTCTGGGAAGGATTTGAAAAAGGTCGGATCGATCGGTGTTGAGGTGGTACTGTCTCCTTCAGAGTTGATGTTGGCATTTAGTGTGCCCGAGGCGGGGAATGTTGATGGGGACGGATCAAGTTCGTCTGGATTGGTGGTGGGAGCTTCGGGGAAGTCGGGTGCTGCACGATCGAGCATCGGCGTTTTGTCGAAATCGTCGATAGAGTTGACGGTAGCCGGGTGGTTTTCGTTGATAGTCATCGGTTGAGATATCGGAGCCGGTTCTAAATGGATCTGCAGAGGCTTGTGCGATTTCAGCAGCGACTCTACCGGTTCAGTGAGGATCGGGTCTTCGGATCTGGTGGACAGAGAGGGTTCGTCCTTCTCTGTTCCTCCAGCCGCAGGATTAGATGTCCGCAGCTCTTGCTCTGAAGCTGTGACAGTCTCGTCGGTGGCGGAAGCCGCCGTTTGCACCGTATCATGGTTGACTGGTGCGGGAGAAGATACCTCGTTAACTCCTTCAAACTGCTGGCCAGCGGCACTTCCATTACCCTGATTGGCAACAGCTGTGACATCCTCGACGGCCAGTTCTTGGATATCAGATGGACGTTTCTGGTCCTCTTCGTCATCAGCAGGAATCACCTGCGAAGGCTCTTCCACATCTTCCATCTTTTGCCCAGCTGGTCCACCCTGATCCTTCCTCTCTTCCTGTCCGATGGTGTGCTCCGCAAGATTCTGAGTTAGTGCCGAATTAGCCATATCGCTGATTGGTTGGTCGGTCGGATTGAGAGTGATTGTTTTCGATAGGTCGGTATGGAGTTCGCCAGCTTTGAGAGCTTCGAGATCAGGCGCTAGATTGGGGTCCGTGATGTCAGAAGGCGACTCTCCAGCTGATGTAAGGTGGACCGCTTGAGGTTCTACGCTCGGATTTTGAGAGTTGGACGTTGCTAATTCTTCCGCAGCAATATGCTCCCTTTGAGCTCCCTCTTCTCTATCATCAACTGACTTTGAAGGTTCAGGGGTCCTTTCTCTGTCCACCTCCATGTTCAGGACGTTGAGTCTGTCTCCGAGGTCGCCCATATCCATGTCCGGGACTTCTTCATCCCCTACAATACTTCCGTCCCCTCTTGCACTTCCATCTCCCCGCAGACTTCCTCCATCCCTCTCGAGTTCTCTCCTGATTCCCCGAGGCGTCCCCATCGGTGTACTCACACCGCTGACGTCGTCCATCATTTGCTGTTCGGCACCACCTCCCGAGCTGGGGTCGTATTGACTCAACAAAGACGAATTCATGCTGGGGGCAACGGAACGCGCTGCAGAAGAGTTGGAAACCCCGCGCAACATATCGGGGGCTGAGGGAGAAGCTAAAGCTCGGGACAAGTTACGTTGCGATAGGTCATCGGGGGGTGCTAGTACATCAGGGGTGGCACCTACGACAGGCGTGGACGGCATCGAAAGATCAGCCGGCTCATCGCCTGCCTCAGCGATGGTTGACGAAGGTGTGGAGGCGCCGGGTCCACCATTATCGGGGAGAGTGGCAGCTAACAGATGGGGTGGGAGGCTCGTCATACCAGGAGAAGTGGGTGGGGATGAGTTCGTGGACTCGCTGGCAGAGTTGACGGACTCTGCCTTACCGGAGACCACAGACGAGTCCTGCGAGCCGGCTGGACTTGGTGGACGGACGGTAATATTTTTCGCTCCTTGTGAACCGACGCTCGAACCAAAACTCGCAATACGGTTCGCCACCATGCCCTTATTCTCCGAAACTCTTCTCCCGCTCTGACTCCCGATGATAGCTGAAGATTTGGGGTCCAGACTAGGAATTCGATTCCCTATCATTCCCCCCTTTGCGGCTGATGATGATGATCCTACAGGACCGGCAAAGCCGAATGGTCGAACAGGGACGAGTGGGGGAGCAGATGGGTTGTTGAATTTAGCGATACGATCTTTTAGGGAGCCGGGCAGGGGCCGGGATTTGTCGACTGGTCCAGGGTTGGGTGACGATGACCTGGTGGAGTCGGCGGACTGAGGTGGAGACATGATTGTATCGTTTGTATCGGGTCTGGTAGTATCGGTGATTGTAGGGGGGCTACCGGTGTATGATAGCTGACGTTTCTCTCCAGTATCTGTGGAAATGGGAGGAGAGGAGCATGTCAGCAAGTGATAGGGTGCATGAAAGGTGCGGCCAGAGACGAAATGTCGCGTGCACGGCTATCGTCAGGAGCTCACAGTCGGTCGCAGTCTTTTTTTGTTTTGTTCGACAATTCGACAAAGAGCTAGTCTTCCGCCGTTTCTTCTATAGCTTGCAGCAGGGAAGCAGGGTATGCTGTCTGTAGCCAGCACGATGAGGGATGCAAGAGATAGACAGAGGAGGGGAGGAGTAGAAGTTCCAGTTCGGAATCAAAGGGAAAGGAAACCAACCAGCCCGAACAAGTCAACCCCAATGCGGCAATCAGCTTTCCCACGGTGGTCATGGCGCGTGAGCTATCTTCTGCTCTTGCCTGACGACTGTTGTTGACAACTTTCGTTTCCATCGTCAATCTCTCTATTCTGTTCATCTCAACCACCCGTCCTTAGGGCTGCTCTCACCATACAGCATGCCTCTACAACGCACACCACCGCAGCATCTACAGAAAGCCGCAGTGCCACCATCTGCTGATGCTACCGCTGCTTCTCCCTCAGCCGCATTCCGGCCAGTGAAGCAACCTGTTCGACGCTCGCTTCCAGATGGCACTCTTCCCCCAGTAGAAGATTCCCAACCAATAGCATCGACCTCAACTCTCCCTACAGATCCAACTCCCCCCACAACCGAAGGAGAGCAGATGGATATTGATCAACTTGAAGCCGAGCTGCCTGTGGCAGAAGAGTCGACGACTCCCCCACCTGAAGAGGTTGTTCCTCCTCCTGTTACTCCCAAACCGTCCCAGGCGAATCGACGAATGTCAGTGAAGAAGACGCCAGCAGCGGTGTTGGACGATCCTGTCGTCCCTATACCGATGGAACCGGGGCAAGAGGTGGATTACGGCAAACATCATCAGGTGTTATTACAAGCTCTTGAGGTTGCGGTGAGGAAGGGCGCAAACAAGTGGACGTGAGTGGTATTCAATATGGTCAGAAGGCTGCACTTGACCAATGTGCTATTCCCTGCTGATGCTGTGTGACTGATCATGTCCATCAGTTCTTCAGATCTTAAACAATGTTTTCCACTTTTAGCTGCTCGAGAGCCAGCAGCAGTAGAAGCAGTGTGGGCCCGGTCGGCCCAAGCAATCCGGACCAACATTCTAGTCAGTTCTATATCTTTTTGTTACTTTATTATACATCCTTCTGATGTGGGAACAGAACCAAGCGACAGATTTGTTTGACCACTATAAAATCGGACCAGCCCTGCAACTACTGAATCAAACCATCCAAGAAGCCAAGGACTATGCAGCGGTCTCCGGATCTAATCCACGTCCTGACCGGTGGAGGTTCGTGCTGCCCTTTTGTCAACGCTTCCGTGGCATAGAGACTAACTCCCACAAAATTGTGCAGACCCGATATCACTCCAGCAGCTTTGACTGCAGCAAATAACCTACCGATATACGACGACGCATACGCTCGACTCAGGGAGGAGTACATATCTGTGAGCTATCTAATCGTGTACCCATCGGTCAAGTCTGACCATAACATCAACGACATAGCTACACGAAGACTGCGCCAAGCGATATACCTCAGTATCAACGAAGAAAGCCGAACTCGCACAGCTCGAATCGTCAGTGTCCGACGGAGTGGTCGAGCTAGAACAGGTACGTTTCTGTTGAGGCACTTGGCCCTGGATCTGGTAGTTGTTCAGATTAAATGCTGATTCCTTGACGAAGACTATTAAGATATTGGATGGCTTCCCGACCGAGGAGATGAGTCGATGGACGGAGGATTTCCAGGGCAAGTCGGCGGGTTTGCGATCTGCCTGAGGGATGTTGTACTGTATGCGGGGACACTGCCTATCATTTCCCTTGTATAGACAGTTGATATTGTATTGACTTTACTTCTGGATACTGTTCGAACGGTATCAATTACCCGTGAAATGTCTCTGCGTCTGTATACCTGCATCATTGATACGCAAATCCTTACAAGTGTATCCATCAAGCTGTACATGGACTACGATAGCCGCCAACAACGATAGTATCAAGAATGTCTAAAACCTCGCCAAATCGCTCTCTGATGCGACACTCATATGAATCCTTGCGACATCCTCTCCGTCCTCCCGTCTCCCTCTCCCTCACCCTCACCCTCAATTCCCAAATCCCGTTGCCCCATAGCCGGCCAAAGCTGTCTCAGCGAAATAGGTCTAAGAATCGGTATCTCCCCATCATCAGCTGGAGCCCTATACCTACCCAATCCTCTGGGCGGCGGGTTCAACCCGTGCAACACAGGAGAGAGGGGTGGGGATCCTAAGGAGATGATCTTCTCTGGTGGAGTGGGGGTTGTGTGTGTCGGATTGGTGTAGGGTGGAGGAGGTGCTGGGACGAACCATGTATCCCCTCCTGAGCGTTCTCCTGATTTGTAGTCTGTCATGGCGAATTCTTCTTTGGTTGTTTCATTGATTCGTTCTTTGCCCTTCCCATTGGTCCCGCGATGTCGAGAGGGTAAAAGGAGTTCTCTAAGCTTTTGATTATTGCCTCCTCCCTTTCCACCTCCTTCCAACCTTGTTTCATCCCGGGATCCCGATCTATTATTCCCATCGTCGCCTGTCTGTATCTCCGGACGGACCCTCTGTATCCCCAGAATAGTCTCCAACCTCAACTTCAATCTCAATGTCCGATCTCTAGCTTCCTGATCTTCCATCTTATTTACAAATTCCTTGGTCGCCTCTCTAGTCTTCCTACGTTCTTTCCTGATGTACCACCATCCTCCCAATCCCATTGCTACCAGTGCGAGAGAGACGAAAACCAGCGGCCAGAGATGAAGTTTTGACTGTTTTGTGAGGAGCGCTGAAAGACAGATACCCAGACCTGTGGCAAAGATGCCGGAATCACATGAGGCGGCAACGCATTTACCTGAGCTTAGGATGTAGTTGTCCAGACAGGTTGTGCATTGTTCGTTAGACGGGCCGATACATGACGAACATCCACTGGATGACGAGCAAGGCTGGCATGTGGAAGATGAGGTGTCGAAATATGATTGTTCCGGACAGTGGGTCATACACCGGCCGTCTGAGAGGACTGGACGTGATGGTGGACAAGTGAGACATGAGCCTGAATCTGAGGCGACGGAGCATGTTGCACAGTCAACTGAACACGGTAGACAGGTTCCGTTGGTGGATATCGTCGATGAAGGGCACGACGGTATGCACTTCCCATCGAAAGCTGAGAGGTTTGACGAGCATCTAGTGCACGTAGTGGCGGTTTTGATGCAGGCGGAACAGGATGAGTCGCACGCTGCCGGATCATCTCTGCTTCAGCTCAAACGATTCGACAGAAATATATTAAATCAAAGATAGCCGCACCTTGGCAAGTCCCATTGATTGCCGCGCTTCCCTCAGGCAAGAAAAATCCTTCTCCACATTTTTGTACGCATACACCATTCTGGAGAAGCCATCCTTCCTGACATGACCCACAAGTCAAGCCAGTGAAAGAGGACAAGGTCGAGAAGTTTGGAATTGAGCAAGACGAGCATCCCACAGGACATGCTAGGATTAGGTGAGCTGATAGGCGTTGTGCAGACCAGCGCACATGGTATCGTCGCTTACCATCGCATTCACTCTTCCCATTATTGACCACAAACACGCCCGACAGACCACTCAGGCTAGAGTCACATACGCCAGTGGACAGGTCGTATGCCACACAAGATCCATGCAGGCTGACTCGAGGGGATGCACAGGCGAGGCAGTCGGTCGTCGAGGGTCCGGAGCAGGTCGCACATGCTGGCGAGCAACTGCAAAGATTCAAAATATGAAAGAGAAAGAAGGATGGAGGTAGCTTACCTCGAACATGACCCAGTAGTGCCGTTCCAGTATTGTCCATCTGGACAGTCCCCAGTTGGCGGAGCACATGTCGGTGGATCCGCAGACGAGACAGACAAGCCAGAAACACACGCCGTGCAAGAGGGAGTGTCTGTTGTTCCTTCTTTCAGGTCGCAGGTCGTGCATCCGAGCGGACAAGCTGGGCAAACTGGCGTCAGTCTGTGGTGTCGTCGAGGGGATGATACAATTTGCTGAAGACTACCGGTAACACAGAAAACCCACCAAGGCAATTGCTATTTGCATCCTGGAAGAAACCAGGAGCACAAGTCGAGCATAGCTGACTCGTGCCGTTAGAGGTCCATCCGGCAGAGCAGCTGCAGGCGTTCGAGGAGGTACAGGTCCCGTGAAGGCAGTTGCATCCTGGCACGAGTTATCAGTCCACACATCCATCAGCGTGTCGTAAAGAGCACTTGCCATCGACCGAGGTCTGGTTTGTTCCCAAACAAGTCCCACTTCCAGTAAACCCATCGTCGCAAATTGAGCAGTTGGACGAACAAGCTGAGACCGTCAGGAAATGGCCAACCTACGAACCAAAAGGGAAATACCTGCGCAAAGTTCACCGAAGAAGCCTGGCAGGCATGTATCACATGCGGTACCTGTCCAGCCTGGGTCACATGTACAGGAGGCGGAGGTGGAATTAGCGGTTGACGCCGTACAAACTCCGTTGGAAGAGCAAGCCGGGTTACAGGCGGCTTAAGTTCGTCCCGTCAGAAAACATACACCAGTTGAGAGGTTTCGCGACTTACAATACGCTACCTCCGTAAAATCGGAGACTGATGCAGGAAGCTGTGCTAGGTCAGGTAACGCGCCCCATAGAGCTTGACCAGGACCTATGACACCGTAATAGCCAGTGGGAAAGAACGCGCTTCGCCACCCATTACCTTGACTTGTATCAGTCGCAACACCGCCATACAGCTGCGATGAGAAAAAGACAGGTTGCCGAGGTTGGGAGATGGTAAGCGAGGTCGAGGATTGCGTCACGCTCTGGTTGATTGATGATTCCGGTTGGAGGCCGTTTGAGCCAAGGGAAGAGAGGGTGAAAGTTCCAGGTGTGAGATATGTCTGGGAGGTTTTGTCGGCGGCGAGAACTGATCTCGTTGATCAGTTATTTTGCCTTAAGTTCAACCAACGAGGCATACCAGATGAGTCGGAAGTGCCACTCAAGCATCCGGATGGCGAGCAGACCTGAGCCGCTCTTCCAGCTGGTGAAGTCAGTACCTGGGCTTTTACGGAACATCCTCCACACTCACTATACGGAGCGACAAGTGTCAGAATTAGCGATAATGAAGCAGCAGATCTAGACGAAAACATGTTGCTGGAAAGGTGAGTTTGGTAAATAGAAATGTCAAGGGAGAGAAGTCAGTGTAGTCAGCACGATAAGTATACATCGCCATCCTTGGTTCAGGTGGACAGAGGACGTTTCATAGACTAAAGCGTTGTTGTTGATCCGAAAACAATTGGAGAAAGAACCTCCTCGAGATCAACAACAATAGCGTTTCAACATGCACGGAGATTCGGCGATCTCCGCTCCCCCATTACGCTCCGCTAGAAGCAAGCTGATGTTGACAGCTTCCTCGTCGCTCATCATCATCGTCTTTCCGGACCAGTCAGAGCTATTGCCATGGATCTGCTCGGCTTCTCCAGTCCTGAAGAAACGGATCCGATTCCAGGCTCGGCATATATCCAGAAACTCCACAAATACCTCAAAGCCAACTTGCCGCGTCTGGCGCCACCCTCGAAAACACCTCCCTCACCCACATCATCGATCTTGCAGCAATCTTACACCCTCTTGACGCTTGGCCTGGATCCGAACTCCGCACCTTTAAGTCGAAGCTTGAAAGTCCCTCTTACATTAGGGTTTGGAACCCCTTCACCTCAACGACCGATCGCTACAAAACCTCTGCTTCTCCGACTACCGCCTGATAGACTGCTGTATCTCTTGCTGAGATGGCAGAGTTTGCCTCAGAATCTCCCTTACGTGGGACGGACGGACGTTCCCATCGCCCCGGGAGTCCCAGTGGCTACTAGAGGTGCTCGGGCTGATTCAAGAGACGGGAGAGGCGACGGAGATGTCCAGAGTGTGAGGAGTTGGGTGGGTAGTATGCGAAGTGTCAGTCTAGGGAGCAGATCAGGGGATGCACTACCTGGCTTAGGATGGTTTAGAAAGAAAGAAGAGGTTGATGAAGGTGAGTCAATTTGTAAATTCTTCGCTGACAATCAGATCACATGCTCCTAGCCTTGTATTCTGTCTTCTCCATCCTTCCATCGCTGCTTATCCACCCTCCCTTCACATCCGATCGACCCATTCTTGACCTAGTAGAGGCAGGTGGCTATACGCAGCTAGGTGGTATAGATGTCAGGGTCCCACTTGATGTGCTCCGGAATCTCCAAGTGTGAGTCACCGATCCGTACCACCTACTGATATGCAGGCTTGAGCTCGAGGGCTATGATCCACGGGGGTTGCTACTACCACATAACCCAGGAATGCGGAGTTTGACAGTACGAGATGTGCAAGATGCCGATGACTGGATAGAAGAGCTGCTCCGTCTCAATGATACCGAATCGTCAGGAGACCCTTCTGCTCCTCAGTCGCAACCTCGATTCCCAAATCTTCGACATCTGTGTTTACATTCAACGAGTCTTCTTTCCTTCCCAACTCTCCCTCTCTCGCATCTCACAAGCTTGGATCTCTCGAATAACCTTCTGAATTCAATACCAACCTCGCTATCCACCCTTCATTCCCTTCAATCTATCAACCTCTCAAACAACGTTATAACGTCGCTAAGGAACGCGCCGTCGGTGTTAGGCAATATCACCTCGCTCAACCTGTCCAAGAACCGGATAGACTGTCTGGTAGGACTCGAGCGTGTATTGGGGCTAGAACGAGTGGATGTTCGGGGCAATCTATTGGAGGAAAGTAGCGAGGTCGGACGGTTAGCTGTTCTACCCCAGATCAAGGAGATATGGTGTACTGGTAATCCCTTTGATGATCCTTTAACGACCGCGATACCTGGTCAGAATGCGGAGGATTGGCGGATAGAACTTGGCGCCACGTTCGCAGCGGAAGGTAGAGGGGAGACCATATTCGACGATAAACCTTGGACATGGGGTGAGAGCCGGAGGATCGAGACCGTCATGGCATCTAGGGGTCAGCGAGTCAACGTCCCAGGAAGGGAGGCGACGATAGCAGCTCGACGTCAAGAGAACTTGACTGAATCTTCAGGTTCCCACCAACCACATACACATCCCTCTCTGCCTCCTATATCTACCCAGCCAACATCCTCCAAGCCAAATGCATCTCTACCAAACCCATCGATACCCTCCCCAACACCTTCGTCAACTTCAACGCCTAATCAACCTAGACGGAAACCGCGACGGCGAGTCGTGAATCTTGACGGGGACATTGGACATGATCACGACCATTCAGATTATAGTGTAGGATCCCCGGAACCTATCATAGGTGGATCGGTGCAGAATTCTGGCAAGGAACGGGAGAAGAGCTCGAGTATGAGAGTCAATCCTTCGATCAAGAAAGATAGGAGGGCGAGGGTGTCAGCGTCCATGTTTGAGCCTTCGAGTGCGTCGTTGTCTGGTGATGGAAAGTGAGAGCGAGTGATTTGCATCAGTGTATCGGCTCGTATATTGTGGATGATAGGGGTTCGTTGTTCTCTGGTCTGGTTTGATATATAGAATCTCATGTTGGGAATATTCCAGTCGTCATCAGATTGTAGTGTATTTCATGCATACTATTGTAGTTGTATCCATCACCTACGATATACATTCCTCGCTCGACTCCAGCCCGTCAGAATATGCCCAGCCATCAAGTACTGGAGTCAAAAAAGCATAGATCAAATCGTTCGTACATCTTCTTCCCCTTCCCCTCTGTGTCTCGTCCCCTGCATCTCCATCACCTGCCGATTTTAAATCTTCACTCCGCCACCAAGTGGCCTGACAACCTTTCTCAACCATCCCCCACCCCTGCCACCAGCAATACCCCCAGCCCCCGGTCCCATCGCTTTAGGGGCCTCAGGAACGACCGGCGTCATGGGCTCAAAGTACGAAACCTCATCCCACTGAACATCGGCAGGTGCATACATCGACGGTATCTTCGGCATCTGCGTCTGTGATTGAGTGATAGCTGTTGGTTTCAGCACAGGGGCTTTAGGCGCCGCCCTAGGCTTCGTGAATGGGGTGAGAGGGAGATCTGGACGCATACTGGATTGCTTGGGTCTCGGTTGGTGGAGGATGGAAGTGGACTTGGTCCCTTGAGTCGGTGGACCGGCAGTGAGGATTGGGAGATTCCGAGACGGGTTAGGTTTGAGGGTCAAAGGTGGAGGACGATTCTTGGTTCTCGGAGAAGGAGACCTAGAGATCGGGGCTTCGCCGACAAGTTTCGTGACAGAGTTGTTTGGAGGTGATTTGGAGGAGCTGCGTGGTGGGGGAATAATTGGAGTGAGAGTCGCTGTTGAATCCTTTTGAAGTCCCTCTAGCGACCAAGGATGTGGAATGAGTTCATCAGGTTGTCGTCGAAGGGCAATTCCCTCCCGTGAGATTTCTACACCTGTTCGACGATTGATCTCCCCCTTTTGAGGGACGGTCTGATCACGTTTGGAGTCGCCCTTCGACATAGACAGGACGCTGGTAAAGGTTTCCATACCCCAATCATCTTCTCCCTCCTCGTATATCACCTCTTCCTGCCCAGCGCTACTTGAAGGCAGTGGAGCCGGTAAACACGCAAATATCTCACTCATCAACCATGCAAATTCTTGTTCTTCCTCCACATCAAGCCACATACTTCCGTCTTCACCGATATGACCCACCGACTTGCCGGTGCCCACTTGTCGATTCTCGACGCTTCCGCCAGAAGGCTCCCCTTTTGCTGATCCACCTCTATTCTTCTTGCCAGTGAATTTATTGCTTCGTGTGGATGGCTTTTTGGGCACATTACCGAAGAAGAGGTCAATTTCGTGGAGCTTAGAGGAAGGGAGAGGACGAAATTGCTCTTTTCTCTTGGATTTGGCGGGAGGACGTCCCGATGAGATCGAAGAAGAATGGGCGGCTCCCAGTAATTCAGCGGCCTTTCGAGGTGCTCTAGATGGAGTCAAGGGAGATTGTGCTAGGCCTTTCCGATGCGTCGTCACCGGTGTTGCGTTGCCGAATAAGCGCTTTGTTGGGGAAGGACCAGGAGAGGTGGGAGGACTGGGGCCAGGACGAATGGCTTCATCGTATGCTGCGAACCGTCCTAGTCCCAGGTGAAGTTCCGACGGAGAGCGGATTTGTTGAGCTGTGACTTTCTGGTTGGCCATCGAAGGCCTCGGTGGTAGCGGGCGCATTATAATAGGGATGGCTGGGGTGTCTGGGGAGAGCGCTAGGAACAATCTGCTGATCGATTGATGAGGGTGTGGAGAGGTCGGATGGGGTGACAGCGGAGTCTTAGGCGAGATTGATGATCGAGGCGAGACGGGAAGAGAAAGGGTGGAACGTCTTCGTCGGCGTGTACCTGTAGGTGATATCAGCGAGGGTACACATTGCACATCGTCTGTTACATCTGTTCAGCGAGAGTACTGACCAGACACGCTCCTTGCCAATCTAGATCTACTCGTCCTCCTTCTGATTCTAAGCGGTTTCGTAGTCCCTGGTATCTCCCCGCGAAACTCGGCTTCGAGTCTCTGAAGCTCTGAGGGATCTTTATCGAGAAATACAGCTCTGAAGAAGTCGTGGCCGACCGGTCGACTTTCTGATGACTCCTCCGACCCGCTTATGGTATTGGTTGGATCGAGGGGACTAAGGGGTTCAGAGTACGGTTGGAGAGGTAGGGGAGAAGATGATTGATCTCTGTTGAAAGCGTTATATAACGCTGCAGGGGAGGAGGTCATGAAGTCGTCCATTCTGGGCCGCTCTCAGTGTTCTCAGCGTTGGGTCCGATACGAGGGGGAAGTAGGCGCAAAACACCTTGGAAGGTTTGGTTACTTGTAGAGTTAGTAGGCGGATAACGGTCAGAGCTGAGGTTTTATCCTCAAAGTAGTCAATAAGCCTCGACAGGGGTTTGAGATGGTCCTACCGAGGTGCATCAGATTATCCTGAAAACCGTTTTGTGTACGGCTACAATGAAGCTCCCCGGTACCTCGGACGTCCGTTGAGCTCGTGTTCAAACATGATCGCTGGAAAGAATCCCATTGTCCCTCCAACAGGAAAAGAGGGCTTGAGCGTTTGAGAAACAAACTGAGTTTGGAGTTAAGGGGATGGTATAAGAAGCCTTTACCACGCCTGGGTGGGATGCAAGGACAAAAGAAAGTGTAGATGGAGGACAATACGGAATGAATGATCAAGATGAAACGCTTGTGTTTCCCCGGATCCGGACATGTGCTCCGATACCTCGACTTGGCATTGCCATCTACATAATCTATGGCCATATCCTCAACTATGATGGAACTATGCAGAGCATGTCAACCTTCACGATGCTGTATAGTAAGCTGTCTGTGACTGAAGAAGAAGAAGAAATACTTGTGGTGCCAGTCATACGAGTTGTTGATTTCCAGCATGCGGTCAGATTCGGAGATTGCCGACATGACGTAGCTGAACTGGCTGTTATCTGATCGCAAGCTGTATGGACACCTCTCAAGCAGGAGTACTTTGACAAACTAACAACCACAAGCTCACTCGATTGACGGTCGAACTCAGAGAAAACATGGTAACAAGCTATTCTGACACTGAAGATGAACCCAACAAGCCGGTTAAAGTACTTCAAACTCTGGTCAAATCGACAAAATATACCATCTACACCAGTCTCGTTTTTAATTCTCGGACGAAACAGTTCGATCATGATGTCGCCTTCGAGGTGGACACCACCACTGGACTGATCACCTCTGTCTCAAAAACTGCTCCTCCTCCTTCAATCCTGTCGCCCGACCTCGACCTCAGAGGGTACACCATCATCCCGGGGCTAGTCGATGCTCACACCCATATATTCCTCCACTCCTACTCCGAGACCTCATCGCTGAACCAAGAAGTCAACGAGAGTCTCACTGAACGGATAATCCGGGCGACCAATCACTGTCGACTAGCGCTTAAAGCTGGTTACACCACATACCGCGATCTCGGGACTGAAGGAGTTTTTGATGCCGACCTTGGCGTTAGGGATGCTATCAATAGAGGACTGATTCCTGGACCTCGACTTTACGTCGCTACTGAAGCGCTAGCGAGCTCTGGAGGCTATGCTGTTCGATACGAGAGTCGGTTGGGAGGGACGTCTGTTCCTAGGATATCAGATCCGTGCGACGGGGTCGATGGGGTTATGGCGGGTGTCAGACGACGCATTGGAGCTGGGGCGGATCTCATCAAGTTCTACGCGGATTATCGGAGACGGACCTTGAGGTTTCCACAGCCCACTTGGAAAGGTGCTCTACCGATTCAGTTTCCACCGACGAGAACAGACGTATCATTCGATCTTCCCTCCAATCCGGTTTCGATCCTTTACAGTCAGGCTGAGATGGACGCTATAGTCGTCGAAGCTCGTCGCGCTAGGGCACCAGTCGCAGCTCACTGTATAGAGCCTGAGGCTGTCATTATGGCAGCTAATGCCGGAGTGACAACTATCGAGCACAACAACATGCCATCTAAAGAGGGTCTGGATGCCATGAAAGCCAACAACGTTATATTCGTCCCAACGCTCTCGATCATGGAGACTGAGAAAACCCAAATGGGAGAGCTAGGAGAGAAGTGGTTCAACGCTCTTCTGTCACATGTTAAATCGGCATACGACAAAGGTGTGAAATTAGCTTGTGGGGGGGACACGGGCGGCTTCGCGCATGGCGAAAACATTAGGGAGCTGGAACTATTCGCCGAGGCTGGTATCCCTCTTCCCGAGGTCTTGCAGGCAGCGACGTTGACTGGTTGGGAATCCTGTGGTGGAGACCTATGTGGGAGAAGATTTGGGTCGCTGGAGGTCGGGTGGGCGGCAGATTTCGTGGCGTTGATGGGAGATCCGAGGAAGGATATTGGGGCTTTGCGGAGGGTTCATACTGTTGTCAAAGACGGGAAGGTCTGGGTTAAGGATGGTACATTGATAGGCTGATGGACATTTATCTTATTTTGGCCCTCTGTACGATAGCAATCGTGCCGCACGTTAGCATAGTCCGCAATACTTTCACTCTATAGCATTCAGCCAACATTTACTCTGAGCAGCATAGCCCACCAGCAATATCCGCCACAAATACTAATACCGAAGCCGCAGCTGATATTTCCGCTGCTGGACGAGTCACTCGCGCTTTCTCGATAACCTCTATGTATTTCAGCAACCTACCATTCCCTCAAACTTACCCACCACATCGACTAAAGAGCTGAATACACCGCAGGGTATATCTGATCTCTAGATCTACAGCTTGTATGCCGACGGAAGCTCTGTGAATTTGTTGACGACCGTCCCGGAGTCGACGTGATCGCCTCCCGCGGTGGAGGTAGTCCACCATGGAGGTCGATACAGCTAAATCCGATCTTGCGGCTGTGACAGCTTCGAGCAGCTCGCAACCTCCTCCAGAGTCATCTAATATTGTTCCGACTGGCACGTCCAAACCTCCCAAACGGATAAGAACCCCTGTAGTACCTACTCGAGCCCTGCGAGCGCGTCCCTCAGATCCGGCACTGTCAACAACACTCTCAGCCACATCTCATGCCTCCTCCCCACTGGCTCGAGCTTCGCCGCAGATCATCGAACAGATTCGCATAAAGCTTGGACCAGAGTCTGTCCAAGCGAAACGAGAAGAGATCATCAGTAACCTGGAGAACGAGCTGAGGAAAGTTGCTGATGACCATGACACTGCTGTGAGAGAGAAATTTCATTTGGAGAGATTCGTTACGATCTTAGAAACCTGGGACCCGGAGGTGCGTGTTTCGTCCTAGTTTCTACTTGAGGTCGTGTCTAAGGACTGACATATGTGAATGGAAATAGCTGGCGAAACAAGACAACTCCCCGGTTTTCGTGGAGTATCGAGACACATATCATAATCTTCTCAACCTCGTCCCCTTCTCAACTCCATCAGCTGCTGGTCCATCACGACCTCGTTCCTCACTTCCGTCGCGGACCACTCGTCGTCAAGCGCACGAACAGTCGGAAATTTTCATGAAGACTACTCCGGCTCCAGCGATCAACGGACATGGGATGGTAGACGGAAGATCGTCTGTAAAAGGCAAAGGCAAAGCTGTCGATCAGGCCCCAGTCACGTCCATTGCGCCTGAGTTGCAATCCTCTGAAGCTTCAGTGGGCAAGCCCCGCGGGCGAAAGCCTGGTATTGAGGAGATGCCTCCTCCACCCGTCCCTTTGAAAGAGAAAGGGAAACGTCGTATCACCCTTGGTGCTGAAGTGACGTCTGCGGAGATGATACAAGAGAGCGCGAAGGGAAAGAAAAGAGCAAGATCCTCGTTGCCGAACATCGAGGTCATCAAAGCTCAAGAGCTGAATAAGGAGATCGAGGGGTCACCTGCGGTTGAGTCCCCCACTATCGAAGCGGACCCTGCTCCCGAGGAAACCCCCGTTATTCAACCACTACCTTCTCTGGCTCATCTTCCATTTCCGCCCCCTCCAAAGCGCCCCAAAACGCGCACCGGTCCTTCAAGGATATGGTATACCGATCCGACCCAGCTTCCTCCCCTTCCTAAAATCGGCTCTATCGAACCTGTTCTCGCCTCCTACATTCACCTGGAAGATACCGGTCCTCATCCAGATCTAAAAACTCTTGAAGTTCGAGCGGCTCGAGAAGGGTACATTCGAAATCGAGTGAATTATCTGCACCATCAAGGCCGACTTCTGCGTTTGTTAGACGAGGAGGAGGATGAGAATCAGCCCAAGGCCAAAAAGGCTGTCGCGCCTCCCCCGAGAAAAACAGACCATCAAGATTCAATGATGTCGCACATGACTCAAGTCAGGAATGCCATGTTAAACGAAGCTCGGATCAAGCCCCAAATCTGTAAGAAGATAGCCCGAATGATACAGCAGTATTGGGAACATTTGGAAGGCAAGGAGGAGCGAGAGCGATTAGCTGAGGAACGTGACCGGAGGAAACGTGGCAAAGAAGTAGTGAGAGCACTTCGAAAGCGATGGGGCTTGGCTGTGAAGGTCGTTAGATCGAAGATGCTGGCGAAGCAAAAGCTGGAACAGGATAGGCTGGGGAAGGAACACCTGCAAAGTATGCTTCAGAGAAGTACGGGTTTGCTCGATGCTCAGAGGGAAGATATATTGGGTAGAGAAGGGACTGGCGAAGAGGAAGCGGAGGAGGGATCAGATGGTACGGAGGAGGTCTCGGGTGCGGAGGACAGCGAATCTGGAGACGAGGGGGATGCTGGCGCGGAGGAAGAACAAGTTGAGGACGATGACGGGGCTGATGATGAAGCGCGATCAACAGAAGGCGAACAACCGGACACACAAGATGCGGATGGAGGTATTGAGATGGGAGCTCACCATGGCGAGGACGGCGATTCTGAGATCGCTTCAGATGACGCAGATGACGAAGACGAGTCAGTAGCCTCCGACACACCCGATCTTCGAGCTTTGATCGCAGATGATCTTGAGCTGGGCGACGAGGCGGACGCTGCCGGCTCCTCGATCGTGGCAGTATCCGTGGAGGCGTCAGAGGCTGTTCCGACTCTCGTGGACGGTGTTGCAAAATTACCATCAATCCAACCAAATGGTCACTCAGAGCCACACACGGACAAACCTGCCCTTGTCCAAGCTGTATCTCATGGTCCACAAGTAGACGGAACAGAGGAGAAAGCTATCGTCTTCCCCAAAGACCCTCATGGAGTAGTCAACGACTTACCTGATCGCTCTCGTCGTCCCAGAAAGTCGGTTCCACTCCCGATGAACATCAAGGGCGAAGACCCTGACGCTGATGATATTGAGTTCGAGATGGCAAGCAACGTGGACGAGAACGAGGACGAAGAGCTCGACATCGACATGGAACACAGCGATGATGGAGGAGTCAGCGAGGATGATGGTCTTCTGGCCGATGCCGATGTTCCTATCGAGGAACTATTGAAACGGTACGGTTATCCGACGGGCGATCCTCCGATCAGTGAAACGACCGATAAATCCCTCCTCGATTTGGAGATCACTCTCCCATCAACGACCGACGAGCTGCAACCCATAACGGAAATCACCGAGGGAAAACGGCAGAGGCGTGTCCGGTCTGTCTGGACTCCGGAAGATAACCCTCTCCCGCCCGCTAAGCGGCCGAAAATTGAGATTGTTGAAAGCACACCCGAACTTTCTGATGATGAGGAAGATGAGGACACCACGGACGGTGATGAGGTTTCGGTAGCTTCATTGGCTGATGATGGAAGCGGGCCTCGAGTGCGGCCTCCGTTTCTCCTTCGTGGGACCTTGCGACCATATCAGCAAGCGGGACTCGAGTGGCTAGCCAGTCTCTATGCCAACAAGATGAACGGGATCTTAGCGGACGAAATGGGGCTAGGGTAGGTGAAAGCAATGTACGATATGAACTGATGAAAAGGAAAACGATCCAAACAATCGCACTTCTAGGCCACCTAGCATGCGACAAGCACGTCTGGGGCCAACACCTGATCATCGTGCCCACTTCGGTCATCCTTAACTGGGAGATGGAGTTCAAGAAATTCCTTCCCGGTATGAAAGTCCTCACTTACTATGGGAATCAAAAGGAACGAAAGGAGAAACGAGTCGGGTGGCACACCGAGAACGCTTGGCAAGTCTGTATAACCTCCTACCAGATCGTCTTGGCGGATCAGCATATCTTTCGGAGAAAGGCTTGGGAATACATGATTTTGGACGAAGCGCATAATATCAAGAATTTCCGCTCGCAACGATGGCAGACCTTGTTGGGCTTCAAGGCTGCTAGGAGACTACTTTTGACTGGCACACCATTGCAAAACAATTTGATGGAACTTTGGAGTTTGCTGTACTTCCTCATGCCAAACGGGGCAGCTGATGCCTCGAATGTAGTGGGATTTGCAAATCACAAGGAATTCAGCGAGTGGTTTTCTAGTGAGTCGCCCCAAGAGATGAAGAGCTGACGCAAGATCCCATGGACAAGGCCGTCGAGTCTGGTGAGACTATGGACGAAGAAACCCTAGAGACCATCGCCAAACTTCATACCCTCCTTCGACCATTTCTCCTCCGTCGATTGAAATCCGAAGTCGAAACCCAGCTTCCCGGCAAGTTCGAACATGTTGTGTACTGCAGACTGTCAAAACGTCAACGATTTCTTTATGACGAGTTCATGTCTCGAGCATCAACCAAGGAAGCTTTGACTTCCGGTGGATATCTGGGGGTAGTGAACACCCTCATGCAATTGCGCAAAGTGTGCAACCACCCCGACCTTTTCGAAGTCCGACCAGTGAGAACTTCTTTCGCCATGGAACGATCGGTCGTCGGGGCGTTCGAGCCGAAGGATCTTATGATTCGGAAACGACTGATGGAGAAGCTGGAGCTAAAGAGTTTGAATCTTGTTATAACCTCGAGAGAGGGTGAGTCGGCATTCGCGTGTGCGACTCGACAACGACTTGATGCCAGCGAGCTACTACCGGTCGTGAGCGTACGGAAACGCCCCAAAGCCGACTTTAGAACTGTGGAAGGGTGGACGAAATACCGGACTCATTTGGAACGTCAAGTTAGCTCTACGCGGTGGGAGTCACTGAGGGCGATCAATCGATGGCGATGTTCTGTTCGACCTATATACGGCTCTACGACGCTTCGTCTGCTATCCGATATCCCAAATCGTCTGCTTCCGCCCGATACTCATCAGCCTCATCCTATCAACTGGCACACGCCTCCAGCTGCCGCTCTCGTCCATTCTCTCCCTTCCCGGGCAGCACAACTGACGCCGATTCTCGACCACTTCGCCGTCATCCCCCCTACAGTTGTTGCCCGTGATTTACCGACCTATGCACTCCCCAATCTCACCCCCACGTCCGACCCTACTCTCCTTGACCCATCATTCGATACCCTTCATCACGCCACCGTCAAACTCCAAATTGCCTTCCCAGACGCTAGTCTTCTTCAATATGATTGCGGTAAACTCCAGAAACTCAACGAGATGCTGCGAGACCTGAAAGCCGGTGGTCATCGGGTATTGATCTTTACACAAATGACAAAGGTTTTGGATATACTGGAGATGTTTTTGAGTTATAATGGTCACCGTTATTTGCGTTTAGATGGGAGTACCAAGATCGAGGAAAGACAGATTATAACCGAGAGGTTCAATTCGGATCCGAGAATCTTCGTGTTTATCGCTTCTAGTAGATCGGGTGGTGTCGGGATCAAGTGAGTATCCTCCTGCTTCGCGAACTGGAGCTGGAATTTGAGCTAATCGTGTGTCAGCTTGACCGGAGCTGATACTGTCTTTGTGAGTTGCGGTGTAGGGCTGGATGCTGATTATTAGTTCTACGACTCTGATTGGAACCCTTCGATGGATCGGCAGTGTATGGACCGAGCCCACCGAATTGGGCAAACTAGAGAGGGTGAGTTGTGAAAGGAGGCGTCTACTGATGAACCCTAGTCCATATCTACCGATTTGTCTCCTCTCATGTGGGTGTCTCCGCAATTTTCGACGTCATCTCCCTCTTGCACCTACCTCAACTGACAAAACCTCGTAGACGGTGGAAGAGAATATGCTGAAGAAGGCCAATCAAAAGCGGCTCCTCGACAACGTCGTCATTCAGCAAGGGGATTTCACTACAGAGTTCTTCGGTCGGATGGATTGGCGGGACATGCTAGACGACAATGAATCCGGCAAGCCAAAGCAAACGCGAGATGTTTCAGAGGAAATGGTCGTAGACATTGCTGTCGAAGGCGAGCCAGAAGCCGTCGATGCACTGACTACCGTCCCGCGGCTAGGGGAGGAGAGAGAGCTTGCTCAAGCGCTAGCGCAGGTTGAGGATGAAGAGGACGCCGCTGCTGCTAGAGTTGCGCAGGGTGAGGGTGAGATGGACGTTGCTGAGTTCTCAGCGGAGGGAGATCAAGCCAAGCGAGCGCCTAAGGGTGTTGTGAGTGGAGTAGTATCGAAAGAGTTTGATCCAGAGGGGAGCGGTACACCTGTCGCCAGGGAGGGTGACGCCGAAGAGAGAACTGGAGAAGAGGCCGATGGAGGAGATGATGAGGGTGAGGAGGAGGATGAACCCGGCGCGGTGGATGAGTACATGTTGAGGATGGTCGAATGGGACTGGGATTGGTTTGTGTCTTTCTAAATGCGCTGTCATGCACCTTGCCTTTGACGTCATGTCCATGCATCGATGTCCTATATCGAGTAGATCTATCTTGCTTCTAGATGGAATTACAGAATGCCACGCCACTGGGCGGGTTTGTGGGGATGTAAGAATCACCGAAATGGCGGAATGGCGAGATGACGAGATGACGTCAGACCCGGTCCGAAGGTACATATACATCAAGCTACAGGTTCCACAGACAGACTCGTTCTACCTTCTCCACCACCCGCAAAACAACCCACTTCAAACAACCCACTCACACTAGCACCCAACTCACCCACATAATGTCATCAGGAGCCCAATCACCCGCGAAGGAGACCGCTGACCCCATGGTCGGCAAGGCAGGGACGGAGGATTCATCCGCTCCAACCCAGAAGACTGACGCTCAGCAGAGACCTGGTAGGTGTTCTTGCTTTTTGTTTCGTTCATTCCCAATGGATTTCAGATTCATTGTGGATGCTAAAGTCGATCCGAGCAATGTGACTGTAATATAAAGTGGATGGGCTTTCATTGACGGTGGATATCTAGGCGTTTCGGGAGGTGCGGCCTCCAAGGATGAGGCTGGGGGAAAGGGGATTACGGAGGCTGATATCAAGGTGAGAATCTCCCCTTCTATCTTCACCTGTCGGATGAGGCCTGACGATGCTACTATTTTATCCCATTAGTCTGCCAAGGTATGTTGACAGCAACTTCTCTGTTTACGATCCATGTCCCCTCTTTATGTGATTCAGGTTCCGGCCTCAGCTGACGTTTCCCTTAGGACTCGGTAGCTGCCGTCGAAGGCGAGTCTGGGGGACAGTCCAGGAAAGAAGTCGAGGCTTCCAGCAAGGCTTAGTAGATTAAGAAGGGCTTTGATGAGATGATGCAGTAAGAAATTTGAAATATGAAAATTGCAGTATAGCATACAGCATCGCTCTGTGAAATTCAATCGAGACGATGCGATATCAACTACGTTCAGTTCATTCAAGACAAGATACTGCAGATTCGCAGAGTGGTACTATCACAAACAAGACCAACAGACTAACAGACAGACAAATATCTTCCAACACTGCACATATGTATACCCAGCGTCCCGATCAGAGTCTGGCTTTCACGCCAACGGGTCTCATCCGTTCATCTGCAGCCTATCAGCTTCCTTCGTGAATACAACAAAGCAAGCAGAGTTCACTCACAGTTCTCTTCAAACATCGTCCCAGATCCTCCGCTGAAATTGAGCGCCGAGGTATCGACCATACTGGGGACCACATCTGCCAGCGTAGGCGCACCCAGGAGGCGCATGTTCATCTCAAACTCGTCCTACAAGGATATATCAGTGGTCCGGGATACGCTCACGTCGATGCGGATCTCGCAAGAGCCATATAGATAACCCACCTTGAGGATTTGCATGAGCTTGGATACACCCTCCTCCCCGTAAGTTGACATGGCGTAGATCATCGGTCTCCCAATCCCTACTGCCGTGGCCCCCAATGCGATGGCTTTCAAGACGTCAGTAGCCCTGCGGACCCCGCCGTCAACGAAGATCTCGAACTTGGGTCGAGTAGGATGAGGTGTCATGAATCCCCTCTGGGAGAGGGCGGAGACGACATCAGGTAGTAGAGCCAGTGGTGACGGCGCAAAGTCCAATTGTCGGCCACCGTGATTACTGCTCGTTGTCAGTCAGGAATAACTGGTGAAAGAGCGAACGTACCTGAGAACCACGCCATCGAGTCCCGCCTCAGCAGCCATTACGGCGTCCTGTCATTGCCTTTAGCGCTGCGCCCCCTTACGTTTGATCAGGCGAAGACTAACTCACCTCCCAGCATTGAACTCCCTTGAGGATGACTTTCATCCCCTTAGCCGCTCCGACCAAGTCATTCAGATCCTTCCAGCTAAGACTGGGATCGATGAAGGAAGAGATAGCCCGAGCGGCGCCCTGGTCTCGCTGGACTTTGTCTCCTCCCTTTGCCTGTTGAGCTGAAGCCGGACCGTCGAATTTGGTCCGCATGTCCTATCAGAAACCATGAGCATTTTGATGTATACTGGCGAGACTCCACAAGGAAGGGTGCCAATGACTCACCTTCTCACGTCGACCAAGCTGAGGGGCGTCAACGGTTATGAACAATGATTTGACTCCTCTGTCAGCGGCGTGGCTTATAATCTTCCTTGTCCGTGATCGGTCGGCATTGACGTATCTGGTGTATTGTCAGTATCCGAAACAACCGAGGTCCAGTTGTTAACATACAGCTGCAAGAATTGAACCTGTCCAGGAATAGCGGCGTCCACCATCTCATCGAACGAGCAAGATGCCAGCGTCGGTATCTGTGAGTTTGGTCAGCTTTTCGTCACTGTTATTCCGGTTTCCAGTAATTATCTATACTGACCATTTGAATAACATTATGTTGACCAGCTGCTTTGGTCAGGCAAACCTCGCCGAGAGGATGACCGAGTTTTCCTGGAGCCAGTTAGGGATATCCATTGGGATGGCCGCTATAAGTGGAAGCTTACCAAGAGCCGTTGCAGTAATGTATATCGGCATGCTGGTTTTGAATCCGAGGATACTTGTCGAGAAATCGACTTTGGAGACATCGCGCAAGATTCTAGGTCGGAACCATACTCTGTGACGAATGAGCTTCTTGCCATAACGCAATGGGGAAGAATACTCACCTATGATAGGCATTATGGTTCTCTCGCTATTCCAGGCGACGGATGAGCAGAGTAATTGAGAAGCACGATTCCCGACTCACCATGGTAACCTCATCATCGGCACCTCTGCATAATCCTCATCAGTATCTGAATCGCGTACGAAGAGAAGAAGGACATACGAGCTATAATAGTTCCATCCTCGCTTGCTCATAGTCCGCCTAGCGACTGCCTCAAAGTCGTGCAAACTCAGTATCTGCTCGATATCAGGCTTCACGTATTCCTCAGCTTCGGGATCGCCGGACGACGACGTCGACTTCTGAGGAACGGCGACAGAGGTCGGAGCGGGAGGCGGAGATTCCACTGAGGGTTTCGGTAAGGTATCGGGGATAACTGGACCGAGATGTTTTGATGGGTCTTCACAAGAAGTTTATCGTTAGTAAATTATCATGGGAAGCAAACTATTACAGCGGATAGTGTGGGACTCGATGGGGACATACCCAGATTATCCTTGATAGCATCAGGTGGATGGATCGGCTGAGCGGACGTCAATATGGTGGTGTCTCGAACATCGGATACCTACCTCATACTCCTCGGTTGCGTCTTTCCCAGCATACCGCCTGCAGCCTATCAGATCTATCATCTTCAATCATGAACGTGGGACATACAAGATGATCTCAGCTCCTCCGGGATGTTCCTAAAGGTCAGGACAATCAGGCAAAGGAAGCATACACATCGAGAGATAAACTTACGTCCAAGAAGTCCGTCACATCGTATACATGGCCTGAGTCTCTTAGCTCCAGCCATCAACACCGCAAAAGATCTCACCATGAACGACAATCCAAACCCCCTACAAGAAGAATCAGCTGCTGAACAGGATAGCCCAAATCCGAACACTAGCTATGTCCCCACTTGCTCGACTTACCTTGTCCCTTGAGTCATGTTTAGCGACTTCCTTCCCGTCGACCTGTTTCTGTGCTGTCATCGTGCGACTGTAAAACGATCTGGGGGCAGTACAGAGAGCGTATGAGATTGCACGAATACGATCCCCCTCTCTATACTCTCGGTGGATGATACTGCCGGCGTCTGCATCAGAGTTTATCGCTTACTCTCGGGCCGGTCCGATTCCTCCGACCGGACGAGCCAATACCGTGCAAGCTATTTCTACATTTGTGGGGATATCATATGCGCTTGTAATGGATAGTAAGTCCCTTGGTCATATCGCTACGTCCATCTTTAAATCAGAACCTAATCCCATTCCATCTTGTCCGTGTATTCGTAAATCTGAGATCCGATTTGCTGGGTTACCAAGTCACCCCTTCCTGAGGCTATTTTGAGGATCGCAGCGTTGAGTTGTTCAGCGCCTAGAATATCGACATGATCCGCCCTGGATTCGCCTCGTCAGTGTTGTACATAGCTATGAAAGAGCAACGATCCACCCACGTTTGTGCACCTCCACGAACGTCAAATCTCTCAGGCTCATGCTTGTATTCTGAACCCGAACAGCACATCAGCCTACGGTAAACAAGTTATCTAGTCATGCTATCACTCACCCTGTGTTACCACCGGTATCCCAGCCGGATTCCACCTAGTCTTCCCTTTCCACCCTCGCACACACATTGACCCCAAGCTTAAGACAGGTATTGTACCATCCCCATCTCCAAACTTCACACCCGATCTAACTTCAGGTATAGAGCCTTTGACGCTGACAGCCGAATCTATCCACTGTTGTCGAGCTAATGGAAAATCTAGCGGTGTTCTTTCTGTTCTCGCTTCGCAGTTATTGAGAGGATCCGTTGCGTCGCACTGAATGTGTTCATTATCAGAGAAGCTCGCAGATAAAGAAGCAGCAGTAGAGCTCACCATCGCTTCGTAATTTTCAGCGTCAGACCGGGAATCATCTTGCTCATATTCGCCTTGCATGTACCAGTATGATCTCTGACTGTCAGCCTCATGACTATTGTGAACACTCACCTCAGTCGGCTTCCCGTACCCGTAAAGACAGTATATCTTCATCGAAGGCGCGTGAGGTAGCCTGTCACCGGTCAGTAAGTGATCTCTAGACAGGCGAGGAGACTCACTGGGTCTCAAGCGGATTGGTCCACTATCAAATGTCAACGATCATCCTGAACGAAGCACTCACTTTGCGGTGATCCCCATTGTTATCCTTCAACTGCTGTTCATCAGTCTCAAAGCCGTAGCTGTAGTTGCTCTCTATCATTCTTTGAAAGCTTGGCGGAGTGTGGGTGAGAACATAGGTGTTTGCGTCATTCATTGTGAGATTCCCACCGACGGTCCCGGCATGTAGCTTGGATTCGGACGTTGAGGCTCCGGGATGACGGAAGGACAGGAAACGACCATGGGTGTCTGTGGCATTCTCCGGATCATCCTGAGATCCGAGTGAGTCATTACTCATGCAGAAGGCGAGGCACCTACGGGAGCTGTATCCTGATTACCCCAAATACGATTCCCACCCTACGAGTTAGCTGAAAACATTTGCTAGACATACCTTGATCCACATCGAGGAGGCGCCTGGCCATCGTCGGAAGAGCTTAGCTCTTTCTTTCCTCGAGAAGAACTGTCTGTCAGTGATTGTCGAGTTTATCGCCTACCTTTTCAAGAACCCATGAGCCAGCAGGATGCTATGTTGTGTCAGCGACAATGTGGCAAGGCGACATACCAATTCAACGGTATCCCTCATTTCGCCTGATAAGAAAGCTGTCATGGCTTTGGAGACACCTGAGAAGATCAGAGGGATACCCAGATATGGACTCACCAAGGAGCGAGCCTGCTACGTTGATCCACGCCTCGATGTGATCCTGGATACAAATCAATACCTGCTTTCAAGGAACTTTGGAACACGAACCTCAACCCATTGCGGCCCACCTCCGCCTCCATAATCATTGATGTCAGGCTGCGCTTCGACCCATTTCAGGCTAAGAGGAATCAGCAGCCACTCGCAACTTGAGGCTCGTCGTCCTACTCACAAATACTACCAATATTGAGGGTCCTCGTCAATACTCTAGCTCAATGTCGCCAGGATGACCTACTAGTATCACGGTCCCTCCCATCCTTTTACGTTGAACATCAGCTCCTCTCAGCCAAATGAGAGCATCGAGACCTACGAGTGAGAGCAAAGCACGACCTTGTGTCCATTTCTCTTTTTGAAAAGTTCAATCTTGGATTTTAATCGACTGAAATAGAAATCTCTAATCTCCAGGTTGTAATATGATAACCGCCTGGAAGTCAGCGCGTAACGGTGGATTCTATGCTCACCAGTCGTAAGCAGCCATGTCGAGGGAGTTGGTGTCGTAATCGAGCATTGCTAGGTTCTCGACTATTTTCTGCCAGATCCAGTAGCCTGCATAGACGGCCAGTAAGAAACAATCAGCAGAGATGACCGGAGGGTGCGGAGGTACAGATATGTACCTTGGATGAACTCTGATGCAGCATCTAGTCCTTGGGCTGCTCGAACTTTGTAGCCTGGCGGGTCTAATCCCGTCTCCGGATCTATGCTAAGAGCCTGCAACCATTTCTCTCTGTGAGAAACATCAGTCCACTCCGTCATGTGTCAACACTGTGAACGTACTTATTGGTAACTACGGCCTGTTTGGGAACACATCAGTCCTCACATACGGTTGGGTCCCAGATCGTTTACTTACTCTTATCATTGTTGTCGTCCCCTAAGGCCTGGTCAGCACCCACAGACTCCGCAGTCGAGATGCAGAAAAAAACGACCCACCCAAAGCCTTTTCCGAAAGAAACCCCTGGCAACGGTCTCTGTCCCCCAGCTTTCGAGACCAGTTGATATAATTCCAGGAACGAGGATAACAGGATGTGTTCGTTCCAGTCCATACAGGTCCAATAACTCTTCGCCTACCGAGAAATCTCGATTCTCAAGAGCCTTCCGTGCGCCTGTAAGAAGTGAACATGAGTCTCATACCATAGAGAGGTTCCATCCTGGTCTTTCAAGATCAGTTACCCACCTTCTACTACGGTGAGATTGGAGATTAGTTCTCGAGGGTCAAAGGCGGTGGGCATATTCGTCCAAATGTCCAATAGATCGCCCCTAGATGGTATTTCGCCGTATAGGAGTCAGTGGTTGTTAGGCGGTATGCTTGCTGAAGAGTACGGGACTGACGGTATTTCTCCCATATCTTTCATCGCCACGAGACATACTAAAGCTCCGATTATGATACCGCTAAGCGGTGGTTAGAGTAGCCATCAATAGGATGCAAGGTGAAGGACATACGCAGGGAAGAAGAACTATTTCATGTCAGCCCTGACATCCCGCTTACAGCATTCAGCATTGAAGGCCGAGAGAGCATAGTTGTACTTACTTTACGGCCAAATATCCATGCCTTCCAGGTTTGCTTCTTCGTCTTCGTATCATCGCTATGCTGGAAGAAACCAGATTCGCTGAGATCTACCGCATGTCATGTATCAGCTATGTGATGTGGACAGAAACGATGAATCGCACCAATCTCATTGAACGGTGTTCCAGGAGCTATTCTTGAATAGTTAGTCTCAACCCCATCCATACCCAGAGCTCGCACGCGTACCTAGCAGCTAAACGGCACGATTTCCTATCAGCTCAGTCGGCCAAGGGGAGCTGATCTATTTACCTTATAATGACCGTCTTTCTGTGGAAAGTAAGGACGAGATACATGCTTCAGCATGTGGCTGCTTTTGGTGTATCAGACCAATTTACCTTCTTCCTTAGCTTGACATTCATCTCTTCGCCAGCCGATGCTCCGGCTTTAACGCTAAACTCGTCTAATCTGGCGGTCCGCTGACGTAGTTCATTTTCAAGTGAGCCAGGAGCAAGTGTTGGCTTCTTCCTCGAGCCCTTGCCTGATGGCGTGGGCATGGTGAGTATGGGGAGGTGTGTCAGCTGAAGGTTAGAAGAGAGACAAGGTGTGGTTGACTGAAAATCATCAAATGACGCAGGTCAAACAATGTTGATGCGGCAGTCACTCAGGGACGACCCCCTATCATTCATTCTGGGCTCGGTGGCAAAGTAAACAGTGAGAAGAGTAGTCTGCTGAGCTATCTAGGTCTTGCTGCTCTACGCTTGGTATGATGCTTGGTACTGGTATGCAAGTGATAGCTGAGTGATATACATCTGACGTTAAGCAAGTCGGAGTCTGATCATCACGCAGATCCCTCTTCAGGATGCTGCTCAAAATTCATCCCAAGCCACGCTTTCCGGCAGACTATGTACACAAAGCCTGTGGACATGGCAAACACAGTGAGAATTACATACAATAATCCCGAGCAGATCAAATTCACATCTACCGCTTTCTCTCCAGTTTCCACTTCCATATCTTCCCCTCAAACCTCTTTCTTTCCCCATTGCGATTTTCAGGTGCATTCTCATCATCCACAAACCCTGCTTCCCTAACCTTCCTGGCCCCGCCTTTCCCCATCAGCGACTTGGTTGTGTCCAGTCGTGCTTCAGCTTGACGCAGGAGTTTCACTCTGGCCAGTAGGGCAGAGAGGGTTGTCAGAAGATCCACGCGGTATGCCTAATTGTCAGCGGAAAAGCTCTGACGACAAGACTTACTCTCGCTTCATCCAATGTTTCCTCAGCATCTGGTTCTTTGTTTGCGGCGGCTATGGGTTTCTTCGATTTGCGCTTGGGTTCTTCTTTGATCCATCCCAGGTCATCCTCTTCATCCTCAGTCACGGGTGCTACAGCCTCCTCAACTGACTTTCCATATCGTTCGACTTTCTGTTAGCAAAGCACAACCATGCCGTCGACTCACATTCTTCCCGGTCGTCCGCAAAGACCAAATGACCAGCTGGTAAAGCTTTAGCTTTCCCTTTCCCTTTTGCCTTGTACTCTTGAGGCCGAATGATTATCCCCATGTCCGCTAGCTTCTCTACTTCCGAAAGTTCTGACGCTGCCGTCCATTCCGATGGTCCAGCGACTGGAGCAGAGACTTCTAGCTGAGCTCGAAGTTTTGCGATTTTCTGTATCTTTTAGTCAGCGCCCATCAATCCTTCTCCCTATAGGTCCTAAGCAATATACAACCCACCTTCTCATCTTGGGCAATCTGCACCTTGACATATCCTACATCCTGAGTTTTGAGGATCTTCACGACATCCACCGACAGAGCTTCATTTCCCCTATCACCAACGGCGACCCCACCGACCGTCTTCCCTTTGACCATGCCAAAGTAGAATTCATCTTTATTCCGAAAAGCTGCCTTCTCTTTAAGTTTCTTGATCCGATCTTTCTTGGACTTGTAATCTCGCGCTCGGTGAACATAGTCCTTATGTTTCTCTAATAGACCTAGTCGAGCTCGATGGAGGGGTTGGGAACGTTCCTTGTGGTTTCTCCTATGGAGGGAGTCTGACCTACGTTAGTCGTTGTCTTGCATGATATCACCTACTCCTCATTGACGTGTTTGCCATCTTGATTAGCGCTTTGAACGTTTGCCTTGGTAGATAGAGAGAGCAATTATGAGTTCGACGTCGGACAGCATCAGACATTTTTGGGAGGCTATTACGTAAACATTCTCTGTCGCCGCTCGCTGTATGTTTCTATCCCACTCAACTCTTCACAACTCGGCATTCTACAGCTATCAGTCCACTTTGAACGGTTTTGCTTTTAGGCTGGCCGGCAGTCATGTCGATCCAGAGCAAGCCCGAGCAGGACAGAAATCAGGAAGCTACCGTATATCTCGTGAGTTGCCCGTTCCCCTGAGCGATTTGTTGTAGTCGTAGAAGGCAATCCTGATCCCCTTACCATTTATAGGGTAACCTCGATGAGAAGTGCACCGATGCTTTAATATGGGAGCTGATGCTGTGAGTAGCTAATAAATCGGTCGTATCGTATGCTGACGAATATCTTAGCCAAGCTGGACCAGTTTGTCAGTACTGACGGCTATCAATCTTCGCAAGTAGAACTAACACCTCTCCTTTAGCCAATGTCTTCCTTCCCAAAGACCGAATCTCCATGAACCACCAAGGGTTCGGATTCTGCGAATTTCTGACCGAAGCAGATGCCGAATACGCCGTCAAGATCATGAATCAGATTAAGCTATGGGGTAAACCTATACGAGTCAATAAAGCATCTTACGACAAGAAACAGATGGATGTCGGGGCGAATTTGTTCATTGGGTCGTTGGACGAATCGGTGGATGAGACAGCGTTATATGATACATTTTCGACATTCGGTTCTATAGCGGAGCAGCCGAAGGTAGGTCTCAAATGCTGTTTATCACGTTCAAGGAACCACAGCTGAATGTAATGGAAGATTGCGAGAGATCCTACTACTGGAGAATCAAAGGGTTACGGTTTTGTTTCGTATCACGATTTCGAGGCAGCGGATATGGCTATTGAGAATATGAACGGGCAGTTTCTGGGAGGAAAGCAGATCTCGGTGCAGTATGCTATCAAGAAGGATGGGAAAGGAGAGAGACATGGTACAACAGCGGAAAGATTACTGGCAGCACAGGCAAAGTGGGTCACTCTCTTGTCTCCGTCGAACAATTGATTGGAACTAATGATTCTCAGAAAACACTCGATATTACCTGGAGTGGCTACTTCGTCAGGCTACGGATCGAGTTATCAAGGTGAGCGAAAATAGAAGGAAAATCGCTAATTAAGCCCAGGTCAATTCGCAGGCGCCCTCGCAGCCCAAGCAGCAGCGGCACCACCATCTCTCCCTGTCGGTTTCGCTCCTTCTCAAGTCCATGCTCCACCTCCACCACCCGGAATCCCAGTTTACCAACCAGCTCAGCAATACCAGCAACAGCCTTCTCAAGGTTATCCCCCAAATCAGGGATACCCGCCAAACGGTTATCAACAACAGGGGTATGGGGGACCTACTGGATATCCTGCTCCGCCTCCTGGATTTGCGGGGGCGAATGGCTTCGCTGTGCAGCAAGGGTATGGAGCTCCTGCACAGGGTGGGATGGGCCAGGGTCAGGCTCAGGCTCCTCCTCCACCTCCTCTCCGGATGGGCTTTGGGGGACCACCTACCCAGGTGGGCCAGTAGATGTTTGTGGGACGTGTGAGTGAGAGCAGGGGTGACGAAAATTGTACAACCTAGTGAAATGTGCAGGTTCATATGCATTATACTGTGATACAATGAGTGATAAAAGATGGTATTTGAATTGTGATTGGTATACGTTCGTGTGATGCTCCGGAATTAACACAGTCAAGCAAGCTTGACAGAGATCTGTGACACTGGCCATTGACAGATATCGGTGATCCTGACCGCAACCTCATCCCCAACCTTATATTTCCCACTATCAATCCCCCCAAACGCCAACTGAGCCATACAACCCAGCGACCCAAGATGAACGGGAATAATCGACGAATGCGTAGCTTGGAGATAAGTCGTCGACCCCGCAATCCTAGCTTCGATAGGTCCTCGAAGATCAACCATTCCCTCCCCCGGTGTATATCCGTTGGGTAAGATCCCACCACTTGCTAATCTATCCATAAAAAGTCCCGCTCGCCAATACGCTTGAGCATTTATCCCTGCTCTCTTGGCACGTTTAGTCCCTTCCTCCGAACTTTTCCCCAAAGTTCGTACCTCCTCCTCTGATAACGCTTTTGTCGCCCGCGAATGATGCTTCTCACTAGCTAACGCCGCTTTGATTTGCCAGTGGGCAACCATGTCCCCGAACCTCCGCAAAGGACTCGTAGCTCGCACATACCCACCATCACCGACTGTGATACCCATCGTCCAGTGGTCTAAGGGCTTACAATCGATCTGTCCCGGTGGAAGGTATATATCCTGCGAAATCAAGGTGAAAGGGTCGATTATGCCTGTACCGGGAACTCGGGTGGACAAGATTTTCTCCAAACTAATATTGGTCCCCGAAGAGGCGAGAATGGTAGGAGCAGAGCTTCCTCGATAGATCACCGGAAGGGCGTGGGCGCTGCAAAATGTTCCGGCGATTTTACCCGCAAGAATCATCATTTCAGCAACAAGAGAGGAAGCGTTCATGTTTTCCGAGAAAGGCGATGGTAAGACTGCATAGTCGAGTTGAGGGGTTTCAGTCTGACCTAGAGGGGTAGACGATAGTGTTGTACGGTCGAAGATGTTGGACAATGGTCCCCTCCCGGAAATCATGGATACCTCGCCAGAGGGGAGAGACCATTCCAAACCAGAAAGAGCGAATCGCTTAGCCCTGTGTTTCAATGCGATATCGCGTATAATTTGAAGGTCTTTGATATCGTCTTCCATGAGTGCCGGGAATTCCTTAGTATGAAGTCGAGGGGGAGGGATTCCCAACGGACGGAGGGGATCGAGACGGTCAATTCCCAATGCCAGATCTACCGATTCGTATGTCACAACGCAAGGTTTCTTGATCCAGCCCATGGCGACCTTCGAATCAAGGACATCACCATCTGCGCCCAGCCTAGCGGAGAACGTCATGACTCCTTGGGCACCACCGTCTTTGGTTATGTCTGCGCCTAAGCTCAGCTCCTTCATGATGACCTCGTCGGGCAGTAAAGGTCGACTGCCTTCTGGCAAGTATAACGAGCTGCCCTGAAACGACGCATTCGTAGATAGTGGATGTCCAGGCGATATGTATCGAGTGGGATCGGCGACGTGAACATGGACCCAGACGTCTGTCGAGTTGTGTATTCGTTCCAAGGAGATCCCGTCATCCAATTCAGACGCCGTAGGGTCGTCAATAACGTAGACCTTATGACTTGTGAAATCTTCCCTCAAGTCGTCAAGTTCGTTCCCACCTGACAGCTCGCTTCGGTCGCTAATTGCATTACTTGTTAAAGCCATAGATCGGCGGTCTGTTTCCACAGATTTGGCGTATTCTAAGCTATCCCATGCTGGAACAACACCAATTTCTCGGAGAAGTCTGGCGATCAAGCTCTCCTCTATACGTTGGTCCGGATAGAGCCCCAGTGATTTCACGATGCTTGGTACGAGCTGATGATAAGGTGACTCCTGGGTTGAGCGGAGTTCGTATAATCTGGTAGTAAGGATTGAGATGATATCGAGGTCCGTCGAAGTCCATGGGACCGATTTGGAGGTCTGACCAGCTCTGGAAGCCTGGACCATAGGTCTCACTTTATTAAGGAAGCTCTGTAATGGCTGTTGATCCTCCGGAGTTGTCGCTTCAATCCACTTGGTGACCTTTTCCAGCCTTTCCCGTTCGGCGCGACTTCGAAGCATGAATTGACCAGATTCCCACATATCCCCTTGATCAGCCAGAAACAAATCTGGACGCTGCATCATCAGCCGATGAGCCGCATACGCTGGTAAAGTATTAGGTCGGATCGTAACGTGTTTCGAACTTCCGTGATTCATGAGGAAATCCGCCGCTTGAACTGAGGTAACACCTGTTCTCTCTCCACCACAATCCGTCGACCACTGCTCCCAAACAGCCTCTATACCTCCAATTCTTCCTTGTCCTATACCTCCACTAACGAGTCGCTGCTCCATACGCTCTGTGTGAAGTTTCACCTTCCGCATGATCATTACAGCCTCACGTTGCGCCTCGGCCATTGCTTCCACAGCATCTGACCCAACAGCTTCGACATTGCTGGCACCATCCGACCATTGCTGAAGGAGTTCCGGGGACCAGCAACGTGATGTCAAGTCAAGAGATATGAGAGAGGAGGGCATGATGAATTGAACGTCTCTTGGCGATATTGGCCAGACTTCTCCAGTCGGTCGGAGTACTAGCAGCCGGGGTCGACCACCCACAACCAGATGAGTTAGAATCAAACCAAGAGTCACGGTTCCAGACCTGCTACATATCAGTGTCTTACGTGACGAGAGCTTTGATATGACATACCGTCGACATTCAACCACCCTTCCAGGTTCCAAACCGCTAATCTCGTCGTTCTCCAAGCTTTCTCCGAATCCAGCTTCAGCATCGGCATCCTTGGCAAAGAACTCCCTGCGATCATTCGAGATACCCCCATCACCAACATGGAAAGGTACACGTTCCTTCTTTTTGGTACCAAGTCTAGCCGGTTTGGCTTTGCCCATCCGTCTGGTGATCTCTGGAACGTCGAGAGCGTGTAATCGCCGAGGTGGTGGAGGACCACGCTTGATAGATTGGGGTTGGGACGATAGGTGCCGAATAGGAGGAATGGAGCTAGAAAAGCGGCCACGGCCCACATTTCGCAACCCCACCTCAAGGGCCGTTTGAGCTGTTCTAGAGCTCATTTTGAAGATATGTGCAGATCTCGTAGCCCAGAAGAGACAATTGTATTTGGGGGCCGTTCCGAAAAAGATATCCGGTGAGACGGAGTTAGATATCATCTCCGTGAAATCATATACCATGTGGCACGTGGCAATTGTCGAAGGGGTAAGATGGTAAGAAGGATGTTATGCATGCTCGCATGTATGCCTAGATTTTTTCCTCCCGTCGTTTACGGTCGCTTGACAGCATACTGCCTGTATACTTGCATGTCATAAGGCCATTAGTGGCTCGCCACTTCCTTATCAACAAGCCAACTGGGTATGGAAGCGTCTTGATATCTTCGTTCTCCGCCTCTACTTGAGAAGGTCAGTTCCTCGAGGATGTGGACAAATCACACAGCTGGATCTCATTGTTGCTTCCTATGCTTGAGGGAGCTAAGTATATTCAGTACCTTCCTGCCATACCCACGACGTCATTTGTTGCAAGGCCTAAATGACGTCTTGGGCTATGCAAAATATCTGAAAATCCGCCTTCTTTGAGTCACCCACTCCTTCGTCTCAAAGCCGTTTCACATCTGTTTCAAGGGATTCTGACTTTCAATATGACACATCATTGGCAAGGTGGACGTCCGGAGCACTATAAAATGCCCATTGGAACGCTGTGACCTCTTCAAATACATCAACTCGATTTATCACAGCTATCCCAATCAAATACATCAACTCGATTTTCTACAGCTATCACATCAAATAGCTCCTTCACATCATGGCTACCAACCGACACAGTTGTCCGAATTCAGTCGATCGACAGTCGGGAATAGTCGCTAGACGTGACACGGATACCAGAGCCACTGAGGATCGCTCGGAAGGCCACCTGGTGCAAATGCAATCCGACGTACCCTTGGAGGATTTTGGCCACCTGGACACCAGACGAGTATCTCCGCTTTCAATGATGAACAGCACCTTTTCTCGTAGCGTGCCTGAATTGTCAGAGTCCCGCTGTCCTATGTTGCGTGGTCCACCGAACGGGTGGCTGGCATACATGACTGATGCGCCTAGTTATTTTTCCTCAGCAAGACCACCCTCAGCCTCAGCAAGACCACCCTCACCGCAGACTATCACCAAGTCTTTCCAGTCAGTAAACCCTCTAACTGGTGAGGTGATAATGAGACCTGTTGTCATCAACCACATGGATCGCTCAACCGGAATGATGAGGTCTCCCAGTGGTCGATCCTCATACGCTGACGATTTCACCGAGGGATTTCTCTACAGGGGCCAATCCCTAGCTGAGAAGAAGTGCCTCTGCCAGGACATGGAAGGGGCTGGCTTTCATAACAATCTCTGCTCAGGCAGGTACAACTTTGACGAGGACGACTTAGTGCTGGGCTATGACTCTCCAGAATCATCACTTGTCCACCTTGTACTGGACCTCGAAGGTGTATGCAACTGGCAATCATTAGATCCTCACACTATGCAAAGCGATGTCCTGGCGGCCCAAAACACTCTCACTGTCGATGACCTGAAGATCTATGGCTGTGCATCTCGCGTGCCGGAAGAGGGGAGATATGTGAGGCTTTGGACGAAAAAAGCTTATATTGCCTAATCACTCGGGTCTGTCATACAGGGTAACGGAGTATGTAGAATATGGTTTGATGAGGGTCTGTACATATTCCATTGCAGCTGCCTGCTGTGCTGCAGATCGCAGAGAGAGCGTATTGGCTGAGATGTTAGATGGCATGCATTCGTGTGTAGATTTGTAGAATTGTAGAAAGAAAACATTCTTTGCGCCACGGCACGCTGATCACGGCACCGGGGTTGTGCCTGTGTCGGTCCGTGCGCGGGGATCTTCCGATCGCAGAGTCAGTCCGAATCATCATCATCTCATCCAACCTCAACCTCGTTGTTCCCCTCTGCAATTCCATGACAACCGTCGTCGGGCACTCGGTCGTGTCGTTATTAAGGCTTGCCATATAAGTTAACAAGCAGTTACGCATCCCATCTTGTCAGCTCCTTTACCATAATATCTCGTCTCAGAGCCCGACATGCCCTCCCCGAAGCTCACCTTCCCCATACCCCATCCTCCAATCGACTACTGCACCGTCCCAGATCGTCAGCCTCCTCCAGCCGAGGACTCGGAGGAAGGCGTAAAGCTGAAAGCTATGATTGAGCACTTCAGTGATGAAAGCCTGAAGTTGTCGGTGGGTGAAGGTAGCAAAGAAGTGCGAGGGTTTGATGAGTGGGAGAGAATGTATTTGGTGGGTGATGGTGATCAAGCCTTTCTTCGAGTATTCTGCTGATACAATCGGGGTTGAAAATCAGACCATGGAGATGATGATCAGGTAATTACTGTTCCTTTGCTCTTGAACGCAATAATAGTAAATGTATGCTGATGGAGGTCGATGATAGGTTTTTGATGGGTGAGCTCTTTTGTAGAGCGATCGACCGATTCTAACCTCCCGTCTCCAGCGGTCAAGTGGAATCTCCAAGCAGCGATCAAACGACTGGAAGCGAACATGGTCTGGCGGAGGACCCTGGGACTCTATGATGTCGAAGGTCTAGGCAAAGAGCTTGCTCCAGAGGTGAGCGACAGATCGATCCGCCTGGCATAAATTTTAACCATTGTGGCCGTTCCGTGTTGCAGTTTGCTTCTGGAAAGATTATCATTTTAGGATACACTCGACAAGCTCATCCGATCCTCTACACATGGCCCTCGAAGAATACAATGCCAGCTTCATTTGCTCAGGTCAAGCACATGATGTTTGTTGTTGACCGGTGTATGGACTTGATGGTTGCCGGTGTTCAGTGAGTTGGCCATTGTCTCCATTGGACACCAGATCATGTCGAGTTGATTAGATAATCGCCTGCTCTTCGTGTCAGCTGTACTCACTCGACGTCTTAGGGGACTCCTGTTCTGCGCAGACATGAGCGGCAAAGCTCAAACTGGAAGCGGTGTGGTCAGTGTATGTCGCCAGATTTTGAATGCACTGCAGACTCAGTACCCTGTAAGTAGTTTGAAATAAATGACGTCCGAGCAACTCAGAAATTTTAAACTGATACCACGTCAACATCAAAGGAGCGCCTAGGTGGCGCTGGAATCCTCAAGATGCCATGGCTTGGTAGTCTATTCGTCTCACTCATGTGGCCATTTATCGAGTTAGTCTCGAAAAACTCTTTCCGCTCGATGGCAGTAGGGCCAAGCTAATGACTGCTCAGTGCATATACACGGAGTAAGATCCATGTGAACCCAGATTTATCCAAAAGCCTCATTGCCCCGGAGCAACTCCTAGATCTCTACGGTGGGAATCTCGAGGTGAGCTAAGGCTCTTCAAAGATCGGAGATGGCTTGACCGACAGCCTCAAATATCACTAGAGCTGACGCAAAATTCGGGGTCAGTTTGAATACACCGAGGAATACCTGCCTGCGCTTGTGACGCTCTGTGTACAGCGGAGGAAGGAGAATATGGAGCGCTGGAAGGCTGCGGGAGGACGGGTAGGGCTTAGCGAGTGGGAGATATTGCCTCCACTGGGCGGTAGTGGGAAGCGGGGGGAAGGTGACGTGCTCGAGAGTGCAGGTTCCGAGAAGGATGGCGTGAAAGACCCTACAGCACCGACCAGCGAGGGACGGCCAGTGGTAGATGGCGCATGAAAGTTCCGCTAGGTTTAGGTTGCTAGGGAGCTCATTTGATCTTGAGTAATCTATTCTAGTATATAGTTTGTGTAATAATGATGTCTCTCGTTTCGACACGACCTGTAATAGCATGACTCGGATGCATGTCTAACATAATATCCATGAATTAAACGTCTATCCACCTCAATAAAGGTCCAATCGAGACTGACTGACAAAACTTCCATTCAGTATTACAGCAACCACGACACCCAATCATCGTGTGGCGTGCAAGAGAAATCCCAGTATCCCAACCGCCATCGTCGTCCCGAGCAGGGATAGCATAGAAGCTGGAGTCGATCGTGGCCATGTCGCAGAGGTTTGCGAAGGTTGAGAGTCTATTGTGTAGGCCGTGGGATGGAATTGTGTGGCGTCGGACGCTGTGCCGTTCTGAGCTTGGATTGCGCATAGACCGAGGAGTGTCTATTGGAGTATTAGCATATCCTTGATGCGGTGAAGGGAGTGAAAGTAGGGAGAAGTTTGGGTGGTATCCAGTCTACGAGCAGGTCTGGGCTCGATGAGGAATGGACATTGAGATGATTCCAAACTGGGTATAGGTAGAAATAACCCACCGAGATATCACTCTGAACGACCCCCGGTGTCGTCGAACAACTCTCGCAGATCCCTATCGAAGCCTGGAACGTCGAATTCCCCACAGCGCCACCGCTTTGGTTACCTACACAAAGACATCCAATGAACTCGTTGGCGATGGTGAGATTCTCGGCGGCGGCTATCGCAGAAACAAACCGGCGTCAGCTTGTACCACCTATGGAGGTATGGAGGGTGATGGAATGATGAACATGGTCAAGGATAGGAGCGGGGAAATCGACATACGGGTGTTCCCGAATTCTGCTTGACAGTATCCAAGGACTACGGACCACTGCGAACAGTCTGAGATACATGTGTTGTCTTCGGTGGCTGCTAGTGAGGGGTTGAGGAGAACGAGGATGAGAGTGAGGAGGAATGTTGGGAGATGCATGGTTTAGCCTGCTTATAGGATTGGTTATAGGGCTTAGGATGGTGTTGTGTGATATAGTGGTTCTGTTGGTGGAGACAGAGACGTATGAGTATGGGTAGTGGTGAGGGTAGTGTGGGTGTGAGTATGTCAATCAGATACGACGCAGAAGGTTAGACAGAGGTTGACGAACAGCATAGCAATCGTACCATCCCACTCTCGCCTACAATGCACACAACAGCCTACCAGCGACCAGATCCCGGCCCAGTACAGCACCCTATCGGGCAATGAAATCCTGATACAAAAAGATCGACGGGGGGGGGAAACAATGAGAAAGGACCGGGCCTGACCGGAGTAGGTGTTTGACATGGTCGTTCGTGTATCGTGATGAATGGTGCACTGCTTTGTTCGTTTAGAAGAATGTCGGGATTAGTCGATGGGTGGGATTGGATACCGGTTGGGTGATAGAAGGAAATGGGAGATAACAATGAAGCGAAGTGGTGATTGTGTTGCGTTTCAGGATAGTGTTTCAGACGACAGATTTCGTTTTGTATCGTTACCCACACACGTGCAAGATTTTTGTTCGAGTATGGCTGACACGGGACTTCTGGTATTGTATCTCTCTTTCACTGACATAAATGGTACATACTGTGAATGGAATCGTGATCAGATCATCGACTGAGACAATAGGTGGGCCGTCGTAGCGAGTCCCCTTCCGCTCTCAGTACGATCAACTCATTAGCGCTACCACTCGCTTGCAGTAGACATTCGCAGCATTTATCATCAATCACGCTATATTCGCTATCCATCCGAGCGAGTATCATTCTACCATACCCGAGTAGCCCTGACGAATTCATGTTGATCAAACTCAACTTGAATCGCTCCTAAAATCCTAAAATCATGCCAGCAGGCCCGCGATCATGACCCGCTAAGTGATGGTGATCCTCGCCAATCACATAACTTCTCCACCTCCCCTCAATGGGTTTGCATATCAGCTATCAACTCACGCGAATCACAGACTCATCAATATCCTGAGAGCTGATATAAATCACGTTGGAACTGGACGGCGGTGCCACTCTGAGCGTCTCCTCGAATGCATTTCCGCCCGCCACCTTCGAGCTGTCGCTCCAATAGATATCAATTCAGTCCAAGTTACTCACCCAGTAATCTATGAGATGCATGACCAGACCAATGATAATGAGCTACATTTGATTCTTCTGCACACGGACTATCCGTTCCGGCAGACCGCGACATGACCTGTATCTCCACCTCTCCAGCATCTCCGCCTACAAACTGTCTCTATCTATGCACTTGTCTTCGATCTAGGCTGAACATGGGATGAAAAAAAGACGAATGATATGAGATGGAATGCAAAGAATACCGTGATAGGCAGAAGACATGGAAGAGATGATTCGATGAACGCTGAGTGGGTGTACTGAACTGACTTCGAAACTGATTGGGAAACGTGGATCTAATGAATGTGTTGGACGAATGAATGAAGCTCATGGACAAGTCGATAGATAACTACCCGATGAACCGAAGAAGAAATGTAGGTGTGGACAGTGGAACGATGACGACCATTGTTACTTTTTCCGAGGGAACCGAGGAGAACTCGTGCCAGAATGTCCGCTGGTCGGAGGGGCCGATGTTGATCCCGAAGAAGCGGAGATATCCTCAACAGCAGTTGCCCTCATCTTCTTAAAGCTCGGCCTCTTACTCAGCCCGCTACCTCCTCGAGATAACCCGAAGCCACCAGCCTCTGGATTCTCATCCTCCATCATCTCGAGATCCGTGGGTGACGCTCGTCGTTTGAAATGGGTGTCTTCATCGGTATGACTGGACGTTGCTGAGGAAATAGAGGTGCGGGAAGTATTCGCCGAGAGGTTGGAAGTGTCTGCGGTCGCGCCCCTGCTGAGCATACTGGATTCAGGGACAGGACTGTCGGCGTCGTTGCAATCCTCGGACTGGCGGATTCTCACGCGGTCTATCATGTGTAGGTAATGATGAATGATAGCTGCAATCGGGTCAGCTATCGACCTCCATCCTTTCCCAAGACCCTTCACTCACCTCGATGCACAAAGAGGTACTGTCGTAAGCTCTGCACTAGACTCATTCGCTGCACTCGCATGCCTTCGAGCACTGAAGCTATAGGATTCTCCATCTCGGAAAGAGGGGAGGGGCTGCGATGCCGGGTATCGCTGGCTGTAGTAGGTCTAGCTTCCCCGACACGATAAAACCTGGACGTCGGTCAGTGACGGGGCAGATAACTCATAATGAGGTAGATTGAACACGCACGCTGAAGATGGCAGAGTCTCGTGAGAAACCCGATCGCTTGATCGGATTGACGCCAAACTCGGTCGCCTACCCTCTCTCCATTCACTAAACTTGGTGTCCAACAAAGGTGAATGCCCTTCAACCGCGCCAGTATCAAGATTGAATCCAGTTCGGTTCTGAGCGACGTTGTCAGCACCAGAGTCCAATTCCATTTTGTCCTTGATATCGCGCTTGGCCTCGATGTAATCTGTAGCGTTCACATTGGATTGGGACGGCATTGGAGTTTCAACAACGGGGGGATGAGAAGATGTTTCAGAAGATGCTGCTACATGCGGTGGAGTGAGGAAAGAGACTGATTTGGCAGGTTCTCCAGACGAGCGTGAAGTTCCACTGGTCCCACTTCCGCTGGTGTCGCTCGATGGTATTCCAGGCCTTGCTGATGATACCCGACGAAGCTCGTTCGCCGCTGCCTCTCTTCTGAGACCATCGAGAATTGCATCAACGATGATGAAACTTCCTGTGCGACCGACGCCTGCGGAACCTAATGATTCGGTTAGTATGTATAATCTCAATAATAGGCCACACGTACAATGAACCAAAACGGGAGGTTGGGACACCCGCTCATCTTCCTTGTTCATCTCTGCTTGTACCTCATTCACGGCGTCATCGACGTCCTGTATGAGATCCCACAATGTGTCCGGCGAGTCGGGGACATCGAAATCAGGCCATGTCACACACTGGATCTGCACAATCCGCCGGGGAGGTTCGGATGGTTGATCTTCGTGGCGAAGAAGGAAAGTTCGCTTGATATTTGCCACTTTGTCGGGTTTTGCTGAAGATGGCCTCGAATGAGAGCCAAAATTGAAGCCCGAAACAGCGGGCTCAGTCACGTCCTCACCACCGGTCTGAGACACCAGCTCCAGACGGAGAGGACCATAGTTACGATCTTGCCAATAGTTTCCGCATTTCAGCAGTCCTCCTTCGTACTGCTTCGTTAACCTGCGATCAAGGTCAGTGATAGTACTCCGGAATTGAGATTGAGGTTGAGTCGACGTCATCGCATCAAACTCACATAGCTATCACCCTGACACCTTGCTCCCAGACCAATGTCCAGAAATCGCGATATGTTGCATCAAGAGGTCCCTGCGTTGCGATATACCGCCTAGAAGTCCCCCTTGGCTGAATAAACGAAGCATTGATATAATCGGAATCATCATCGCATGGCGAAGTAAGTCGAACTCGAGAGAAATCGTATGGCCAGATATTTTTGTATCTTTCCTGTCAGTAATGTCAGACAAACGTGCACGTACCTATTCTTGGCACCCCTTTCCACGCCAGCGGTAATACTGAACGGAAAGTAGTCCTCCTTGAATCCGTCCCATCCCTCACCCCACGCGGACAGACTCTGAACCACCTGAGCGTCCTTGATCCGCTGATCCACGCGTCCCGACGTACCTCCTCTGCCTACCTCCTCGCTCAGTAACCCTCCACTCCCCTTTGTATGCCACTCCATTACGTTCTGTAATCGTTTCTGCTCTCCTAACTCAATCTCGTAAAATTGTTGGGCTAGCTTGTCCATCGATGCCTTCTCGTCCATTTGGACTAACTCAGCTAACCAGCCGGGCATATCGTGTGCTCGACCAATAATTTCCGCCGGCAGATTCAGTGGGATCCGCTCGACAATACCTCCGTGAGACAGTTCGAGGTTTTGGCGTATATTGTCGAAAAACGGGTTCGCTGGCTGGAGCTTAGCGGTGCGTTTTGACGTCGACGATGAAGATATTGATTTGGGAGAGGCGTTTTCGGACGGGGATGACTTGACATCGAACGGGTTGCCTTTGCCGAACGCAGCTTTTGGCGTGGGGATGCTCATCCGAAGGGTTGGAAGGGGCAGGGCGGTGGATTCTGTCATCAGTTTTGGGATTCTTCTCGGTCTACTCACCTTGCTCAAAAGCCAATCGACCGAGTCGTCCCGCCCTTAAACCCCAATCCTTCGCTGAGGTTGTTTCAGACGACATCTCTCGACCCTCCAGCTCGCACGATGATCGTTCCAGGGCCGAGTAACCCCCCTTAACGAACCAGAGTCGGCCAGTATACCCCTCTCGTTCGAACTTTGACGATAGGCCTTTCAGGACACTGCCCTCGGGTACTGTACCGCTGTCTTGATCAATCAAAACAATATCACTCATGTCTTTCCATTTGGCCACTTCGTCCATCGAAGGCGCGTCGAGCATCTGCACAACTTTGGTGAGAGTGAAAGCAGGTCGACGCAGGAGAGTTGAAGGAATCGGCAAGGAATGGGATGACTTGACATGTGATGGCTCGAAGGATGAAGGGGGTCGGATGTCGAGTATGAGAGTGTTAGCACTGCCAATCATAGGTCGAAGGTCGTTTGATGTCAGGGGCTCTAGTTTGGACTTTATTGGTTTGCTGGGTGAGCTGACTCTGGGCGGGGGCATGGGCAAGTTGAGCTTGAATTTAGGTTCTTCGAGCGGTGACTTGCCAGCCTGTGCTCTATAGAGCGATAAGGTTTCCTGTGTCAGACCTCCGATCGAACCACTTGGTACGGGTTCTGATCGGCCTTTCCTCTCGAGATTCCCCACGTCCTTCGAATTGGTGTCGCTGAACAAGTTTGCGCCGGACCAGCTTCCACCGATATTCAGCCTTTCAAAGGGGTAGCCCAAATGGGGACTGTTCCCTCGCATGGAGGGCCCGCTCTCGAGTGAAGGGGTGGGTGCTCCAGAAGTTGCAGCGAGCGCGTGCCATGGTGATTGGGGAGGTGGACCTGAACGAGGTGGAGTGGACAAGTTGGGGGGGAACGGTGACGCACGAGAAGGCGGGGAAGATGATGGTGAACCCTCGCGAGGGTGAATGGGTCTAGGAAAGGGGAAATTGAATGACATCGGTGCCGATTTATGCTGGGTTGGAGATTTCTCCACCTCCATTGAGGGGTGGGTGGAGCTTTCTCCCTTCTGATGAGTCATTGACGGCCCTTGTATCGAATGAGATTTGTTTGCCCGTCGCCCCGATACGCTGACGGGGATTTGATCGGGGTCCTCCCTCATACTGGGGTCATGGTGATGGGGGTATTAGAGGGAGTGATGAGGACAGCGACGATGTGTTGTGCTGTCTCGACGGTACGGAAATGAGCGGGCGACTATGTAATCGGCTGTTGGTTCGGTCCGCAGTGCAGTGTGATAGTATGTATGTGGTAAGGAGGAAAGCAATGTCAAGAGTAAGTTAGAGAAAGTGAAAGCGATAAGAGAAGAAAGAAAGAAAGAAAGAAGAAAAGAAAGACAGACGAAGATAATCAGATAATCAGAATAATGGCATTCCATGTCAGAATTCCAGGGCTGGCGGCGACGTATAGGCGACAAAAGGGAAATCCTCAACCGTTAGTGGGTCAGCCAGGTGCAGCCAGGGGGAAGGCAAGGGCCAGCCAGGGCCACTGAGCGTCAGCGTGTCGTCACCGACCTTGCACCCCTCACGTGCAGGGGCAAAGGGCAACGGGCAACGGGGCAAATCCGCCCCCCATCACTTCGGGGCCAGAATTCTGCATCCTCGAACCATATCACTTGTATTCCATCCATCATCACTTTGACCTCCTGATCTCTCTCTCCTATAACATCTGTCCAGCTGCTGCATGGCACCAACAGAACACATCGGTGCCTATAGCTTCTAAAGAATCTTCTAGCCATGACGAGCAGAACATTCAGGAGGTAACTTGCCTCTCCTCCAAGCCTTTTTTTTTCCCTTCCGGCCGACCGTGCAAACCAAAGCCATTTGTTATTTGGCAGCGGTATTCCTTGGTCATTTCTGACGAAATCCGCACTATAATTTGTATTTGGGTATTTGTATTAGCCCGGCCCAACACTTGCCATCACCGCCCGTCCGCCCTTCCGTCGCCCGCCACAGGGAATACAAGCGGGGGTGGGACCGAAGGGAGGGTCCGTTCCCCCCCGTTCCCCATCTCTTCCTTAGCACCGCCCACCTCTATGACGTGGTTGGCGTACTTACTTGTGATGACGCGCGCTGGAACCGACCCTCACCTATTTGGTCCCGTCTCTTGATGTGGCGTTCAAACTCCCCCCCGGCGACGAGCGCGATAACTAGATGTCATCTCATGCATCGCTAGATTTGGACTGCTACAGTTTTCATCGTTGCAGCTGAGGCTAGTCACCTTCCACGCACATCGTCATTAATGAAATCCCGCAGATTCCCGTCCGAAAAACGTTAAACGCTAAGGACAGTAACTGACTGTCAGTGCCTGGAAGCTCAACCAGGACTCGGGCTCGGGCTCTGCTTGTCCAGCGCCACAGGTATGATTAACGGCATAATGATCGACCGCACGCGTCCAGCTCATGGTCTGGTGTTCTTCGTTGGCTTCTGCTCGTCCATGGCTGGAAGGGATGAGGGCAAGAGGACAGGGGAGGAATGGTACCATCGTTCCAGTTAGTCCCTATACCGTACATTGGACTCGGTCATACGTCACGACTCGCGTGATCACCAAATTGCTCTGATCATGTCAGCACAGGGCAACGTAATGAAGAGGTTCGACGATCGTGTCTATCCATGATTTCGATGATCTTGCTCTCAGGGACAACTGCTGACTGCGAACGCCATTAGATGGGGTCACATAAACCTTCTCAAGACAAGTGACCAAAGGTCGAGTCCGCGATATACGACCAAACGGCCGGAGAACAGCCGGTCTTACCTAGCTCGTTTGAGTTGGAACTTCTCATCTCTTGGCTCATCTACTGCCCTGCTGGAGAGGTTGCAGGACAGATTTGGTTCCTACCGCCAAGGTTCCAAGAAATGCCTCGACCATGCTAAGACTTGACGATCGACCCAGTCATCCGATGAGAGACACTGTGGCACTGCCGACGAAACACCGGTACTGTTGGGACGGAACCAATTGCGCGTTTCACATTCCACGTCCATATCCACTACTCGATATCCCCATTAATCCAATTCTCCCTAGCCTTGTACATCCAATACCACAATGGCTAAAATCGAAGACCATCCTACCTCGTCATCGACCTCAAACTCATCGACCACAGGTCCAGCCAAACGGAGAAAGCATAAACCAAAAATACCACTCGCCCACCCAGCGTCCGTCCGAGCTTCCCCTCCTGCCAACCCGCTGATATCCCTCCCACCTGAAATCCTACAAGAGTCGGAGGACGGTCTGGAAGAAGAGGAGGATGGTAACGAATACATCACTGTGAAACCTGGTGATGAGGTCAGACTTGCGGAGACCCAGGATACGCCAGGACCCCCGGATTTCTGGGATGAATTCTTCGATTCGATGATATTGACTGTCCCGTTTTCTTTCTTGTTCCTTTTGATGGATATGTGAGCTCTCTATTGTATAAATTCCGAACCGGTACTTTAAGCTAAGTCACTCCTCATACGAGGATACAGTCTCGTACATAAACAGTATAACAGACATCCAAACGGTAGTGTGTACCTCGAACACCTCCTTACTGCCGTTCCTAGTATGTCCCGTCTTCTCTCCCTCTTATGTCATATCTCTAATAAGCCCTCCTGGATTCTCCTCTGTTGAAGCTGAAGACTAACAAAGAACAAAGCACTAGGAATGATAATCTTTCACAGCAAGTCTTTTCCCATTTCCAATCAGTTTTCAGGATGAGCTAACGAGTGAATAACGGGTGACTAGCCAATCGAAACCCAACGCATTTTCTCACTGTCGGTGCTCTATCTACAGCCTCCATATTCTCGGGATGTAGATTAATATGGCTGGTTAACAAGGCTAGTTATCTGACTACCATTGCTCAGGTGAGTTTACATCTCTGCTTGCTTTCCCCCCTATTCCTCCTGGTCCTCACCAGTGACTATTCGGCGTTGAAATATAGTCAATATACAACCGATCTTCGAATATGTGGTTTTACTGATGCTGATGGATTCACCCAGGCACCAGCGGTTGGGACACTCTGGATCCTTACGATAGTGCAGCTCCCACTTAGTCGAGCTCTCATCGCCTTGGGCGTGGTGGCCGTGTGGTCATGGTGGACTGAGATGAAGTTCAGGCCTTGAGGAGATTGCATCATAGATCTTGACAAGCACATTTGCATATATAGTGCATTATCGTATCCAGTCGTGTCATACTAATGTTCAATACAACTAACTATCCTATCGATGGGAAGGGAACCCTATACAAGAAGCGTCCGCGTGAATCCCGCATCTCCCTCCGCTCACTTCTCTTTCTTAACCTGAGCACGCCGTTTGGTCGGGGGTTCACTACCTTCTCCTAACAACCGTCTCTTCCATCCAGGTTTCGGTCCAGGCTTCCTCCTCTCCTGTGGCCCCGACCCCGGAGAACCCATCTTTCCCCTCTTCTCCCCATCGCCCATCTTCCGTCCCCTCCTCTTACCCTTGACACCACTGACACCACCTTCCCCAGCTCCACCATTACCAGCCCCGTTCCCGTCGTCCTCTAATCCCAAGAACTCTTTTCCTGCCATGTTGATGAGATCCTGATTGCTTGGCATGGTGACTCGTCTTGAGGCTTGGAGCTCCACTGACATGTAGGTCATGTGGTCGAAACGGTCTAGGTATTTCCGCATGGAGGGGTGGGAGAGGCGGTGTCGGAGGGTTTCGGCTGTTAGGGGCGTTGGGAGACGGGCGGAGGTTGTTGATGTTCGAATGGGTGGGATCGGACGACACTGGTGAAGACGATTGTTAGCGCCATGCGACACGAATATTGAAAGCGGACGATACGAGGTCGGTCAACTCACAAGATCAGCTAAGAAATCTACAACGAGGTCTTCCATGTAGTCGACAGAATCGGGATCGGGATCATTAAAGTCCCCAGCAGCGTACATCAACCGCGATACTGGTCTTTTTGTCAGCGATATCCAGGAAGAATGAGTTTCATGATACCTACTCTCATTCCTCATACTCCCCCTCATGCCCTCGTCCCTCCTACGCCGAGCTTCGTACTCGCCCCGTGAGTCATCTCTGATATCTGGAGAAGGTTCTACTATCCTGACGCTGCCTACTGATCCGGACTGAGCCAGTCTACCTGGTATATGCTCCCCCACAGGATTAGACGGTCTGACAATCGGTCGCGGTTTAATGACCGAACCGGAACTTGAAGATGGTCTTACATCCGACGAAGTCTGGTTGGCAGGGGCTGATTGACTTTGAGGTGTGGCGGGAACGAATGTCTGAGTGAGAGGGATGGAAGGTCGGCGGAGTGTATTACTGGGGCGAGTCGGGGAGGCAGGTTTGTTTGAGATGTATGCCGAACCGAGGAGAGACGATTGTGGATTGGCGGACTGTTGAAGCGATTGCTGGGAGTGCTGCTGAGCTGCTGCTACCCTTTGCTGCAGAGCTATCTGAGCCTGAAGCTGTTCCCTGCTCAACGTTGGGTGCCCCGAGCTTGCATTCGAGCCCCGTTGCTGGGCGAGTAAAGCTGACTGTCTCTGGTGGAAGTCCGATAGCTGCTGCAGTTGCCCGGGGTTGAAGTGCGTGGTCGACGAGGTAAAGGTCGATGGCTGAGCTTGACCCGTGGGGAGGAACCCCTGGTTATTGGGAAATTGCGACATGATATCTGAAGTTGAGGCCATAGTCAACAAATGCATCTTCATTAATCGATAACAAACATAGAGGAGAGAAGATGGAAGTCATAGAAGCCAAATTAAGCATGCTGCTGCCCACCAACATGATCTCGCTCAACACACCTGGATCAAGAAACTACCCGCAAAACGCAAGTTGGAATCAATCAACCAAGCCCCATTATAGGTCACCACACTACCCGTCATCGCGCGCCCTTTCCCACTTCCCTCTTTCGAGAGGAGGGTAGTCGAGACGGGCTAGGGAGGTTCTGGCGGGCGAAGAGAAAGATCAAGAGATGGGTAGCAGTCAGAGAATGGATTGAGCTGAAGTTGAATCATACTAGGCTGAAGGGGTAATGAAAGGATATTCTCGGATGGCATATACTCACTCCACTCCCAATGGAGATTGCGGATCGAATTGCTCACACCAGGGGTCACTATCGGTCACTGTCAGTATCATTTTCGATCAATCATGTAAAGAGGGGTACGGAAGGTGCAACAGAGATCAGAAAGTTTTTTTGGTAAGAATTTATTATCGCTCACGGGCTCTCGGAAGCAGAACTGAAAGTTTGTTTCATCACAGAAGGGGGAAGAGGAGGGGAGAGATGACAGAATATCATAGACAATGTCTCTCAGACTCACGAGGTTGAACGGCGCTCCCTTCACCAAGGATGCCTTGGGGAGGGAGCTGGTCACTGCATCAGGTATGATGAGTAGGTAGAATGAGCAGAAGTAGACTGAATGAAGCAGAGACGGGACAATCAAGCAGAGGAGGTTTGGTGCGAGACGTAAGTTCCTGTATAATGCCGAGTGAAACACCGGGGGTCAGCAATGTGGCACCTCATATGTTGCCACCGCTCAAGTTCGTTAGCTGGAGATTCGTCAGTTGTTATTGTCGTTATCTAAAATCATCGCATCCCCTCATCACCATGGGCGCAGATGGAGGCTCAATCCCTGATAGACGGGATCTAGTCAAGACCAAAGGAAAGGCCGAAGTCACCGACAAAGCCCTACTTCGAGATCTATTCCTCTTGTGCGCTTTGAGTAAGGTGAGTTACTTGGCCAGCCTTTGAACTCAACGCAAATGCTGACCGTAGCTCACCAATAGAAACCGCTAAACCGACCTGTGGTCGCTGATCCCCTCGGGAAGATTTACAACAAAGATGCGATACTCGAGTTCTTCCTCGATAGGTCGCAGTATGGTGACGGGGACCAGATCTGCGGGTATCTCAAGGGTGTCAAAGTGAGTCTCGAATTGGAATTCACAAAGATAATCTTAATGAGCAAGTTACGTATGTTGACGCTGTCTCAGGATCTTCTGACGTTAAATCTGACTCCGAATCCCACCTTGACGTCAGAAATGATCACGTCAACTTCGACTCACCTCTCCCGAGCACCCTTCGTTTGTCCACTCACTCTGAAAGAGATGTCCGGTTCACTCCCATTCATCGCCCTCCGCCCTTGTGGCTGCGTCTTTTCCGATGCTGCCATCCGTTCAGTCATCCCTAATCTGACCCGAGGTATCGCTGGCAAAGTCATCAACTCAGAAACCCCAGATGATGCCAAACCCATCGTACCTCCCACGGCATCCTCCGAAGTCACCTGTCCCAATTGCGGCAAAACACTTGATCCGACTGATCCAAACTCAATCCTACCTATAAATCCTACACGGGAGGTTCAAGAAATCCTTCTGGAGCACCTCTTAACAACACGGGCAGCTACGAAATCCAAGAAACGGAAAGTTGTCGATGTCTCCGTTGATGCCGATGCGGCCGTCCCAACCAAGACAGTGAAACGGTCGGTTGTGGTCGTGACTCCATCGACGAAACCTACGACGGTGACTAGCTCTGTGAGAGAGAAACTGGCAGAGCAGGAGAAGAAACGGCTCGCCGCTCAGGAGGGGATGAGCGATGCCGTCAAAGCAATGTTTAGGCCGAAGAACAATAATGAGGATAGGAAGGGGAATGCGGACTTCTTCGGGAGAACGTTTACGAGGGTGAGTTTTGCGACGGGCGACTCCTGGGTCTCAATAGTCAGACCAAGTTATCTCAGCTGACCCACTTTATATATAGTATGCGGCATGATTGTTGTCTTCGCTCGGGCAGGATCTGCTTTTTCTCACCAAATAGAACTCCTTATCCCGCCCCTCCCTCCCTCCCTCCCTCCCTCCCTCCCTCCCTCCCTCCCTCCCTTATCTTCTGTTTCTGGTTTTGCCAGTTTGTACTTTGGTTGTATATCATGCATTGTTCTCAGTCTGACGCATGTACTGGAAAGAGCGTGCTGAAAGATTGCTCGAATTCACTTCTTTCTGTTGAACGTACAACATGTGTATATACTGTTTGGCGGCGATCCGTGCGCCCCACAACCCCACCACGCTCGCCACTCTGGTTCATCTTGCTCCTTTGACCATCTTGCTGATACCACTCATCCATCTCCAAGCTTCAAACAATCCTTCCTAGCTCATCCAGATATGCAGCCCCCGACCCCGACCCGGCTCAGTGGGACCACCATCCCCCTAATCCCCTCCTCTCCCTCAGACCCGATGAATCTCGGACGAAGAGCCCTCACAAGGGGATCCTCGTCAGCCGCCACGAAGCGAGCACCTCGATCTACCGTTTCCGTGGTTCTTTCAAGCAATGTGAGAATCAAAAAGGGCGGGAAAGTGACTGCAAAAGGGATGGAGGGATGGAGAAGGGGAAAGAAAAGTAGTACTAGTGGCACTGCCGGCAGTGACAATGTTTTTGGTGGTGGGGCTATGGGAGGTCGTAAGATTGCTGGAGGGAAGAATAGACGGTCGACTGTTTCTGGGAATATATTGAAGGGACCCGGCATGGGGATGCAGGGTACCCCTGCACGGGTTGGGGGTGTGAAGAGGAACTCTAAGATTTACAAGGGTAAAAAAAGTACAGTGAGGCTGTCTATTCATCCGGCTTTTCTCATCACTTGACTGATCGAGTTCTTACTCTTGTCCAGAGTATCGGAACTCATTCCACGCCTCTGAAGCACTCGAGCTTTGCGAAGACGTTATACCAATCTTCCTCGTCAGTGTCTGTCGGACATTCCGACGCTCTGGATGCCGAGAATGAGGTCCAGATGGACGCCGAGATGGGAACAGAGAATTCCGAAACGTCCGAGATCACCTCACCCGAGATTACTCCTATCTTCAATCGGGGATCGGGGGAAGCAGTCGCGGAGGGACTTCGTACTGGGGAGCCTAGGGATGACCTTTCGGAGACAATGGGGGACGATGAATCTAACGAAAATGATGAAGATACCACTATCACAATCTTTCCGGAGAAACAAGACCTTGTCGTCCCTCTCCACGACATGAGCACCGAACCTTCAGCCTCCACGGATCCAGCTTCGAAACCCGCCTCCCAACAGTCGGATGAGACAACTCGACCCGATGCCACGATTGTCGTCTACGATTTCTCGGTCCCCCTCAACGACCTCACTAGGCTTGCCGATTCGTCATCGTCCTCGACCTTATCATCCAGGAAGAGGAGTAGTAAAATCGGACAAAGGCGGTCGACGCCTTACAAGAGTGCTTCTCTTTCTGTGCTTCTTCCAGGGGGCGGAACAGGCTCTGATGGGTCAGTTGAGATCAGTCGAGGAGCTGTAATCACTCCAACGACGAGACCGGTGGGGGACGGGCGAGCTTCCTCAGATCTGAAGAGGTTTCAGCACGTAGCGATATCAGTCCAGTCGAGTTCGCCAACGCACTCGCTTAAAGAACAGGCGGTCACAGACAGTGACTTGAACATCGAGATCGCCAGGTCAGTGTATCAAGAGGACAGAACAGGATTGGTCGAAGACGATGGCTTGTTTCAGGACGCCGACAGCGAAGATCGACGTCCAGACATGGGATTTGATCAGGACGAAGGCGGGATAAGTGATGCCACGGCGTCAGAGGAACGATTGAGTAGTGAGTGATACGGTCGCTCAATGAGAAGATAAATTCATTCCAGCTAGGACACTCCTCCCGAAGTTCTCAATCACTCAGCTCATCGTCTCCAGCACCTCATCCTCCCTCGCCTACGCTGTCCCCCATGTCATTTGCCCCAACATCACCGAAGTCTTTGACTACCTCCCCATCGCTCTCCCGATATCCCCTCTCAAAAACACCGAGATCAGGTCTGGGTAAAGGTCCTGAAAGAAAGGAAATTGGGAAGCGATGGAAGGGTCTCTGGAAAGGCGCCGATGTTCTATCCAGGATGCAGGGCCATGGACCAGCAACAGCAATGGGGGACGAGGAGTCGGACAGTAGTGAAGATGAAGAGGGATTCCGTGATGATGGCTTAAACTTAATCATGGAGAATGGCAAACGAAAGAAGACGGGCCAAAAGAGGACATCCAAACGATTCCAAGTCTGGCCGTTGTCCTATGTGCTGACTCAGGTGAGTCGATCTGCTTCATGCGAGTGGGGCTACACAAAATGTCAATGTGGGATTCCTGATGCAGGACATAGGATGAGCTCGAAGCTCGTCAGGTAAGGTTGGAGCATTTCCGGTATATCGATCAGGATGTCAAACTGCATTTCGAGTATGTACTTGGCTAAGATATTCCAGATATCCGGCAAAATTGCGTTTGAGTTCCGCAGATAGCATGGGATGGATGGGGCATTTAGATAGGATAAACAGCGGTATGGATGAAAACAATGCATGTCGTCACGACGTGACCCCGCCATGATGGCTTCGCACTTGTGTTTGAGTGTTTGTGGTGAAGATATGGGCGAATGGCGAGATGACGGAGAGGAAAGATCGCATAAACAATCCAACCTCTCTTCGAGCTCCCAAGCATGCCTACTCGCGTGCCTGCCCGTACCCGCACTGAAGATAGATCGGGTGCTGTTGCATGTGGACATCGAACGAATCCGGATGTATATGTCAATCACGCTTGCTTCCGTCGTCTCCGGGTACAGGCAGACAGTCAGTCTCGTGACAGCTGGTCGAGCAATTTCAATCAATATAAAATATAATGCAAAACACATCGCGCCACAGTATAATCCGAGTACGTACCTCTGTTTATATACTCGTATATATTTGCTGTGCGGACTTACTCACTGCTCCGCCCCGCATTTGCATTTGCGCAAACCGTTACCTCGGTACATTGCCGGGTCCAAACAGTGTTTAACTTTGTGACGTCTCAGGGCCACAAACCGAGATTTGGTCCGATCTGTCCTACCCATAGAGACTAGTCGTCAATGTTTATTGTTGTGGATGGGAACAAGTCTCCGTTGCGTGAGAGAATATGCGATCTTTGTTTTGTCTGGTGCCGAGGTGAATGAGGGAAGGACGATACAAAGTGGGTTAGGGGGTAGGGGGAGGTGAGACGAGAAGGGGAGAATAAAGAATGTTCCCTTGAAAGCCACCGCCAAGCGGACGAGGATTTCCCGGCCCGTCAGATCTAGCTGCTTGTTGGGATTTGACAGCGCGGCTGCCAGAGCGGGAGTGGCCGAAGCAAACGTCGTGGCTCGTGGCCAGTTTCAGGTCAGCGGACTAGGCACGGACAAACTTTGCAAGGCGGTGCGGGGCCAAGCTGGTTCGCCAGGGCGCTGAAGAGGAGGGGGTGGAGGATGGCCTGGCTGGTCAGACGAAACATAGGGAACGGACGTCGGGGAGACGACAGCCAATGCAAACCAATGAACCAATGAACCGATGAAGTGGTCAAGGGTAGGGTCATAGAGTCATGGCGGATGGGATTGCGGTTACGTCCGCTATTTTTCCTCATCTGCCCCTTCCTTTTCTTCACTCCTCTTAGTCGTCCTTGTTTGTGTGTCCCCCCCCTCATCTCTAATCCCCCGTCAGAGTACACGCAAGACGGTTTGAGAGCCATCCTACGTCGTTCGTTTTGGGTACAAGTGACGAGGTGTACACATCGACGCACAGCACACGACAAACATTCTCACTAGCAACACCGCCACCATCGATCAGCTGCAGCCGATCGATCCCGTTGTTTTTGGAATCTTTCTTCTCTCTTCCGTCCATACAGTGTGCATAAAGGATAGCAACGTCTCTCTGTGAGTGACTGGTGGCTTTGACTCTTACCTTCACTCCTTTGTAACCCCCTTCCCCTCCGGTAATCCGGCATTTTAGTCGAGATTTATAGCAAAGCGTTTCAACTGACGAGGGTTGAATGTTTGTTCTTGATCGTAGCGCCCCGATCTTGTTCACCGCCATCAAGCACGTCCCCGCCTCACGTTTAAGGCGCACTTTGTCGCTCGGCAGCCCCGCTTCTCTGCGCCCCCCATCCCCCTATCCCATCGAGTTTGGGCGCATCGACCTGTGAGTGGTTGACATGTTATGCTCAGAATCCGGGGTAACGCCCTAGAGTGAACGAAACTCATTCTCATCGCCCCGCTGTAGGTAGCGTAGCAGAGACCATTACCGTACAAACTACATAATCTACCCCCCGTCTTTCACATCTCCTCCGTACTTCAAACAGCCAACGACCACGCACCATGTCAAGCAATCGAGGCAACCAACCTCAACCCACCTCTTACGCCCCTATTAGTACCGGCTCCCCAGACCCTGACTCTGTCTCACCCAGTCAAACCTATGCCTCCCTCTCGGGTGCCGCTCTTCCAGACAACGCATTCCTCTCTCCAGAACAGTTCGACACTTCAACTCTCCTAGGTCGGCATCATGACTATCCAGCACCCAGTATCCTCAGTAGGGATAGTAGTATCCCCGGAACCCCACCTTTGGGTGGTGATCATCGTCAGTCATGGGGCAGTAACATGACCCTCTCGGGAGGTGCTGCTGGGATTGCCGGTGCAGAGGTGAGCTTCCTTTTGCGTGCGCTGTCGCTCCTCACTCATCGACGCCATAACTGATCGTATGCACTACACACAGTCCCGCCCGGGTATTCCCCGAGGACAATCAAACCTCGCCCACTCTTCGTTGGGATGGAACAACACAGACTCTGAGCGACCAGCCTCACCCGACTCGGACGAGGCTGACGGACAAGGTCACATTGCTCCAGCACGTCTGGCTGCTGGCGCGGGTGCAGGCGCATTAGGTGCTGCACAGTTTAGCGAGAAAGCACCAAAGTGGGCACCGAAAGGTCCAGCAAGGGGTTACGACTTGCCTGCATCCACGGGACGACGGAATAGGAAATGGTTGTGGGTCGGGATCGCCGCTGGTGTTGTGCTCGTTGCCGGTCTGGCTGTTGGTTTGGGTGTCGGGTACGTTACGTCTTTACATCTTGCGGAAGCGATCACTGATCATACCCCTAATAGCCTTACTCGAGGGAAGAAGTCGACCACGAGCGGATCATCGAGCGCCGATGCTGGTACTGGCGCTGCTGCTGCTTCTGGCTCTGCCTCTGGGTCCAAGACCGGTACAGCTACCGGTTCCGCAGCTTCGGCGACTGCAACATCTGGTGGGAAAGGATCTCTCATCACGTTGGAGGATGGATCGACCTTTACCTATCAGAACCCATTCGGTGGTACATGGGTCTATGACCCTGCTAACCCGATGAGCGTGAGTCATTCGCCTTCGCATCTATTATGTTTCACGTCTGTCATGCGTAATCATCTGACGCATTGCATCAAAAAGAATGAGGCGCAGGCCAACTCTTGGACCCCAAAGCTCAGCCAGAATTGGACATGGGGTGTCGACAAGGTCTACGGTGTTAATCTCGGTGGATGGCTCAACACTGGTAAGCCGCCACATACCTCATCGGCCACTATGGGTCAATGCTGACAATTAGCATAGAACCTTTCATCGTTCCCGCGCTGTACGAGAAGTATGCTAATGGCCCCAACAACGTGACTGCCGTCGACGAGTATACACTCAGTCAGAACATGGGCTCCAACTTGACTGCTGCGATGACCGAGCATTGTACGTCGACTTTGCCCGGTTATTTGTGACTCAGAAATTTCCTCTTTACTGACTCATTCGCTTAGATGAGACCTTCATCACCGAGAAGGATATTGCAGCTATCGCATCGGCCGGTCTCAACTGGGTGCGAATCCCTCTTGCACACTGGGCCATCGAGACCTGGCCGGAAGAACCATATCTCGAACGGGTGTCCTGGACTTACTTCCTCAAGGCAATTCAGTGGTGCCGAAAGTACGGAATTCGGATCAACCTCGATTTCCACACGGTGAGTCTTGCTTTGGAGTTATGAATATTTGCTAGGGCTGAAATTTGTCCCCGCAGATGCCTGGTAGTCAAAGTGGGTTAAACGATATTGGCCATGAATATGACACTGCAAAGCAAATGGTATCTTACTGACCTCGTCTGCAGACGGATGGAACCACTCAGGTCACCTGGGATCTATCAACTGGCTCAACGGCGTCATGGGAATGGCCAATGCTCAGCGATCGCTCGATTACATCAGGACCCTCGCCGAGTTCATTTCTCAGCCAGAGTACAGGGACGTTATCCAAATGTTTGGCTTTGTGAATGAACCCAACGCCAATGGCCTGGGTCAGCCTCCGGTTGGAAGTTTGTAAGTGTCCCGTGCAGAGATGGGCCATGGTTTTATGTCGCTTACATTCTCGGATGTAGCTATTACGAGGCTTACAACATCATTCGATCAATCACTGGTATTGGTGCTGGCAATGGGCCGATGCTGTCTATGCACGATGGTTTCCTCGGTGTCAACCAGTGGTTTGACTTCCTTCCTGGAGCCGACCGTCTTGCCCTTGATCAGCATTCGTACATGGTGAGTCACACGTCTCGGTTCTCTTGAGGGTCAGCCGCTTAGTATCGGTCCTCCGTAGATCTTCACGAACCAACCAACGGGCACTCTTCAAGACATGGCCAAGTACCCGTGCAACTACTGGGGTGTGGCTACCACCAACATGTCCCAGCAGTTTGGTGTCAACGTTGCCGGAGAATGGTCGTCAGCATCCAACGAGTGAGTTCGATTCAATGCGTGGGGCCGTCCAATTGTCCTGATCATTGTCGCAGCTGCGGTCTATGGGTTAACAACGTTGGCTCGGGATCTCGATACGACGGATCAATGGCAGGATACACCGCTGTTGGGTCATGTACGGTGTGGAATGACTACACTCTGTGGAATCAGACGACTATCGATTTCGTCCGAAACTTCACGACTGCCAGCATGGATGCCCTCCAGGTATGCGACTCGTCATTGCATATGTCGTTCAGTAGGATAAAAACTGATGGTATGATGGTAGAATTACTTCTTCTGGACTTGGAAGATCGGAAATTCGACGGCTAGTATCAAACAACCCAACGCTATGTGGCATTACCAGCTTGGTCTTCAGCATGGCTGGGTTCCTTCTGGTGAGTGTGATCTCTTTTTACATCCAACCGATACTCTTAATATGCCGTTCATATTCAAGAGAAAACAACCGACTGATTTGACTTCTTGCAGATCCCCGGACGGCGGAGAACTGGTGCGCGAACATCGGTATCAGTGGTGTCGATTTCAGCGGAACCTTCTCATCAGCGTACATGACTGGCGGTGTGAGTTTTGTTTGCGCACTTGATATATAGAGGACTTAAAGGCTGATATCCACTCGTAGGTGGGCGCAAACACTATCCCAGCGTCCATGTCATCATCGTATCCTTGGCCTCCAAAGTCTCTCACAAACGTCGCCTCAGCGTCCATGTCTTTGCTCCCGCAATACACTCAGACTTCCGCTCCTATCACCATGCCCGCGCTAACGTACACCGCCCCTTCGGGGAGCAGTACTATAAACGCCGGGAATGGATGGTTTGGCGGGAGTGACAACCGACAGGCTTATGCTGCTATCTCAGGGTGAGTCCCCCCTCTCCCTTCCTGGATTTCCGTAGCCATAGAGTTCGAGAACCGGGACTGACGAGGCCTGCTGGGTATAGATGCACCTACCCGCCCGAGTATAGCGCTGCGGACCTAGCGATCCCGACCTCGGCGTGCGGTGCGGGAAAGACTCAACCGACCAAGCGAGCTGCGATGCCCGGTCCTACGCCGCCTCCACAATCCTCGTAGCCCGTTCTCAGTTCTGCTTGTTTCGAGTCAGAACCTGATACGGTTGGACGGTGTGATCGTCAAGAACAAAACTAATACTCTACATCACGGACAATGTATCACTTTCGTTTTTCGCTTTGGTTTTGACCTTCATTTGGTTTAGTTTATTCTCAAAGCGTTGATCGCTCACCCCGACAATGTCCTTACCTGGTTCGTCTCTCCCACTTAAGCAAGCTTCATACTAGTCCCTTATTGAGAAAGCTTTAGGCTGTTTATAATCTCGTTATTCGTTATATCATCTGTATAATTCCCCATTCCAAAATCATTCATTTCCAGTATCCATTGTGGCTCATTCATTCTCTTGAGTCCGGACAACCAACGAACATTTGGAATCGCAATAGTAGCCTTTACGACTTATGCATTCACTCCCGATTATATGCCTGTCTCCAACTCAGACATTCTGAGTCGCCATAATGGTATCTCTGCTATTATGCAAAGTCAAGCAGTCATCGACCCTCATCTGAATTTCTTATCCCCTTTCAACCGCCTGACATCCCCACTAGACCCGGCCCAACATTCCCTCAGCCGCTTCACTTCCCTATCCATTCCTCGTGCACCCAGCCTCGCAAGCACCCCCTCGGCTCCAGCCAACAACCCCACAACAACCCAAGCAACCCAAGCCCATGCCGGCTCTAGAGTTCTTCTGAACGATTCTAGTAGTTGCATCATGAACCTCAGGAATATCACCAGGAGGGTATGAGGTGGAACCTCCCGTTTTGCAGGGAGTGGTTTGAAAGGTGGCGAGACGTTGAATGGTGGGAGCGTTAGAGCGTTTAGCGAAGAGGAGAAGCCGTCCTCGTGGAAGCCGTAAGATGTCCAAGCGCCTGCGTAGGTGATGTGCCGGGTGTTTTGGATCGTCGGTAAAAGTTTTTGAGCAGCTACAGACTATTATGATGGGATGGAGTTAGCATCGCATATGATGTGGCGAAGCAGTCAGCCGAGGAAGATTTGTTGATATGTATAGGAAAAGACGTGGGTCTCAGAGGGCTTAGAGCCAGGGGTTGTGCACACTTACCTGGTTCGAGAACATGGGATGCTCGTATGTCCATCTTCCTATGACCTTGCGTTCGTCGACTGGGAATGGCGGGTTGAGAGTGACCAATACAAGGCCGTGTTTGTCCTCGTCGAGGTGCTGGAGAATGTTCATGCTATACGTCCTGTGGGATGACGAAGTAGCGTCATGCGTATTAGCTATGACTGAAAGCGGTTCATCTCGCTTTGTGCCGCGGGACGTCAGTACGAGCTGATACTCACAGAGAAACGGTATCGACTTTGGATGACGTTGTGTGAGCTTCCGCACTTGGAGCAGACGTTGAGGTCAGATAGTTCCAAGCTGAAAGGACTAGATTAGCCTATTACTTGGTAACGCCAGCGATCTCAGACGAGCACCTTGCACTCACCAGAATAAGCCCGCCGCCTTGTGGGCATCAGCTACAGAAAGTCAGTCCTCGGGCATCTCTGCACACTGGTGAAACCCGTCCACTCACTCGCTCGTCCCAGTGCAATACCGCCTCATTCGTGCTCCATTGGCAAGGGCTCAGAACCTCCTCTTCCTGCTTGCTGAGTCCACCTCCTCGTCGCAACATCTTTAATGTTGTATCTGAGTGAGTACTAAACCATGATTGACAAATCAGTGGAAGCAAGACTAACAGCGTAAGGTGTATTGACAGCCACAGAGTGAGGCATAAAGAACTCACGCTAGGATTACATGATCGTACACATGCTTCTGACCTGAAGCTTCTTCCAGTGTCACCCCTCCATCATGTGACGATATCCCGACAATCGCAGTATTCAGATGCACATTCTCAGGAGCGACCTTCTTGAGGATAGCGTCTACATAGTGTTTCCTACGATCGAGGTCGAGGGACGAAGGATATCAGCTCAAACTTTCATCCCAACCAGCCAGAACTCACGAGCCGCCTCGCACAGTCAGCCATTTTGGTTTTCCAGTGAGTTGCAGCAGGTGATGATTGTGGAAAAATCGGATCAGCGTAAGAGCCGGGAAGTCTAAAGCTGCTTTGTCTGCCGGCGTTGACCAAATCGCGGCCGTCATGGGCTGACACAGTATAAGTCAGCCGAGAGTACCATATAAGCAAGTTGTAGGACATACCAGCAGATAGTCTTCTTTGAACCCCTCGCCGTATCCTTCACGTTCAAGGTAATCACCGATACTAAGCTCCTTTCCGACCTTGCCCTCTTCTTGCTCCAGCAGGTCCAAAGCGAAGAGGTTGAACCGGAGGACATCGTACACCATCCGATATAGTCTGGGGTTGAAGCTACAAAGTGAGGTGATACATTAGCATATGTTCTTTCATGTCAATCCATAATGTCCAGGTGGCCTCACATATTACTGATCTGGCAGAAAACGCCACCGAGTCCTTCACCTGCCCACTCGAACACTCCACGATCTCGGGAGACGGCAAAAGTCATGACGGTACTCAGAAGCGTTATTTTCATCAGGTTCAGGAATCGCAGAAAGTTGGGGTATGTTGGAGGGTTCAGCACGATCTGGAAGATATGGATTTAATGGTCGCCACAATGCTAAGGAACGGTGCCGAAAACACTAACGAAACCTCTAGTGAAAGTGTCAGAGAGCGGCTCAATCATTCGACACGAGAAGATTGGACTTACGTATCGACGTCACAGCTCTCTTTGCCCTCACCTGATGTTCCTCGTTAGTTACAGAGCTCCTCTTGACACCACCCTGCTGCGCAGACGGGATCACTGTGAGAACGTCACGAGCCAACTCACGCTTGAACTCGACGGTATGGGTATGACCGCCCACATAGTCCCCCTTTTCATAGATATTGACTTCGTGATCGGAATACTCGTTGAGGAGCTACTTGAATGTCCAGATGATTAGCGGACGCATAGGGACGATCCAGTGTTGCGAGGGAAGCCGGGAATGACGGAGTGCAAGTCATGGGTATGGACCACGTGAACAGTTAGGGAACAAGGCTTACCCAAAGCGCTGACAGCCCAGAGACTCCTGATCCGACTATGGCAACCCGCATTCTGTGCTGTGGAAGTTTTGAGAAAAGGCAGCGAGCTCAATGAATGTTGTTGGAGAGACAAAATGTATGGGGGCATTGGACAACGGTCGTCAAGATCGACACTGCTGTCATCGGTACTGTGCCTGAGTGGACGTCCTTCGGCTCCGAAGTGGGCGAGGGAAGGAATGACGTGTACAGTGAGACGCTGTATCAATCAATGGCTTATGCTGCACGATCTACGAGCCAATCCTTTGTCGCGGATTTGACGCGTGTAGACTTGCCACTCGCTTACTCTTGCCGCCTTACCGACAGCCGCAGATTTCAATCAGTCCAGTGTTGTTAACTTTATCAGCCAAGCCCAACTCACACTCCCGCTTCTTGCTTGTCAACTGCAGCTTTTTATTTTATACGATCGTATTATTTACCTCTATCATCTCACACATTCACGTCCGTAATTGACAGCGGCTCACTGCCACCTATCACCTCTTCCATCCCCGCTTGACCCAGCCATGAGCCCATCCGAGACCACCCCCCTCATCTCCTCCACATCCAAAGCCGTCCCCCTCCCTCGGTCCGGTGCCTCCAAATCCGTCTGGAAGATTGACAACCCGACTCCAGCACCTGAATCCGTCGACTCCTCTGAACCACTGTCACCTGACTCGCGTCAGCGACAGCTTGTGCAAATTTTAGGCGACCAGCAGCCGCTTGATAAGAAATGTGGAGCGAACCACAGGAACGACGGCCAGTGTTGTAAGTCGGTTTTTTTGGGTCATGTTCTCGACCATGGTGTTGACCCCGGGTCTGATATAGGCAAGAACCTGAAAGGAGACGATGAGAGACATCTCATCAGTCCGGAGATCGTTCGCGACATGTGAGTCAGCTTGCCTAGCGCAAGGTAACGCATTGAAGATTTCCCCGCTAACCATATTTCTCACTCTAAATCCCATCGGTGATTCGACGTACACAGCATTATTGGTCTCTCAGATGGTCTGACTGTCCCATTCGCTCTCACAGCCGGTCTCTCCTCTATCGGTTCATCCCGTCTAGTCGTAACAGGTGGTCTCGCCGAGCTCTGCGCCGGCGCAATCAGCATGGGCCTAGGCGGATATCGTAAGTCTATCCAGTCTGACCTGTTCGCACGCCTCACTCCTTCCTCCTAAGTCATACACTCACACCACTCAAAGTCGCATCGCAAGCCGAACTAGACCACTTCCACTATCTTCGGAAACAGACCCAAGCACGCGTGCTCCGTTCCTGCGCAGGCGAGATGGAGCGCGAAGTCCACTCGATTCTTGGTCCATTAGGCGTCAAAGAGACGCTCTCGAGACTGATTGCGGAGGATCTCAGAGCGATCGAAGACGAGGCAGCTGGGTTTAACGTTGGCGTGGAGGGTGTTGAGCCTGCGCCAGTGGTCCGGAGAGAGAGTTCACCAAAGCGAGGGTGGTTTGGGTTGAAGAAGAGCGTCGAGGAGGAGAGCGGAGGGGTAGAAGGGGACGAGGAAATGGGGTTGACGGCGTTTTTGTTGAAGTTTGGAGAGGGACTTGGTGAGTGATCCTTGCCTCCTGAAATTCCTTGTCTTCATGGTGTGCTTGCCCATTTCGTATACGCAATACCTGTGAAACTCGCTAAATTCAACCTTCACAGAGGAAGTCCCAAGATCCCGTCTCTACATATCAGCCCTGACAATCGGTCTATCATATTTCATCGGAGGCCTCATCCCCCTAATCCCATACATGATCACGGAGACTGCACAAGGCGGCCTGATAGTCTCAGCAATAGTGACAGGCATAATTCTCTTCATCTTCGGCGGCTTCAAGACGTATTTCACGTGAGTTCAATTCAGTTTTCCTGAACCAAGTTTGAGGGTTAACATTGACTCTCGATTGGATGGGTATGTAGTGGAGCGACTGGTGGCTATGTCGGATATATTTGGGGGGCAACTAGTACCGCTATCGTCGGTGGGCTTGCGGCTGGAGCCGCATATGGGTTGGTCAAAGCTATGGGCGTTCAGGAGTAGGAGTAAGGGGAAGTGGAGGTCGGAAGCGCTTGAGCGTGGTAACGTGCGTGGTCGGAGGCTTTGGATGACCAATGGTCACTCATCAGCGGGGATGTTCATTACACCCATCGAAAATCAATCATTATACTCGCTTGAATCGCACAATTGGATATGTCTAGTCTTGAATCTTGAACTTGTGATACCCCATCTAAACGATGTATAGAATATGCCTTTTTTCCCAACTCTTGGCCCACTGATTCACTGATAGGATGTCAATATCTCTCAACAGATATCGATACACTTTGATCTCACTTTCATAACGATTCTGCATCGATGTCGTAGTGCAGTTGTTGCTAGTGCAACGTGCAGAGATTGTGTCACAGCCCGATCGGCTTGAGTGAATTCTCATCCCAACAGTTGTCCTCTCCGATTGTCTTGCAAATCGATCTCATAAGGCCCGCCTGAAAAACTCAAGCCAACAAGGAATCATAAGAGTGTCATTACCCTATCACCTTAAGTTATCATCGTCATGTCTTTTACGAAAACCCTATCTCGGCCAGGTATATAATTCGGTTCAATTGTCCATATGCAGCTCATTCGCATGATTGCCCTCGAGGTCCTGACACTCCTCTTAGCATCCTCATTCAAATTCGTTCAGATGCCGTCATTCATTTCCCATCTCCCCTTTCGCGCTACCCCAATTCTCGGAAATTTGCAATTGCCAGAGACACTTAGAGAAGTATTCGTCCCAGACCCAATGCCGCCATACCCCAGACAACAGGTCCTCCGAGGGCAAGTGTCCTGCCCGAAGCTGACCTGGACGTCGTCGTAGCTGCCGCGGAGGTTGTCGATGTCCTCACGGTACTTGTAGATGTTGTTGCCAGACCCGGGACTGAGGCCGACGACGAAGTGGTGGGGGAAGCCGTGGTCGTGAGAGTCGTTGGGGCTACAGCGGCTGTCGTGGTCGAAGCGGGGGATGCTGATGAGGTCGAGTCTGAGGTCGTCGATGTGGTGATGGGGAGTGCTGCGGTGGTGGAAGTCGTTGAAGAGTCGCTGGATGAGGATGAGCTGAAGAGAATGATTAGCTTATGTATCTGGTATGCAGACATGATTGAACGACGATCATAGGCAGGACATTGCGCAACATGATGGCTTGGTATGGTCAAGTCCACCAATGCGTATTAGGGTATTTGAGAAAGAAACAGAGGATCAAAAAGGGAGGTGTCGTCCTCAGAGAAGAGCTTCATTCAGACGCCATGACATTCCCACACTGCGGACAAGGACGCTTACCTGCTTGCGGATGAAGCGGAGGTAGAGGACGTGCTGCCAAGGGATGACGACGTAGATGTCGTAGAGCCAGTGACGGCTGCTGCCGACGTGGGGGTCCTGCGTTGGTACGCAATGGAGGGCATCAGTCAGACCCATAAACGGGATGACTGGGATGATCAGGAGCAGGAGAAGCGGTAGAGGAAAAGAAGGAGCAGACCAGGGAGCCCAGACGGCCGAGCCACCAAAAGCAGAAACGGGAACCAACCACATCAACTTACGATGTCGAGTTTCCACTGGCTGCCGAAGACGACGATGCAGAGCTGGAAGCACTGGTGCTGGTGACGCTGGCTGTAGATGAAGAAGCTGAAGCAGATGCAACAGCTGCAGCGCAGAGTTGTTGACCGTAGGTGATGGCTGCTTGCAAATCGGAAGTCTGAGACCATCGTCAGCTGTCTTCATGCCAGTGTTCAAAGAGCTCCACCAACGACGCACCGAACAGGAAGCCTCAAGACACGATGACAGGTAACCTGTGATATCGGGTGACTGGCAGTAACAAGCTATGTCGCCTGATGTACATGTGCCCTATGTACGATGTCAGCAATTAAGATGTGACCATCTCTCAACTCGGTACCGAATTTTCGGGCAAGATCGGGGAATGAGATGGAAAAAGGGAAACAAACCTACGGGTGTGATGGTGTTGAAGCAGTTGGTGGTACAAGCAGGTGCAGTGGTGTTGCTCTGTCGTCGATGCAGTACGTAATTTGAGTTTGCCTACATGACGACGTTTGATGTCAGCGGTGCTAGAATAGATGAAAAAGGTCTGCGCAGGGAGGCTTGGAACAGGACAAATGACTTACAGCAACAATGGGGAGAAGGAGCAGGAGGATAGCGGACCTCATTTTGGGGTGTGGTGTGATAGAATGGAAGATGGAGGTGACAAATGAGAGGAGATACACAGCTAATGTATGGTGTATGAGATGAGGAAGATGGGACTGGGTTGACAGATAGTTGGGTCGTAGTTTTTTCTGCCAACAACCAACAACCAACCAACAATACACACCGCTCCACTAGCCTCGCTGGGCCACGTGGCAAAAGGCGTCCCGAGCGTCAGGGGGGACCCCATTTCCACTGAAACAGCGCAGCGCCAGCCCTGAAACCCTGGCCGCCAAGCAGAAACGGAATCCCACCATTGACCCCTCCTTCCCCCCTTGTTCTCGGTGTCCCTTCTCTTGTCCTCTGTAATTGAGGTATTCATGGTTGCTTGAGTTTTGATACCTGACTGTGCAGTTGTTCATACACATGGTTGACCCATTGAAAATTGGGATGAAATAGTCGAAATGCACGTTGAAGGAAAACAATGTGTCATAGTGCAGGAGGGGCGGGTGTCAGAATGGGACCAGTCGATGTGAAGTTTATTGGAAAACACGCTACAGTCGTCCCCCAAGTGTATGGGATTTTCATTCCCGGTCTTGAACTCAAGACTCGTCAAACATAGTAGAAGACCGTCCCGCCTCAGCTGGGTATATTGGACGAGTCCAAAACGATGCGGTATAGCCAGCCTTCAATCATCGATGCTTTCAGCTCTGTTCGTCGAGGCTTTTTGAAGTCTGCTATCAGTCCCGCCGGTCTAGACACCACGATAGGAAGGGAGGAGGCAGCTATACTCAGCTTGTCTACATGGGGGATGGAGGCTTTACGAATTCTCATCGGATCTGTACCTCTCGCTGGAAGCTCTCAAAGTTGGACAGATGGTATTGTACTACATGTCTCTTTCCGTCCTCCATCTTCCGAATAGCTAGGAAAATCCGCAAAGACTGCCCACCAGATTAGTACCTCGCCATAACCTCAAATCGCGCACTTTCACCACCTTTCAAGAGAGCTGATATGCTGAATTGAGAAGTGATACAGGCTAGAGGCTATATTGTGAAAAGATCTCTGGGTCTACCGGAAGCCCAGACAGCTGCGTTTATACTCTCTAGTTGCCAGAGACTGCCCCTTTCTCGATTCATGAAGTCTGCTTGATTTTCGACTCAATAGGAGGTCACGCTACCTGGCTCGCCACGTTTCGATCTTGCAATCTCTCGCGCGACGTGTAAAACGAGCCGTCATGGTCCACAAAGGTAGGAAACGGGTCGGCCAGTGACAACCTGTTGCTGAATGTCCTCGAGCTAGACGACTGAACAATGGTATCCCGCAATGCGGACAAGGTCGTACCAGATCCAACGGAATGGGACCGTACTGAATGAGATTCCCAAATCCCACTGTGCCATTTGCCACTCTAGTCACCAAGCCTCACCCGCGTTGTTATCGTCCCTCAACTTACGACCTCATCTCTATCGACTCATTTCCCTCCTATCTTTGTCGTCTCGTTCTCCGTTTTCTGCACACTTAGCCTACCATAGGACCGTCCGGTCCATCGTGTTACGCTGCAATGGGTGGGATATCAGTCCTGGCAGCGATCATCGTGGGCTTGGTGTCGTCCTTCATCCAGTCCCTTGGTGAGTTTATACCTTCCCCCCTGCGAATCTCACGTACTCCAACCTTGTCGATCGAGCTTACAAAGGAATCTCTCCCTTATGTACAGGCCTCACGATCCAGCGGAAATCGCATGTTCAGGAGGAAGCGAAACCTTTAGAACTGCGGCGGAAACCGCTGCGACGACCTCTTTGGCTTTTCGGTTTTGCGGTATTCTTCTCCTCAAACATCTTCGGTATGTGCCCCATCATCCGAATATTCCAGATCCACCGCTAGTGCTAGCGTCATGCAGTGCAGCGACTGGCTGTGGTGCTCTCGCTGACGACCCCACTCTCAAAGGTACCGTCTTCCAGATCGGCGCCCTCCCTATTGTCATCCTCGCACCTCTCGGAGCGATCTCGTTGCTCTGGAATGCGTTACTTGCTAGACTCCTCCTAGGTGATCAGTTTACTCCAGCTACATTCCTGGGCACATTCCTGGTTGCAACGGGAGCGGTGTTGATTGCGGTCTTTGGAGTCGTCCAAGAGGCCAATCACTCCCTCAATGATCTGTTGACGCTGTTCAATCGACCAGCTTATGTCGCTTTCTTTACTATCGTTACCGTCCCTACATTCGGTGTGCTGATAATTGTGAGTTTCTTTCGCTAGAGAGTCCTCAACATGTCATCACAGTATGTACAACGCTAACGCAATTTCAGGCGCACATAATTACCTTCTCGATCGGTCGACAACTCCGTGCTTCCGTCATCTCACTACCTGGAGATTCGACTCCGCCAACTTCCTCTGTCCCACCCTCAAATTATGGGTCCCCTCAAGATCCTCCTCCCATCCCCTTCAGGCCAACTATCCATTCGCGAAGATGGACCGCCCCTGCGTCCCCTATCAACACACGTTTAGATCTTCCAGAAGACCCCAAACGCGGTGTCCGCTTCGCCTCTGACTCGCAATCAACGTCACCCACCGAGTTCCACGTCGAAATCCCACTGGCTGTCGTTGTTCCCCATCCCACTCCCGCGCAACAGAAGACACTCACGCTGACTGGTCTTGCGTTCGCTGCCGCATCCGGAGTCCTTTCTGGCATGTCCTTGGTTTTGGCCAAGGCCGCTGTTGAATTGTTGATTATCACTTTGGAGCATTTCAGGACTGGGAAAGGAGAGAACCAGTTCGTACGGGTTCAGAGTTGGCTATTACTGGCTGGGATGGCCGTGGGCGGGGTGCTGCAGTTTGTCTACCTCAATTACAGTCTTACATTTGCGTCGCCCGCTTTGATCTGTCCTTTCGCATTCTGTTTCTTCAACTTGGCTTCAATCTTCGGTAAGTAACCATGATAGTATCCCTCTTGGGTGAACGCTGATAGAGACTGCCCAGACGGATTGGTGTTCTACGATCAATTTGGTCGACTGGCGCCTTATCAAATCGCTCTGGTATCGATTGGTGTCGCGCTTCTCCTTCTGGGAGTCTGGGTTGTATCAGCAATTCAGCCCACAGGTCAAGGAGGGGTTGAAGTCGGAACCTGGGTTGAGGAGGATCTCGATCCCGAGCTCCAGGAGGGGCACGACGAACTCGAAGCCGGTGAAGGCGCCACCCTCCTGGGTGGTGAAGGCCACATCGAGACTGAGCCAACTGAGATCGATCAGCAAGATCATAGGACGTTCGCTTATCCACACCCTCGGACTCCGCGTCCTCTGGACACATCAGTCATGTCAGATACGATCGTTGGTGGCGGACTACCCTCTCCCTCGCTATCACTCATGTCGCCAACCTCGCGCTCGCGGTACCGCAATCGACCTAGGTTCGGAAGTCTCATCCCGGAACTCACACAGCACGGGACGCCGCAGGGCTTCAGTATTGGTCTGGGAGCAGCTAGTCCCGGCTTCGTGTTGCGGTCGGGGAGCATCAGTCTCTCAGGTCCTGATACGGGCTACAGACGGGGAAGGAGTCGGAGTGAAGGTCCCCAGGGCATACAGGCTATTATGCGGGGCGATGATATCCACCCCGCAGGCGGCCCGCCCGCGCATGAAGTCGAGGAAGGTGATGCATCAGGGAGGATCGATTCGAGGTTGAGGCGGAGCGCCACGATTGATCAGGCAGGGAGGGTGGAGGATGTTTTGAGAGGTTGGGAACAGGAGACGGTGCAGCGTCCGTGGTGGAGGAGATGGTTTGGGGTTAATAGCACTGGGAAGATCAAATTGCCTGAAGATGGGAGTTAAGCATATATGTAGTGGCGATTTGGACTTTGTATATATTCGAATGGACTTGATTGCTAGAAGGAGGTGCTTGCTCAAGGTGACGACTGAGAGAGACGGGTCACATTGTTTCATGTGTCTTTATCTTCTATTCTAGATGGAGAAGGACGCCGCCAAAGTCCAGCGAGGATGACGAGATGCGCAACAAGCATCGTACCAGAACTGAGGGGCGTCGACGGGGCAGTAGCCCAGGCCCATTCTATCATCGCCCAGAGCGTTACGCTAGAGGCATGTCAACTCGGTCCCCTTATCCCGAAGCATGCATAATCGGTTGTCACAGTTGGGGACTCACCCGAGTGGTAGACTGCCCCATGCTCCGCCTGAATAGAGTAGGAAGGGGATTTGGTGGAAGTACCATGAATGGAATTGGTAGTGTAGGGATCTTGCGAAAGTCATGCCGATCAAGTTTGAGGTGAAGAGTACGAGAGGGATGTCTGTGAGCAACGGGTAGGACGAGTCCAGAGTTCAGTGTTCTGTCTCAACGCGAGATGCAGATTGTTGAGTCAGATGATGCAGTTGACGTACGATTAATTGGGAGTTGAGTTGCAGAAAGAGGAGGTTGATTCCATGATCTGTGTCCAAATTGTAGACCGCGCTTCAAGACGATCCAAGTCCCCCCGGGGACAGAGGACCACTTGAACCATGCAAAAGCGACTAGGAAGCTCAACTAAAGTGAATGAGTTAGTCTCTCTTACCGATAATCTGGAGAGCCATGAGATAGAGAAGACATGGAAGAGAACTTACATGGAGTGCAAAGAGGCTTGAGGCCCATTCCTTAGAGAGGAAGGTTTTGGGATCTATAAACCGCCAATTCACGGTCCATTCATATAGGAACTGACGGGAGAGGTCGAAGGAGGAGGAGAAGTATGCGGAGGAGAGGTGTGGGGTCGAATAGGAGAGGAAGAAAGGGGCTGGGAGGATAAGCTGGATGTATTGTTAGTTTCGTCGTTGCTCTATTGAGGGGACGTCGAGATTGAGGAGTGGGAATGGACGTACTTGTATAGCAGCTATTATACTTGCACCCTGTAGTGTACCATACAATCCCCGATACTGGAATAAGAGGACTAGCAGTCCAGGAAGAAAGAGGAGGATATTCATCTTGATCCCCAAAGCCAAGCTGCCCGTTCATCAGCTATAACTCGAGCTGAAACGTGGAACGGCGGAAAGAATCAACACACCTAAAGAGAAAAGAACCAGCTCTCCACCCCCTTTTCCCTCCTAGCATCAAAGCAACGATCGAAGAATACAAGAAAACCATTGCAAGGGGATCATTAAATAGCCGAAGAAGGAAGATCGAATGAGCTCGTTTCGAAAGACATAGGGGTATCAACAAAATCTGTGGGAGGTGATTTGACGAGCTTCGGCTTGGACCATGGTCCCGACCGGAGAGATAGTATATCGTAGCAACGAGGAGGAAGGTTAGGAGGTATACCCCTAGGAAGATGTACTGTGCGGGGCGGACTCTGTTAACAGATGGGAGGAGCTGGTGGAAAGCGGTGTAGATGTATAGATGCAGTGCCGGGTAGCTATGTTTTGACTTTCAGTAGGTGGAAACCATTCAGGAAAGCTAAACAGAAGAAATAAAATCTAACTCACACCAGAGGACCTGTGTCTCCTTCGAGTTTTGAGTAATCTCTCTCGCCCGCTAAGAACCCTTCGACCTGTTCCATATAAGCCGGCCAATCGATCTTTGTATCTACAACATCATTGAGTATTGAGTAAGTCTTTCCCATTGTACATGAGATGATACGGGATGATAGGGATACTGACAAGGGACTTTCCAGATGATCAATAACCCCAAACATAGCTCGCCGAATGCTAACAACGCAGTTAAATGCCAGAAATATCGGCGGTCGAGAAGAAGCGCTTGGACGCCTTTTGTAACACGCAGGATCAGTGGTATACGACGACGTTCGTCTTGTGTCGTCGAGACCTTGGTCCGTATCGCTTTATACGATGGAGGTGCCATGGTTCAGTCTTGGTCCCCCTCGTTAGTGGACGAGGAATGGAAGGAGGTGCAAGTTCAGTTAACTTTCGTGCCTGTTCTTCAAGTGGCAAAGATAATGAAACGTGGCAGTCGAGTTATCGGATAGCTATCTGACAAATGTTGAATGTGAGATGGATGATTCATGATTGCAGCGTGGTGAGGACAAGTGGTGTTCGATTTGCATGTCCTGCGTATCTCAAGCAGGTGGAAGGGAATGCAACACTTGTGGTCGTATTTGGGCGAGAGATGCTCTCGCAGGAGAGCACCGCGAGCCAGACACCACCTGCCAGCCGCGCTGCTGAAACAAGAGACCAGAACAACATGAAAGCAACTAAATGCATTACGACTTCATCTCACAAGCGGTGAACCCTCCCCCTTTCCACCGCCCACATCCAAGCTCAAGCTAGGTCTACCCGACCGATCCGACGCAACTGGACTATTATTATCGGTCGTCCCTCGTCCAGTTGCCGCTGCACTCCCCGCCCAAACCAAATTAGGGCTCGCCCGTCCCTCTTGCATGTTGCTACTACTCGGATATGCTGAACTGAGATATGGTGTCCCAGGCGCTGAGGCGGAATAGAACGCCGGACTCCCACCTCCCGGAGGACCCAGTGTGAAGCCCATCTGATTTCTCAGATCGTTGGATGATTGTTGTCTAGAGGCCGGAGCGCCGGTTCCAGTTCCGGTTCCCGAACCCGCTACAAGACCCAGGAGGGAGATTACGGATGAAGTTCGAGAAGGTCGAGCGGGTTCTCCTAGGATGGGAGCGGATTGGGGAATGGGGGAACCAGGCTCGACCGCAACTGCCGTCCTAGCTGGTGGGGAGGTGTCAGATAAGGATGGCGAGTTGTAGAGATAGGTCGCGAGGAGGACTATCGTAGACCCGAGGAGAAAAGCGACTGTTATGGGGTATGAGAAAAGGGCAACGGATGCTAAAAAGGAAATGATGATGGAAAGCGAGGTCGCAAAGCCTTTCCTGGAATTGCGAAGACAATGATCAGATCAATTATTCATATAGCGGTGCATGCACTCACATGATGTTGTCACTGTATCGGATGACAATAGCAGTGATTAAACCTCCGAAAGTCTGAGTGAGAACCGTTCCGATAGCCCATCCGCTGAAGTTGGCAAAACTAGCCATGACTCGTTCTAGCCACCCTGCACCGTCGACACCAGTAGGGCGGATGATGACAGGCAGGAGAGCTGGAATCAGGGAGAAGAGCGATAGCTGGGAATTCCGAATCCAAAGATCCGGAGGAGGAGTCGATCCGGACGACGATTTGAGGATAAGCTCGAAGTAGACTCCAGCCAGACCCGATGTCATGCATGCCAACGTGACAGCCAGGAAGCCGGTGAAGGGATGCATGACCCGAAGCGTAGAGTAGTCGGATGGCAACTCTGGAACTTCGGATCGCAATGCCGCATTTCCTTTCTGGAATTTGACTCCCTCGTGAGGAGGCGTCGCGATGGGAGACGGTGCGGTCGTAGTCGCTGTTTGAATCTGAACGATGCCCACTCCAACAGCTAGCATCAACAACGCGAGCCATTTCGCCTTGCTCAGCCGTTTCCGAAGAAGAAGAACCGAGAAGAAGGCGGTAGTGAGGATCTTCATCTGGTAGGTGACCTGGAACGTGGCGACATCCAGATTGGAGGCAGCCACGTATTGGAGATTGTTCTGAATGACGTAAAGTACTGCGGGGATCGCCAGCTTGAAACAGTCAGGTGAGAGGATTGCCTTAACCAGCGCTCGTAACCGAGTCGGGTGGAACATCGAAGTCATCGAGGCTACTGGTCGTTTATCCGCGTCCTTTGCGTCCTTCTCTGACAGGACCGGGGGTGATGCTAGCATGCCGTTGTCGATACGTTTGAGAGCAATAAACAAAGAGATGACGCCCTTGAGTAGTTCGTTCAGCAGTACGGCTGTCGCTGCAGAATACGTATCGCGAGGTGATGTGGATATCCGCGAGTAATGCATGATGATGGTGAGGAAAGCGTTTTGAAGCGCTAATGTGATGAGGCTAAGGTGATGATCAGTTGTAGCCAGAAAGACTAGATTGGCATGACGTACGAGACCCATTTCAATTCGATCCCAAACAGCTTGGGCGAATCCTTCGTCCCCATACTATAGGACTTTTCGTCTGGCTTGGGTGGTGATGGACGATATGTGCTTTGGTAATGGGGTGTAGCTGAAATGGCCCCAGAGAAGTAGCTGTTGAGAGGTTGGTATGTTGTATTGGGATGGTGATGATGGACGCCGTTCGGGGATGCCGGGGGTGTTGCTGTGCTTGAAACTCTGTGAGGTGCGGATAGGAATGGATGGGGAAGAGAGGGGAGACTGGAGTTAGTCAGTGACGTCTAGGGTGCAGTGCAAAGATGTGCATGAAAATAACGACCAGCACGAGACCACCCAACAAGTGATCACCACCATAGTCGTCAACGACATTTCATACTTCTCTTCTCCGATAGCTGTAACGTTCACTGCGAATTATCACTTACCTGCTCAACCGTCTCTTGGGCTTGGTGACGCCGACTCCAACGCCTCCAGCTTTCCCAATGCTGTTTTCATGATTTTCCCTCTCCCTCTCCCGTTCTCTCATGATCAGCCCATCATCATCATCTTCGCGCAGACCGCTGGGCCCCGTAGGTTTTCTATGGGGGATGCCATTGGGCTGCGATGATGTCGAGGGGGAGGAGACCAAGCCGGACGGACGTCTATGGAGTGCTGATTTCTGTGAAGGCGAGGATGGGGCCATGACGGAGGTGGGTGAAGGAGGAGGGGATGAAGACCCTGCGGCCGAGACGTGGTCGGCCAGCTTGGATATTTGTTTATCGTTGATTATGGCCGTCTATGCATTGGCGATGATGATGGTGACGAGCTATGCACGAGTGACAGAGGAGCGAGAGCGGCGAGGAGAGCTAAGGAGGAGACCCAGACAGGATAGCAGGAGAGCAGACCCGTCGCGTGCGTGCACGGGGGTCGTCTCTGAAACTGGACTGGAAAGAGAGACTGGGAGGGAGGGGAGGGGAGGGGGAAGGGCAGTGTTTTCGCGCGCTGCTGCCTCTGTTTTTGGCCGGGGCTGCTATACTTTTAATTGAAATGGGGGATGGAAATGGGCCACCCGTCTGTGTGCGAGGTATTGCTTATGCCAGGATGGGGGGTATGTATGCTTGGGTCAGAGAGCGACGAGGGAAGAGCGGAGAAGGCGAGAATGGGATGAATGTATGAGGTAGTGAGGGAATACACCTCATTGGGGTGGTTTGGGTGGTTTGGGTGTGTTCACTCCTCACACTGCCTGTTACTGCGCAGCCAGCCGCTCCCTCGGACCTCGTGCTCAGGGTCCATCTCACCAAAGCACCACCCAAAAAAATAACACCCCTGGTCCAAACTTGCGTACCTCCGTACACCCCGGACAACCCAGGCGAGACCCTGGCTCACACCCATACAAGCATGCATGTCTGACATGGCATTCCTGCGTACTTCGAACAATGGATCAGACGTCGCTAAGCTGCAGCCGTAAAATGCATGCATACAGACGCCGCCGCAATCGAATTAAATGGGACCGCCAGGCGGCTCAACCCCAAAGGCGGGGGTAAGGGTGTGGCGCCTAGTGGGGGTGCAACAACCCCGGATACCCTCAACCCTTATACTTCGGTTTTACACGTTCCGTCCTTCCCCTCTCGTTCTGACTTGTCGTCGGGGCAGCCTCACATGACGGGCAACCTTTGGAGAGGGAAGATACTGTTGGAGTGTGCACGATAAAGAGAATCTGATAAGCGTCAACTTTATGCATTGATCACTCTGGACGATAGTAAGAGCATCAGGATGAATTAGAGTGGCATGATTTAGACGCATTCGCTCCCTTCAGACCTACTCGTCCAATCCGAGAAAGCGGGGGCAAACCCACGTTGTGTGCCATCCCTCACTTCATTCCGTCCGACTTTTCCATCTATCCCTCCCCCAAATCATCCCCCAATCCTCCGCTTTCCTCTCCAATCTCTTGTGTATCAGCTCCATCGAGCCATTCCTACAGCTGGGGTATAGATATAGCCCACAGGCCACTCCTCACCTTTCCTCGAAGACACCTTACATCGCCGCCGATATATTCCACAGCAAAAACGTTTCTTACTGGCTGCGATCTGGGCTCGATCTAACGACTTTAAACTCATCTTGCTTGACGAATCGCTATTTATCGCAGATCACCCTCAACATTGACACCTCATCATCATGAAGATCACGGAGAAGCTTGCCAAGGCTGAGAGAGAAGGCCGGCCTTTTTGGAGTTTTGAATATTTTCCTCCTCGGACGGCACAGGTGAGCATAAGTGCATGAATGTCTGATTCTGGATGTCGATATACGCCCGACTTCATTGATTTTCAGCAAGGTCGTTCGTGAGTGTACTGACACTGGTTGACAGGGCCTACAAAACCTCTATGACCGTATAGAACGCATGCGAAATTTGGGCCCGGAATTTATTGACATCACCTGGTGAGCTGTTCTGATGCCGTAGACTCATACGCACTGCCATAAGCTGACGATCAACCATTTAAGGGGTGCTGGAGGAAAGAATGCTGATTTGACGTCGTCTCTGGTGCAAGTTGTTCAGGAGACCATCGGTCTAGAATGTTGCATGCACTTAACATGTACTGAGAGTAAGCATCGCAGCTCGTTCCGTGAGCGGTACTGACAAGTCATCAGTGCCCAAGGAGAAGGTTGAATGGGCTCTTCAAGTAAGTCTTTAGGTACAGGTTTGATTTGGATATCGTTAACTTACCCTACCACCTCTCACAGCAAGCCAAAACGCACGGTTGCCAAAATATCCTCGCACTTCGCGGAGACCCTCCAGCAGGCTCGTCCACCTGGACGCCGACACCAGGTGGATTCCACCATGCTGTCGATTTGGTCAAATACATCCATCAGCATTACCCCGATGATTTCTGCGTAGCTGTCGCTGGTTTCCCTCAAGGGCATCCAGAAACCCCCGATACCGCCGAAGCGAAACATCAGGAGATGCTGTATCTCAAAGAGAAGGTCGACGCTGGTGCCGATTTCATCTTCACGCAAATGTTCTACGACACTGAGATCTTCTTCGATTGGGTGAAAAGGGTTCGAGAATACGGTATCAAGGTTCCCATAGTACCAGGGATCATGCCTATCCAGAATTGGGAAAAATTCCAAACTTGGGTGAAGAGAGAGGCAATCGTGGTTCCACCCCATTTCTACGAAGCTCTACTACCGGTTAAAGGAGATGACGAGAAAGTTCGCGAGGTCGGGACGAGACTGGTGGGAGAGATGTGTCGGCAGATCCTGGACCATGAGGAGGCCGGTATCAAGGGGCTGCATATCTATACGCTGAATCTGGAGAAGGGAGCAAAGATGCTGCTTCAAGAACTTGGATTGGAGAGCAGAAGAGAAGCTGTCATGCCTTTGCCATGGAGGCCCAGTTTGACTCCTCACAGACGGACAGAATCGATTAGGCCCATCTTCTGGTACGTTGATGCTACAAATGGCTGCTCGAAATGCTGATGATCGAGCAGGGCCAACCGTGTGCAGTCTTATCTGTCGAGGAGTGAGCTCTCATGATTTTAAGGCAATGAGTGTAGCTGACTGTTCGTAGCCGACGATTGGGATGAGTTCCCGAATGGTCGTTGGGGTGATTCACGCAGTCCGGCATACGGCGATCTCGACGGTTACCCTGTATCGATTGGGATCCACGTGAGTGTAACTGCTGGTAAGGTTTCGAGTCTGACAAAACTACACCCTCACAGCCAACGGATGCCTACAATCTCTGGGGTCATCCATCTACGTTCAACGACATTTGCCATCTATTCTCCAGATTCTGTCGCGGTGACCTAGCCAAGCTTCCTTGGTCCACTCAACCGCCCTCGTCAGAGACCTCAGTGATCACGCAGCAGTTGGCGAAGATGAACGAGCTTGGGTATCTCACTATTAACTCTCAGCCTGCCGTCGACGGGGCCCGAAGTGATGATAAAATACATGGCTGGGGTCCTGCAGGAGGCTACGTGTATCAGAAGGTGAGTTATCTTCGGCTTCAGGTTCCGGAAAGTCAAGACCATTGTGGACGTGTTGCTTGGGTCGCAGCTGAAATACCTTGGTCATTGCAGGCATACCTAGAATTCTTTGTCTCGCCCGAACTCTTATCCCCTCTGATTCGCCGCATAGAGCGAGACCCACGGATAACCTATTATGCAGTCAACAAACAAGGCGATCTGCGAACCAACACCCACAGCGAGGGACCCAATGCCGTCACCTGGGGCGTCTTCCCTGGCAAAGAGATTGTTCAACCCACCATTGTCGAAGCCGTTTCTTTCATTGCTTGGAAGTGAGTCCTCCACTCCTCCTCTCCGTTCCTTGCTTTACCGCACGATCATAGCTTATAAACCCTTTTAATTTGGAACAGAGACGAAGCGTTCGAACTCGGACATCAGTGGGCGAACTTGTACCCAGAGGGCTCGGCCTCGAGGAACCTTATCAACGACACTATGTCAACGTCTTATCTCGTCAACATAGTCGCCAACGACTTCAAGGACGGGTCGATCATTTTCGAACCTTTCCTCTTGGACGAAAGCTCTCTGGTCGCAAAAGCCAACGGTGTCAAAGAAGCCGTCAACGGCGTGGTTGGAGGCGTTGTAAATGGGATTTCGGGAATTGCTCAAGGCGTCAAAGGCGCCATTGCTAATGGTCACTAATCCACTCCCCCAAACATCTTATGTGTTCTGCTCAACTAAATATTTTTTTGTCCAATATCATACACCGTCAATAGATTCATAGTCAGTCCTCAACGGACCTCAGGAACAGACGTTCAACTCGTCTTACACCCTGTTTTCCCCAATTCCCAGTACATCAGATACCCCCATCATGGGCTCCACCCCATATACCCCCCTCCCTCCCGATTCCACAGGATCTAAAATCTACCCAGAACCTGATGATTCCCCGCATCCCCCAGTCTCATTGAAATTAGATTAACTACTTTTTTGGGATAGAATGGGTTCAACACCGCTTGATTAGCTGGATGCATTTTGCATTGTTGGTAGTATGTTCGGCTTTTCGACCCGGCTTGAGAAACAGTTCTGCTTTTTCGAAATACGACAATCCTTAGCACGCGGGCTGAGACTGTAACCTGCTTCTGCATTTTGCAAATCTCTTTTATGCTAGCAAGTTCTACCTCAAGCTAAAACGGTGAAGTCCTCCTCCCACATCCTGCTCTCCACCGCTCAACCTACCTATGCGATCCCCCCCACACCAGCCCCTTCCCAAATCTCCCTTTCCCCAGCCTTCCTCTCCCACCATCGTCGCCCCTCGTGCAATCCCATACTAGTAGCCGCCAACCCTAGAAGCATGAATAAATCCCTAGCTCCCAGTGCTTCGGTCTGGAAGATGTGTTGTAAGAGTGGAATGTAGATCAGACCGAGTTGTGCAAAGAACGAGATCGAAACCGTCAGGAAGAGCATCCGGTTTCTGAAGAGAGCGCAAGAGAGTCCTCGGGATTGGATGGCGGAAACGAGATCTAGGAAGACGAAACATGTAAACGTCTACCATAGGACGTGTCACGATTCAGTTGATTAGCGGGGTGATCATAACCGCATATAATCCACTATAGTTCGTCAACACAACTCACCATTGTCTGGTCTCTGCGGCTCATGCTCCCGTCAGACGTCTCGTGGGCGTATATGTATAATGTACCAGCAACTATGAGAGTCGCTGAGAAGAGGACACGAGCAAGCAGCCGTCTATTAAGTACCGGAGAGTTCTTTTTCCGGGGTGGTCTACGCATAATCTCTTTATCTACGGGATCAACTCCTAGAGCTTGAGCTGGTGGTCCGTCCATCAAAATATTGATGAAAAGGATTTGCATGGCGTTGAGCGGGTTTGCGAGTTGGAAGATTGTCGATAAAGTAATGAGAGACAGCGCCGCAACTGCCGTCGAAAGTTGGAAGGAGAGGAAGCCCTGGATGTTGTAGAATATTGATTTACCCTCTTCGACTGCTGGGAGGATTGAGGAGAAGTCGTCATCGACGAGAATCACGTCTGCAGCTTCTTTCGCAACATCGGTGCCGGATTTGCCCATCGATATGCCGATGTCTGCCATCTTCAGCGCTGGAGCATCATTCACTCCGTCTCCTGTCATTGCCACCACGGCCCCCCTCATTTGCCAAGCTTTGACAATAGCCATCTTGTGTCTAGGAGTCGTCCGAGCATAGACGGTCACTCCCGGTACACGCTCCATCAACTCCCGCTCGGTGAGCTGATCCACCTGAGATCCGAGCATACAGCTCGAGCTACCAGGTGGTGCGTTTTCTGATCCGCTAGAAGCACTGACTTTCAGGCCGAGTTCACGGGCAATTGCCAATGCTGTCGGCTCTGCATCACCGGTGATCATGACGATTTGTACGCCAGCTGTGTGTAGAGCCGAGATAGCGTGGGCAACACCACGTCGGGGAGGATCCATCATTCCCTGGAACCCAACAAACACGAGGTTGTTTTCCGAGTCGTCGCCATTGACGATCTTGCCGTTTGACGACGATGGGAAGCCGTATGCCATAGCTATGACTCGAAGACCTCGCTTGGATACTTCTATTGCTCGATTGAGTATGGTCTTTTGGGTCGAAACGTCGAGTGAGGGCGTCGATGAGTCGGTAACATAGTAGTATCTGCATTTGGCCAGGACTGCCTCCACTGCGCCTTTCATGTAGATCATGTCCGAAGCACCGTTGAGCGAGCCAGTTACGCTCATGGTTTTTGTTTCCGAACTGAACGGAATTTCGGATTTGCGAGTGAAATTCTGCTCGTCAGCGATTGCCATACAAACAAGCCTACTTTTCTCTCATCTTCTCTTTCAAGCACCGGAAGAACGTTCAGGAGGGCGACCTCTGTAGCTTGCCCAACGTTGATTCCGCTCTCATTTTTGTATGCGTTATTGCATATACATCCGACAAGGGCAGTTTTAAGCATTGCAGGTGACGGCGAGAAGGCAGCATGATCCGGATGACGAGGAGCGAACGGAGCGGCATGGAGGTGTGAAGTTAGGTCGAGAAGATCATCGACAGCGTAGACGTGCGTCACCGTCATCTCATTTTTGGTGAGTGTACCTAAACGTTAGGTCTACTCTGTAACCGATGACTCACCAGTCTTATCCGAGCAGATGACACTGACGCTTCCGAGTGCCTCAACACTCGGCAGCTTTTTCACGATGGCTTTTCGCTTAGACATACGCAGAACACCCAATGCAAGAGTAACAGTAGTGACAATCGGAAGACCCTCAGGGATGGCAGCAACAGCGAGGGAGACTGGCGTTAGCGGCGTGTCAACGTAAACTGAGCTTACCACCAATGGTGAACATTTCTAGCCAGTCCCGCTTTTGGATCACTCCGATGAGTACTATAACACCAATAACGCCAAACGAGAAGATGGATAAACGCTTGGCAAGATCGTCCATTGAGAGCTGAAGCGGAGTCCGCTTTTCCTCCACCTGTCGGTTAGCTGGTTCAGACTCTCCTTGCTTACGTCTTGCATCATGGAGAATATCACACCAAATTCGGTATCTTTTCCAGTACCGACCACAATTCCGGTCCCATGACCTGGAACGTCAGTGCTGTCAATTGATATTCGAACGCACCACTTCGTACTAAGGTTCCCATGAACGCAACACAGTGCCGCTCCCCTAAAGCCTTTCCTCCGCCTTCTCCATGCGTGTCTTCGCCCTCCCCTCTTTCACAAGCTTCAGTAGTCTTCCGAGCTGGCCGAGTTTCGCCTGTTAACGCGGACTCATCAATTTCGAGGGAGACAGCAGAGATGATCCGAATATCCGCTGGGATTCTGTCCCCGACTGAGAAGGTGACGAGATCCCCTGGTAGCAGGGCATTGGCTAGGGGTGTGAGAGGATGGCCATTTCTGGGATGTCAGCAAGATCTAAGTGAGGATGTTTACCTTATAAGATGGCAGTAATGAGGTACAAGCTGGGGCGTTAGTTAGGCTTCCTGAGTTACGGCTTACTTTATTGAGAGCTTCCAAAGACTTCTCGGACCGCTGTTCTTGGACGAATCCGACTACTGATCAGCCGTACATCACAGTGTTGAACCTACCTGTTAATACTATTCCAACAGCGACCACAACGCAAATGGCATCATCATATTGGCCCATCAGGGCACTGACCACACTACTTCCCAGTAAGAGAAGGATCAGAGGGTTTTCGTATACCTGCTTTGCGAATTTCAGGATGAGGGATTCGGCCGGTGGAAGCTCAAATTCATTTGGGCCATAACGGGACAATAACGAGGCCAGAGCTGATGTTTGAAGACCAGTGGTCGGATTCGAGGACAGCTCCGATAGAGTTTCCTGGGACTACTCAGCATCTCCCATCATCGAATATAAGAAGAAACTCTATACTCACGTCTATGGTTTTATGGGCATAAATGGCACTGGGTGTCTCCCGCTGTCTTCTTTCAGCTCCTTGTCTCCGATCTTCCTCCTCTTGAGCCAGCTCAGCATATCCCGGTCTACCGGTGACTTTTCGCCCGAAGTCCAGTACCCTGCTAAAGACCCCTAATGGATTGTCATCTGCAGGAATACCAGATGTATATGAGCTTGAAGAGACGCGGTGACCTTGGTAATAAGGCGAGGCATGATGGGGGGAGCTTGAACGATGTTGCGATGGAAACGGATGGGGATCCAATGATGCTTGACGTCTGAGCGTAGTTGAATAGGCGTACTTGGCTCCCGGTGAGGCGCTACTGCCTTCGATTCCTAGATCCATGGAAGCAGGCTCGTCGAATACCTCTGAGGTCGAGCTGTAATCGTACCCATTCGCAGCATAGGCTGACGGGCCTCCTCGCGAGTTTGGAGTACCTCTCGAAGCGGAACCTGTCCGAGTCGAGAGCGCCGAGGCTGACGCCATCTGTGTTATGGGCGAGGCCGATGATGGTGCTGGCGATACTGCTCGAAATCCGGGAGGAGGGGATCGACGTTTATATGCGCCGTCCATGTCATGCGCACTGCTTCGCCGACGTAAGTTGGAATTTGCCAGGGTAATCTTGCACGTGGGTATGCTGTTTCATGCAGGAAGCATTGTTGTCTGCGGGGCGAGGCTGGATGTTCTGGGACTATCAGGCTGGGACGCGATATGCTATCTATCAGATAATGCGTGTCTGCACGTCGCAAACCGATAATGGGACTGGAATGAGCGTGACTGGGGGGGAGAGACGATTCGCAGTCAAAGCAGAGCGCGTCCTTTCTTTCGCAGTGTGGCACTATGGCAGACGGACTTCTATAAGGTTAGAGACTACGGGGTACAATTTAATGAAGCCAAGCTTTTCATAGCTCGGAGACAGCACTTCCTCTGTCTATAATCAGTCTGATACCACACTATCATACATAGCTAAGAACGAAAGTCATCGAACCGATACTCATCCCACTTCTACCGCCTTGCTCTCAATCGCTCTGCCCATTTCCCCGGTGGCGTGTCGGCCCCGGGCCTCCCTGAATTTCGAGCATTCTCGGAGGCCTGAGCCATAGTCGACTGTAAAGCTTGTTGAGATGCTTTTACTTTATCTCGGGGAAGTGGTGCAGGCGCTAAACCTCCTGGTGGGATCCTCGGTCTGTCTCGAGGTGCCGTAATCGGAACATATACCGAGTCAGATCTAGCTTGTGGGATTGTGGAAGGATGAGCCAACCAATCCGCGGCAAATTGATTGACTGGGGCCCGTGTAACAGGGGGTAAAGGACTTGCAACCCTCGTCAAAGCGGGAGGTACTGTTTGTAGTTTTGGTAAATCAGTGGAGGCAGCGGAGCTCTTTCTTGAGGGAGGAGGGAGTCGAAGCGCCGATGTCATGGGTTGACCAGGAAGTCGCGTAATACCTTTGGTTCTCGATAGATCACTGATGTTTCTTTCTAACCTTGGAGAATCGTGTGAGGGGTAGATCTGTCTTGCCACCGCCCGTTGTGGTGGGGTGGGCAGAGAGGGAGAGTCTGTGGCCGATCCAGAGTTGGCTACAAAGTGTGCGGTAGGTGGTCTCGCCGGTGGAATCAACGGCATCAAGCTCCCGGAGCTTTCATCCAGCACTTCCAGCTTCCTCTTAGACTCTTCTATCTCCCTGTTGGCCTCTCTGATCTTCTCCTTCCGTCTGGCCTCAATGGACTCCTCCTCTTGTAGCTGCTTCTTCAGCTTGACTTTAGCCTCCACGTATTTCAGTTTCACAGCAGCATTCTTCATGCTGGTATAGGAGGAGAACACCGAATCCGCGAATCTTTCTTTCGATTTAGACTTGTATTGATCAGGAGGACGAGAGGACGATTTCCCTGGTCCGGGACTTGTATCACTAGGTGTCGTTGGTTGTCGTTTGCTTGAGTGAGCGGGAGAACGAGGCTCATCGTGCTCCCTTTCCCTTTCCCTTCTCCCTTCTCGGCGATAGTCTCTGTCTCGGACACTGTCCACTCGTCTTCGTTCCCGTGAATGACGAGGTCGATAAGTGACTGACGATGCGTCCGACGTGTCCGTCTCGCTCTCCGATAGATATCGTTCCCTCTGTCGTCTCGATCGGCCATGTCCATATCTAGTCCTATCTCTGTCCTTCCTCTCTCTCCATGCCCCCCTTCTCCTTGCCATATGCCTTCTAGAGGGTCTTATCGTTCCTCCGTCTGAAATAGAATCGTAGTCCTCACTAAAGCTTGAACTCTCATAATCACTCTCCTCTTTTCCACCCTTCCGGTCCTTAAGTTGCTGTTGCACAGTGGCAATTGCTTTGATCCTGGCCGCCTCCTCTTTCTTCCGTTTACGATGTCGCCACCAGAACCATATACCTCCAATAATAGACAGAACACCAGCTACGCATACGCACAATAATTGCCACCATGATAAGTGGGTCGAAGCTGTGGCTTCAGCGAGGATGGATGATGAGGTCGACGATTCAGTGGAAGAGGAGACAGTGGTGGTTGGCGTAAAGGTCGTGGTGACGACGTCTTGACGCCTGGCCAGCTGGTAGTCCGTGGGGATTAACATTTAACAGCATCGTAATTCGTCTGTTCGAGCAAGAATGCGATTGTACAGCACGAAGTACAGATCGAAATCATTTTATCGCATATCTCATCCCAAGTCCGTCTTTGATTTGCGGGCTAGTCTGATACGTGAAAGTGACGTTGTGAAAGGATGGCTGAGAAAGGATGTTCACCGGAGACGATCACAGAGCAGTGTATTCTCAATAATTTCTATCAATCAGCCTGACGTCGGTGCGGACCCCTTAAGATTGTATAGTCAAGGCTACATGTACTTGGTACTCAAGCTCAAGTGCTCTCAACTACCTCCCATATCATTCACAGTCTACGTGGAACCAATGCCCCAGGCGGCGCCATCACTCGCTCTTCGAATTTACTACTAGATAAACTCCTCGACGAGAGCCACGGGGGCGGATAGGAGTTCTTGGAGGACGTGTCTCCGGTGAGACTTTTGGGCTCGACAAGGTTGCTAATCGAGGCGGAAGGAGGAACGTCGCGAAGGTGAGAGCGGGTTTGTGCAAGCGTGAGAGGTTGAGGTGGAGATGGGAGATGGTATTTCGCAGCCCCTCGAGCTGCGCAAGCAATTTCTCGTCGATCAGACCCATTCTAACAAAACCCAGGCATACTTACGTGGAGTAGGAATGTGGTTTGGAAGTAAGCCTAGCGGAGTTGGTGGGGTACGACGAGTCATTCTTGCTGAGTAGAGGTTGCTAGTTGCAGAATGGCTACTGAAGGAGGACAGGGTCTGGGGTAGAACGTATGCATTCGTCGCTGTATTTATGTATTTCGAAGCGTAGAACGCTGCGTCTTTCCAGGCGACTGTCAGGTCACGCGGTACAGTTTCACTTGGAAACGCTGGATCCTAGTGATCCTACCTTGGCGACGGTAGGCAGGTTGGATTGCACACATCCCCGGACTCGTCGGATCTCCTTTGAAACACTCTAGACGCCGGTTACTAGACCATATCAACGTATACTCATCAATCAGGGCCCTAATTTGTAGTGGTCATACTCTAGGCTCAAATACTTCGGTGGATAAGGGGAGAAAAGGCTGAGCCAAGGGATTCAACTTGACTCTATAGTGTGGCGGATATGTGGCTACAGAGAGACTGGGATTCAGGTCGTCCTTCTCCGAGCTCAAGGGGGCTGTGGGAAGGAACCGAGGAAAACCATCTGGTGAGACGCTCCAATCGGAGCACGCAGTGGAAGACGAGGAGAGTGCAGAAGAGTCGGAAAAGCCCGAGGAAGCAGATGAAGGTCTTGAAAACATTTGATGTTGATGGGCATTGGAGGGCGACGAAACTTCCTCCAGCTTCTTGATTTCTGCTGAGTGATTCAGAGATTGATTCAAGACGTCAGATGAATAGTCGAGATCGCTGGTCGGAGAACACGTCACAGAGGAGAGGAGGCTGCCTCCGACCGTGGTACAAGTAGAGAGGGCTTCGTTGTCGGCGGGTTCCGATTTCATAGCTCCAGATCCACATTCATGTCGTCTCAATCCTCTGAGACTCAGCCATCATCCGAGAGTAGTAAGAGCTTACCTGAAACACCAGTGTCATTCCACCCTACCCCATCGTGCTTCACAACGAAATCTTCGAAACAATCTTTCCTGAGAGCGGCGGTGCCACTCGGCTCCTCGAGCACAGACTCAGCTAGGTGATGGTCGAGTGGCATTGGAGGTGCTAAGAATCGGCCTGATCCTTTGATGGTAATATTGATCTGGCTAGCTCGATCCTTGTGTTGTTGAATATCGACAAAGGTATGATGCTGGTTCATTCCTTGAATACCAGGGGAGGACTTGGTCCAAAAGTGATTGTTAATGTCGAGCTCCCTCAAAGCCTTTGTCAATGCCTCACAAGGCTGATCGCAGAGTTCGGTTCCCAGCTCTTGTTGCTCCAAAAGGAGAGGAAGCTCGCTCTTTTGTATACTGAAAAGACCGGCGGACAATCGGCTACCTTCCTGGACCAGCCTCAGTCTCTCAATCTGGGACGTCACGCAGCGCATGGCCGCCTCCTGCGATCTCTCGTCCCTCTTCTCTCTTCTCAATTTCTCAGCTTCTTCTCCCTTCCACAAGTAACCCCGAGGTACCAATTGATCGCTGCAAGCACTCGTAACCAGCTGTCCTCCATGGTCGCTCATTTTAGTCGAGACTTGCTTAGGTGATGGGGTAAGGCTATACAGAGCGTTCCATTTCGTTTTCCTCTCCTCCCTAGTCGGTTTCTTGATCTCGTTCTTGCTAATGGCTGCTCCCCTTACGAATGCAGCTCTCTGCACCTGAGTGAGCTGAGACTGATGTGTAAGACTGTCCACCGAAGCTCTCCCCACCCGCCGAAACGCTTTGGGTACCACTTTTGGGTGTTCAGGTACCGGAATGGTCGCTGAGGTGCCTGTCTCAAGAATCCAATCTTCGTCAATCTCCATCCGCAGGTCAGGCTCCTCGCTCCAGAGAGTACTGCTCCTATCATGATCAGGACCTTCAGGGCAGCTGGAACCTTTTCCAGGAGAGGCGGGAGTATCGTTCAAGAGGAGGGAAAGAAGATTGGAATGAGGTGTGAATCGGTTCCGTGAGTTCTTCTTGCTTTTGGAATTGCGGAGGCTGCTCATGGTTATCTGAGCGAACTCAGTATTGTCTGATATTCAGGAAAACCAACGTAGTGAATCACGTCTCAACTTACAGATCATAAGGACTATGCTTCGGCGATCGCCAAGAAGATGCGAGTCAGACCATGGACACAGCAATGCGATGGACGGAGATGAGATGTCAAGAAGTGAGGTCATGCCCAAGTAGCAGCCTTCCACTCATTTAGAAAGAAAGATGGCGAGCATAAAGCAGGATCTGTGCTCGTCACTTTGGATGTCCGGTGAGGACCAATCAGTCAATAAACCATACAATCCCGGTGCATACAACCTGTAAATAAGATCCTACGAGCAATACTTTGGCGCCTCGTCCTTGCATAACTCCCAAAGATGATTCATGCCCTCCGCCTCCTTTGCATTCAAAGGTCCATGAAGAATACACTCTGTGGTTTCCTCCAGCTGTTTGGGTGACGAAGCTCCGATGATCAAACCATCGCCCTTTGAGGGATCAAGAGGAGAGTGCTGTAGAAGATACCCCTAATCAGCAAAGATGCCTTGCCAGTATTTGACAGACGTACATGTGCAATCCATCTCAAACTCAGATCTGTGGGAGAAATGCCACTCTCGGCGGAAAGCTTGTTGAGGTATTTGATCGCCTCGAAGATGTGCGGTCTGAACCAAATCGACTGGAACACCTGAGCTTTGCGGGAGTCCGGATGGAAGCTGATCATTCGTTATCAGACGATACGATCATTCTGATACGATTTATTCGAACGACGAATCCGTACTTACCGGCTTCCTGGTGGCAGCGTCCTCGCCGCTTCCAAGCTTTCCTTTTGCGGTCCACCGGTCAACATTCCCATGCCCAAGGGCGAATATGCATAAAAGCTCATTCCATGTTTCCGCAGCGTTGGGAAAAGTTCCAGATCTGCTCCCCTGCAAATCGCCGAATAGTTTCCTTGATAGACGGATGGTTTTACCCATCCATTCGTGTCCGCCAACTGTGGGTCGTTCAGCGTGTGCGTCTGCAGCTAGGCTTCAATGGAAAGGAACAATCCACGTACAACGCATAAACGATCCACTTCTTCGGCGGACAGATTGGATACTCCAAGCTTAGCAAACTTTCCCTCTTTGTACAATGCGTCGAAGTCTTTGAGAACTTGGTCAAAGGGCGTGGTGCGATCTGGCGTATGGATGTAGAGTATGTTCACCTGAGGAGCATAGGCGATCAAAATCCACGCCGGTATGTCCGGTCTCTTCTACTTACCTTCGACACCCCAAGATCTTCGAGTGAGGCTTCAAAGGATGAAGCTATTTTACCATCTGCGAGCGACCCGGACATGATCTGCCCGACAAGATAAGCTTGATGATGACATCGTTCTTACAAGTAAATCGCAAACCTTGGTATCTATGATAAACCTTTCGCCGGCTCCATACTCCTTCAACCTCCTCTCTGTTCCACCAGGCCCAAATTCATCGGACACTCCATAAACCCGTGCGGTATCTAGCCGTCTTCCACCTAGTTTGTACCAGCAATCAAAGAGAGCTTTGACCGCTTCTGTACTATCGTGGGTGTATGGTGTTGTTGACGGTTTACCAGGCCCGATGTTACTGGTACCCAGAAGTAGGCTCAGAGTCGTATCCGGAAATGTCATATTATGAGCTCGCTATTTTCTATTTCGTTGGCATAGGAGTAAGTGATAGCCCTAGCCTTGTATTGGGATCTGAGAGCTAGGGGCAGTCGAAGAGTGGTCCACCGTGAGACAACCTCCACCGGATGCTACCGGGTGCATGGGCCGGAAGGCGAGCACGGAATATCGTCGGCCGATAACTCGTCTTCTCGTCTTTCTTCGGCCGACGATCGACGCCGGCATCTACGAAGGAGCCGCTGTCGGGCAATTGGGCAGTTCCGAGTCAAATGGTGCCATCTCCAGCAATCCACCTCAATCCACCTCTGACCGACGATCTCGTAAGAGACAGCGACATGCTCGATAAGCACCTCCCACCTGGATACATGCCATCGTGACATTCCTAAGTTATTCTAATCACCTATCATCATCCCGTAACTACTCAGGTCGAGTCTTTTTGGTCAAAGGAATTTCCGCCTCACACGACCAACTCGGCTTCTCGGCTTCCGACCAATCAACATGAGTGTAAATGCAACAGAAGGTCCAGCTCTGGTAGCGATAGAACCCAAAGCACCAACAGCTAAGGTGGACAAGAGACCTTCTCAGTCTCAACTCACTCTCATCTCCTCTGATACACGATCGACGGGTGGTGAATCGAGATCTTCGTCCCCGCTACATGTTCATCATTCACATCATGCCCATTTCGACCTCCCAGAGGGGGAGGAGACGACGGATTCCCCGTCGAACGTCCCTGTCTTCGATATCGAGCATACACCTGTGGACGACGACCCTCGAGAATGGAGCGACAGGAAGAAGACAATGGGTTTGTTGATGATGGGTTTAGCCTGCGTGAGTGCCCTTGTGGAACGATGTAATCTCCCGACTGACCAGTATCGATGTGGCGCATAGGTCGGACCGATGATCTCACCAAGCATTTACAACCCTGTCATCGACGAGGTCCAGTCGGACCTCAATGCGACAGAGACCCAGATCGGTCTCAGCTTGTCGTTATATATATTGTTGGTACCTACCCCTCTCGGTGCGTGGCACAAACTGATACTGCGAGTTCTTCAGGTTTCAAGGCTGCTTCCCTGTCATCTGGTCTTCTGTGGCTGAGGTAAGTGTTTTGCCGCTCCATTAATGTGAGATGTCAACCGGTGCTGACGCGGAACCATGCTAGATCATCGGACGAAAAGTGAGCGGCAACTCTGTGGCGCTGTCTGCAGACCATAGCTAACATTTCTTAGCCTGTTTACCTCAGTTCATTTGCAGTAAGTGTTTTGTGATCGTTTTGTTATCAGCTATATTAATAGGAAACTCTCTCAGTTGTACACTATCGGATCTGTCGTTGGATCTCGCGCAAATACCATGGCTGTTCTCATCGGGATGCGATGCCTTCAAGCCATGGGATCGTCAGCCGTTCTGTCTATTGGCGCTGGCTCTCTTGCAGACATGTACGACCCTCATGAGCGGGGCAGGAAGGTGCGATACTCGCCGAATGATGGATATGAGTGTAACTTTGCTGACTATGATGATTAGTTGGGAATATATTATGGGATGCCGCTCATGGGCCCTGCACTTGGACCTCTCATCGGTGGTGCTCTTGGTGCTGTAAGTTAGGGCCGTGTTGCGAGCTTGAGATTCTCACCGCATGGGGTTGGTGTCAAGAAGCTGACACGGTATTGGACGTTTCCAGGCATATGGATGGCGGAGTTGCCTCTACTTCCTTTCAGTCTTCGCGGCGCTCATGATGTTCATGTTCATCTTCTTTCCTGATTCTTGGCGAAGAGAGGTGAGCCAAAATAATGTGTTGACCAATCAACCAAGAGGATTGCAAGTAGATGCTAACGTACCTGATAGCGATCCAAGGCTTACCAATCCGCCATGGAGTCCTCACTGAAACGTGCCCTACAAACCGACGAAGCGAAACAGCGAAAGCGCGAACGAAAGCTTGCGCGTGGACTAAGCTCCACTGCGCCTACTCCGCCTCCCACCAACCCTGGCACGCCTTTCAGCGGCTCTCGAACGCCAGCAACACGACGTGCTAGCGAGGCTGATGCTGGTACCACTGCGAATGGGGAAGGGATAGCAGAAGCGTCGGTCGATCAGAAGAATGCAGCAGGAACGGAGGTGGCGCTGGATGTTGAGAAGAACGAAATGGTCGTTACTCGTCGGACGTGGTATGGCCGCAAGAAGAAGGTGGTTGACGAGGAGACGGTCAAGGTTCGACCGACTATCTGGGATGTCAATCCTTTACCACCCATGTGGGCCATCGTGAAGAGACCAACCAATGTTGGCATCCTCTTTAGTTCAGGTGAGTTATTCATTAGCGTTTGTAAGCACAAACTGACATGAGTTTAGGTTTGCTCTTCGCCGGACAGTATACCATAGCATACACAGCTGCTATCACTTTGGCTAAGTGCGTCCTGTGCTATCAGTCATATTTTGGGACTCCCTCCGCCCCGTTTGTGATCTGCGAGTTAAGCTAACCCTATCCCCTTTGTAGAGCGCCCTACGACTACAACGCCCTCATCATCGGTATCGTCCTTCTTGCATTCGGAGTAGGCAACATCGCGGGTTCCATCATCGGCGGACGATATTCAGATATCAAGCTTCGACGGATGAAGAAGGCCAATGGCGGAGTTTCGGAACCGGAAATGCGGCTCAAATCAACGACCATCGGGATGCCATTCGCCGTAGCCAGCTTCTTAACCTATGCGTGGGTCGCTGAGAAGAAAGAGAACATCGCCGGGATAGTCATCGCATTGTTTGTTGGAGGTTTTTCTCTCATGTAAGTCCATCTCTAGATGAATCGATGGGATGTTTTGGTAGACTCCCTCGGGAAAACTTGTAAAGCTGACGTTTTTGATCCAGGATCGTCTACACGAGCACCCTTGCGTACCTCGTCGATTCTAACCCCGTACGTACAGTTTCCTTGATGATTCAACATAGCTCTTACCTTGCTCCTGCGTTCAGGGCCGATCCTCATCCGCCATAGCCTGTAACTCTTTCTGTCGAGGATCCGCAGCCTGCGTCATGTCCCAAGTCGCAATCCCCATCCAGAACGCCATAGGCGATGGGGGGCTGTACACCCTCTTCGCAGGTTTGCTTGTTATCAGCTGTGCAAGTATTCTGCTCATTGCCTGTAAGTTATCCTCGAGGTCCTATTCTCTGGACGATTTAAAAATCAGAAGAAAGGTAAAGAGGCTCCCTAAACTGACGTTGGGATTTATCTCTTGTGCGTAGACAAAGGCCAAGAATGGCGGTCGCCGGGACATAAATTTTTCAAGCCGAATGCGGCTACATCAACGATAGAAAAAGTGAAATCTCAAGGGGATTCCACATCACAGACTATCGCTGAGGACGAGTCTGGAGTAACAGATGAGAAGTCTGTGGTCTCTCGAACGACATAAGATATTTATCGATCGGCGTGGTATCCTGATCTGTAGTGCGGTATTCTCAGTATTACTAATTAGATTTGTAGTGGTTTTCGTTGTTTGGTCTCTTGGGGGGAGTGTTTCATATACCTGCATCTTAGAATCGTACATACCCTTTTCATATTGTGTGCCCAGCTATGCATTCGTTAGCTACTACGCACGAGATTAATTAGTAGCACAATTGAGGAAGGGTGGCGAATGGGTAACGACAGCGATAGCGCCACATCCGGGGGTGGCTTGACGCGCTCCGAGGTCTACAACTTGGCTCAAAGCGGGAATCCATCCATTACCCATGCCATCATCCACATCCACATCCACGTTCACAACATCATCTCCAGCATCTCTTTCTCTCCTCATCTCCATCTACTCCATTTCACTATACACACCGCTCCTATGAGATCTACACTCATCAATTTACTCAGACCGACACTTGGGTCACCCCTCATCCCTGCTGGCGGGGCCGAGGGAATGGCCGGGATCAGGTCCATCACCAGTACTGCTGCTTTATCGTATGCCAAGAAGAAAGGTGAGCTACGGTCTGGGTCCATAAGTTCATCTTCGAGGAAGCTAGAGCTGTGGAGCGGACTTGATGTCCCAGACATGAAGAATGAGAAAGCGAGAGATTGACCGGTGGTTGGTCGCGTGAGATGGGTCGTTGTTGTTGAGATCTGGACTGTCGTGCCCCTCCTTCTAAGCATATGCTGACGAGATATCTAATTTCCCAACCCGTCTCTCTCACATATCACCACGATCCCACATTCAACAAACCAAACAACCTAAACACGCGTAATTCAACTCTGACCCACTCCTTTGACAACGCCAGACCCATCTATCCCACTTCCACCCAAGGGCCCGGCCACCGGCTACGGTCTCTTCTTCAAAGACTTCTTCGCGCGAGAGAAGGATAATCACATTGTTCCCTCCACCAATAAAGTAGCCCTAGCGACTCTGGCCAAAGCAGCCTCTCCCATCTGGCTCAATCTGCCTCAAGCCGAGAAAGACAAATACGTCGAGAAAGCCGCAGCCCTGAAACGCGAATATGATCAAGCTTATCAAACATTCTACGACTCGCTCACCAAAGAACAGCGTAAAGCCGTAGAACTGCAGACAGGCAAGAAACTCCATGCGCCCAGTAAGAAATATAGCGTCAAGAAGGACTTGAAGGAACGCGAGGGGAATCCTGGCAAGGGAGTTGGCAGTTATTTGACGTTCTTGGCAGAGATCCGGGATGAGTTGAAGAAGGAGGTGGAGAACGCTGGTGCGGTCGGGAGGGAGGTGGTGAGGCAGATTGGCAAGTTGGGAGGGGAGAGATGGAAGGCTTTGTCGGATACGGAGAAGGCGGTGAGTTACGATTTCGTACAGATGTAGTGTCGGCTGGCATAAGCGCAGGGGTGATCTGGATCACATAAGCTTTCAAGCCATCCATTCATAGACTTGGGAACGATGATGTCGTCGTCGAAAAGAACCTAATAGGCTGACGAGCCAAACAGGCCTACAAGAAGAAATCAGACGACGCCAAAGCCGCCTACTCAGAATGGGAGAAAACTCTCTAGAGTGTCAAGACTAATATCACGGCTCAGTAATACCTCTCTTCTCTCTCGGGTTCGGCATGCGGTAGGAGAAGCGCTATACCATTCGGCAAGCAGTGCAGTGGGTCCTCGGGAATTCAGAATGGCCCTAGGCCACTGTGGATGGGATTGGATTCTGGGATAGGTGGTCGGAAAGAGGTACCCTGGATAAATTATTAGCTAGTTAACTTTGATTTCAATATACCCGTTCGGGACGATATGTAAATCACTCCTCCAGGCTTGGGGGGCTCTATCCTCGAGCTCGTTTCGTCTAGCGCAAGTTGGTTACCCTGTTCAGCATGTTCAGGCAGGTATGACGTTTCTTCAGCACATGTCGCCGGACAGCCTATAGCCAAGTTGTTACAGGTTGCTTGATTGTCTCTAGCTCAGTTTTCCTCCTCGAATCGAGATGCACGGGTCTGTGCAAATCCCGATGACATCCGCCAATTGATTCAGCTGAGTATCGTGAGGAACTGAATGCTGTAAGCACATCCACCATGCATCGCAGCACGTCTACAACGATACCAGCCTTCGGAGGATTTGCAAGCGATGATTGAGAGAGAATGCAAAGCAATTTCCGAGACATAGGATGGGTGTTAATGTATTGCATGATATACGCGTCTTGATACCACCCTCAACCCGATATGTACCAGCCAAAAAGACACCCAGAGTCTAGTACTTTCCATCTATACTGCACCCAACACGTCCTCTCGTCATGTAATCTACAACAACTCCCTTCTCCCTATAATACACTCCTATCCACAAAGCTTCTGCCATGCCAGTCCGTTGAATGAGGAGATCCTCACCCCGCGTACACCGGCAAAGGTGAAGTGAGACTAGACGACCACCGGACTCCTCCGATTGTGCTCGCTCTCCTGCTCGTGGACGTGGTCCAGAACTCGCTCGGTGTGAATCCCGTGGCTGATCCCGTTTGAGCGGGGTACGGGGGCCGGTGTGGCGTCGGCGCTTGCTTCGGGGTTGATAGCGAATCGGGGACCCTCAGAAACTTGGAGATCGTCTATTAAACCTGTTTGCAGGTTGTAGATCTACACATTGGATCAGCATACCGTCTGGCGAGATGGGAGATATTAAGACTCACCCATCCGTGCACGTAAACTGGGGGCATCTCTCCCCTCTTTCCCTTGACCCAGGCTTCTTTAATCGTCTGCACGGATTTGCTGTCAGCGGGTAAATCCCTGTATGTCCAGCAAATACCGGATTCGAAGAGAGTGTAGTGTGAAAAGCTCGAAAACACCACTTACATCAGAAGCCAACACGTTCCTCACGCTCATCTTCACGTTCTCCCTGATCAACTCGTCCAGTGTCGCACCCGCGCCCAAGGTATGACGAAGTCTGACAAGGGGATCTAGGAAACGACCAAGGGGTGTGGAGGGAGGAGCATCGGAAGAAGGGGCGGCTGACTCGTGAGCTGCTAAGCAGCCACCGCAGAAGGTGTGGCCGACGACGACGACTGTATGACGGATTCGATGGACGCGGAGATGTGAGGAGAGGGATAGAAGGACAAAGAAGCAAGGGGGAAATAAGAGGTCAGCAAAGGCTCATTATCGTTCGAGCAAATGGCATTGAAGAGAGATACTCACCATGTGTGACGCCGAGGAACATAACTGCATAATTGAGCACCGCGTTCGCAGAATCATCGTCGGGATGGAACTGGTTGGCAATGTTTCGCTGAGGTATCGAGTCAGCTCCACCTCTATAATCTGGCCATAACCAAGAGCAAGACCAAGACCAATGGGCCAAAGCCTTCCAAAGACTTACGTGAACAAAAACCTCTCCCGGTTTCCGGGCTAGGACGACGGACTCTGGAACTCTGGAGTCTGCGCATCCGATCCAGAGAATGGGTGGGGACTGAATGATATGTCAGCTCGGTCTCGGTGGCGGGGTGAAAGTTGGATGACCGAACATATTACGGGGGCATAGTTTGACGCCGACCAGGAAGAAGAGTATCACTTCTCACTGGCAGTCCGTGGAGGAAGAGGAGACGTCGTAAGAAGTGAAGAAGACAACTCACCTGACCCTCTGCGAGTTTGGTGAAGAAGCTAGGATCTTCGCCGGCAACGTGGTTCGCCCATTGAGCGTTCGAGTTGAGGTAAGGTGCGAGTTCAGCGAACCCCGAGACGTCGTCTAGATGTTGAGCGACAGGCATGGTAAATGGGAAAGTAGCGTGGATGTGCCTGAACCTGGGATTGGGGTGGATGGATGTAGTGCTAGGTAGCTGGTGTGGGTGATGGAGGTGGGAGTGGGAGGGGTGGGAAAGATGGTGTGGTTGCTTGGTTATATAGGGAGCGGGGGCCGGGTGTCGACTGCGAGTACGGGTTGAAATTGATCGCCGAAGTGTGTGGATGGGGGTGGATGACGATGCGATCGGTGATGGATCAAAGGGAGGAGAAAGCGAGGCAAAACTCTCGGTAAGACAACTGCTACTGCTACTGCTAGCTGTGGGGATGAAACGAGGTGAATGGCTGGGTGTGTGTGTGTGAACAGCGGGGGTAGAAAGGAGTAAAGGACTAGAGGGGAGAGTAAGCGTGCGCGAGTGTTTTGGTGGGATAAGCCTCGAGGCCGATTTGACCTGTCGTGATGGATGAATGGTGGGGGGTGGTGGTAAATGGGTGGTGAACGTGAAGAAGGAATGAAGATGTGGTGAGAGATTGAGACGATGAAAAGACATTTACATAAGGGTTCTGTCTAATTCGCATCTGCTTACACACTTTGGGGACGGATGATGCGATGACTCGTTCCGCTACCAAACCATCTGCCAATCCCAACCCAGCCCAACAAAGATCTTCTCTTTCTTGCTGTCGATTTACACGGCTTTACTCGGCTACCCGTCCCCGCATCCAATCACAGCGCGCCAACCCATCATCGCATCCCCAACGATCCTCGTCGTCTCGATCGTCTCCTCTCCTCGTCCGCCGTTGGACCCTGAATTTAATCTAAACGCCCGTGCGCAATTCCAGTCAATTTGGACCAGCCCTCGGATATTCTGCCCCATCCATCCACAATACACCCAAACCGGCTCAGGGACTGATCGACTATCAGAAAGACTGAAGAAGCTTTTTTGCTCTTTATTTCCTTTATTTGTATTTTCTTGCTTATCAATTTGTAGAGATGCAGAATCATGACGAATTCCCATCCCAATCATTTGTATTTTACCACAGATTAGCGCTTATCAGCAATAGAGCAACTTAAGCCCATGGTTATCATCGGGGAATATCCACCTTCTGTCGATCTTAGGCCGAGCACATGCACGAATGGGTACCGGATCAAGGTGATCAAGGTGGACTATGACAGAAATGAAGTCTTCTTCTATGCATCAAATGACACGTCACACCCTTGAATAGGGTATGACAGAGTGAAGTAATACCAATTGTGCCATCCCATGTCCACCTAGTATCCACCTCTGGACCCACACGTTGACTGAAACGCGCCACTGCAACGACCTCCCTCACCCATACCTTCCACCACGTCTCTAACCCCCTTACTGCGTCTTCTTCACCACCTCCGAGATCTCAGGCAAAGCCTTGCTCTCGTCCTCAATTGCCTTCAACCGCAACTCCTCCGCCCGCCGCTTCTCCCTCCGCTCCCTACCTCGCGTCACCATCTCAGCGGGCTCTAGATCCGCAAACACGGCCTTACACAGCACTTCCATAAAGAAGCAGCCAGCAAAGTCAATGATCATGGCAGTCGTCAACCGCAACTTGAACTATAAGATCAACCACGCGTCAGCTCCTTCTCGCATACGGGTTGAACAAGCCACTCACACCACCAGTCATCTCTACCAGCTGCAACCACCTGTTGAGCTCCGGAACGAAATCCGTGGCCCCACAGTACGCTACCAGACTGACTCCCACCAGACCCCAGTACAGAGGTGGGTTCTCCCGGATGCCCTCCCTGAACGGTCGACCTTGGAAGTTCAGGACAAACGTTGAGACCTGCTGCGAGAGACCGAGAAGGTAAATTGCGGTGTTCAGTAAGGACGGTTCAAATTTCTTCTCCAGGTCGATCGGGCCACGGCTGGAACAAAATGTCAGCCCCGGTAGACAGACGGCAAGATGAGACCGACACTGAGAATTCGGAGCAGTCGAAATGTCAGGGATGCACTTACTCTTCTAGAGACTTCGACAAGTTGGTAATGTATACCAAGGCCACAATGTGGATGGCGAATTGCGAGAGAACCGAGAGCAGCACGTAGAGGTTGAAGATGTTACCCAGAGGTCTCTCCCGCGAAAGCTTCTCGACAGGCTGCACCGGACGAGCTCGTCAGATTCTTCACCACAAATGGTTGTAAAACTCGAACCCACCTTAGCACGCGAGATGCACAGGAAACAGACACTCATCAACATGCCGGTGATTGTCACTTGGTAGTCACCAAACTTGATGCCATCCAGGTACTGCACTGAGAGGGAGTAGGCAGTAATGAGGCAGTTCAACGCCAGGATCTTGTACATCTGGATAGTCGCTACAAGGGTGCAACGGCCTTGGCGGATGATATTTGTAACTAAGAGACATATGAGTTTCATCCTTGAGGAAATAGGAGATCCGGAGATCGAGAACTCACTTGCAGCAACATTGGAAAGCTTGGATGTGAAGGGCGCCGCACAACTCGCGTCTCCCAACTTGATCTGGGGGACTTCGGTATCTTCGTCCATCTCGGCCAGTTTAGACGTAATTGTAGCCAAATCGAACTGCGATAACCATGATGTCAGTATTGTTTTTCAATGCATATCAGACCGTCCTCACCTTTTCCATGGGGTTCTTCTTCCTTGCCTGTTGATGACCAGCCGCAACCTCCATCTGCGTCTTCACCAGTTCCGGATAAGCCTCCCTCAGGGCTGGAGGAACAGGTGGTGCAGGTTGGTTGAATCGAGCCGAGATCTTAACCTGCTGCTCGTAGACTTTCTTCAACCTCTCATTCTTCTGATGCTCAGCGATCGCCTTCAGATCCTCTGGAGACCCGTCGAGAAGAGCAACACCAATATGAGCCTGCTTGAGCGCACCGACATCGTTGGTCCCGTCCCCTGCCATCAAAGTGGTGTATCCAAGAGATTTGAGGGTGACGAGAATGAATTCCTTCTGAGATGGTGATACTCGAGCATAGACCCATGTATTCTGAACGAGCTCCAGCCAGGATGGTCGAGCTTCATATTGCTTCAATGCAACTCCCGTGATGCAGATATCGTAGTTCCTGAACAATTTCTTGTCGAACGGCGCAGAGGGGTCCACAGGCGTAATGATGGTCTCATCAACGTTTCGCCATACGAGTTCTGATGGTACGGTCAGCACATTCAACGCATTCCTACGCCAATGCTCACCATCGGTCGTTGTCCCTTCCTTCAAATCGAGAATCATCACTTCGCGATCGACAATTTCCACATCTCGAGCAACATGGACCGCAGTCAGAGGATTGTCACCGGTAATCATGATACACTGTCTATTAGCTTGATCGGCTAAGCCACACTCACCCTATGCGAGGAGTCTGCCAGCATTTTGAGGGTTTCCACAGCGTCTGGCTTGAGAGGGCAATGGAACACCAAGAATCCAGCAAATTCAAGATTACATTCAACCTCATCTCGTCCAAGGGAGTTGATCTGGAACGTGGTCAGCGACGTACTGACTCCCCGCCAAATACTCACCTTCTCAGGCTGCAGAGACATCGTTTTCATCCCCAAGGCGAGAACTCGACTCCCACGACGGGTGTACCATCGATATGTTTCGTCATAAAAGTCCGGAACCGAGGTATACATTCCCTTCAGCGTCTCGGGAGCACCCTTGACAGCAGCGACATATTTCCGCCCATGAGCATCAGTGACCGCAGACAGCGTTGACATGCGTTTCAGTGCCGATGAGAACTGGTATCGACGTCGGATGTTGATTTGGTACTTGTGGGGAGCGTCTTTGCGGTTCGGCGAGATGTTATCGCCCTTGGACAGTTTCCAGTCTAATGCGGCCAAAGTAGTCTTCTCCATGGGGTCTCCGACTACCGTCCCGTCATCCAGAAGGACGAGAGCGTGAGCAGAGGCTAGAGTGAGGGTAGTTTCTTTGCCTGAAGCCGTGACGGGAACTAATTGTTTGGGGCCGGAAGGGCTGTCGTCAGCTCAGATCCGGTGAGCCAACTCACTCAATACCTGCGATGCCCTCAACGACTAAATCCTCTCCAGTGATAGTCCCAGTCTTATCGAAGCAGCAGACGTCAACGCGTCCTGCGAATGGAATTCGGAAGGGCTCGGTACAGAAGATCGCTATATTTCAGCTGATGCCTCAAAATTGAGAGCTCACCATATTTTTGCAAAGCCACCAAAGACGCATTGACAGCCAGCGACAGCTCCATGGGTAGCTCAGGAGGCACGACTGATGTGATAATGAGAACGCAATCAAGGAGGAGCTTTCCCTTCGCCATGCCACGTTCCAAGCCTGGTTGTCAGCATTGCACTGCAGACTAAGAACCTTACCTTTGATCCAAACGTAGGCGCTAGCAGCAATGGCGAAGATGAGCAAGAAACCGATAAACAAAAAGCTCTCGAAGTTATTCGCAGAAACCCGTTCAGTGGAGAAAATCATAGTTCGAACGAGTTGACCTTGGGTAGTGCCGAAGCCGGTTCGAAGAACAACAGCAAGACAGCCGCCATCGGGAGCTACGCCATTAGTCAAGACTCAAATAGTGAACTCACTTGTCAGTCCTCCAGGTCCTGCCTTCTCAACTTGCAAGGCCTTGGTCCCGGAGAATAGGACGTTGTTCCTATCAGTGCCGTTCATATCCAGCTTGTCATCCCCGTCTCGCAATTCTATGCTCTCTTTGAGCAGAGGAGTCGATTCTCCAGACAGCATGGCCTCGTTGACGATACATGTGCCTCTGAGAAGGAGGAGATCACATGGGATACCAGAGTCGGGAGTAGTTCGTACTGGAATGTCAGAGATGTTGCATGGACTCAACTCACATATGCTGACCAGATCGCCTGGGACCAAATCTGAACTTATAACTTCGACCCATTTCTCATCTCGGTATGCCATAACGTTGTAAGGGGTAATGCTCATTGTCCGGAATTCCGTCAAGGTGCGTACGCGCTAAACAATCAGCAGTGCGAAATTCCTTCTGACTCACCTGGAATACAACAGTGCATTCGAAGACGACCAACATGAAAGCAGTGAACAACGAGTAGTACCAATATTCATCCAAGCACCACAGTGCCACACAGAAGATCTGGAAGACAAAGAAAGGGGCTACCGCATGTTCGGCAAAGAGTTCGGTGAACCGGGGAATGGGGATGTTGCATTCGTTCGCACCGTACGTTGCCTTCAAGATTTCGAGTGTGGGGACGGGAACTAGGGCTTCAACGGCTGTCTGGGCGCCAGATTTGGATTTCTTTCCAGAGACCGGGTGGGTGATGATACCTTTGGCTTTCTGGAATGTAGAGAGTGTTGGAGAGGCATCGCAGGGATATGGAATTGGTGTGAATGCGTTTGTGAGAGCTGGAAAAGGGACAATAAGCCATGATTTGATGCTACAAGAAGACAGACCTACGAGAGTAGACGTAGGTATCTCGTTGGTAAACGAAAGAGTACGTCGTTTGCGATGAACCGGGCGCCTAAGCTGTCAGCATCTTATCTCATCCTCCAAGCTTACGATCTTCTTATCAAGTGGAACGATATCTCCAGTACCCCGACCCTTGAACGGGATCACTCTGACCATCGTGGCATCTTCAAGTGAGTTCGCCTGACGACGTTCGTGGAGATCAGTACAGGTTTATGAGAGATCCATTCCATCAACCTACAGTCGTTGCACTGATCCTCGCATTCACTCCACTGCTCCATTGTGTTGTCAAAAAACTGAGCCCGTGGGATGCACCTAGCAGGACGCAATAGACAAAAGTCCATTCCTCAGAAACAATCCAGGTGTCATATTTGTGGTAGTAAGCGTAGTATAATAGAGGATAGAGAGCTGATTTGTAGCTTTAGTGTTAGTCACCTATACCTGTTCGATCATATGAGTGTACTACCCACATAGGAACGGCAATCCATACAGTCGAAGATGCAGGGGGATGGGATTATGCAACGAGATAGCCTGAATCTCCGGAGAGATGATGGCTGGTTTTGCGGTCGACCTATTGGGATTACTCTGCTCAACGGGAGTTCGGATGTATCGAGAGCCTATGGACCAACTCACATTGTGCGTAGCACCTGTCCCTTGTCGCTGAAAGATGACAGTCTAAGTCGAAGAGAGGAGTAGCATATAGATGGGACGCTTGCGTCAATTGGATGGTTCCAGGTACAGAGACTGGCAGCGTGGAGGTGGTCGCCGCTGGAAATCAGTTGCCACACGCCGGAGTTTACGACTTCTCCGACACCACCCACCATCCCCCACCGCGTCTTGCCTCCACGTTCCCCCGCGCGCTCACTCTCATCATGCACCATGCACCAGATGCACCACCAGAGAGCACTCAATCACCTCGCCCATCCCAAGATCTAAGACGCAGTAGACCAGTGATTGTTGAGTCGCTATAGTGGAACGGATACGAAACAGGCTCGAACGCGCCTCGTCCTCAGTATTCGGCATCCTCAAACGTCAAACATCCTTCGTACAATTCCTCGCCTCAAGACTGTAATAGTCCACAGTGACTTTCAGTCAGGATGAATATCTTCCGTTTCCTTGGTAAGCCTTCTTACTGTCATCATATTCTCCTTAATACTGAGACTGTAGCGCTGTAGGTGATCTCTCGCATCTTGCCTCAATCTTTATCCTCCTCCATAAGATATATACTTCGCGCTCCTGTCGTGGTATTTCATTCAAAACACAGCTCCTCTACCTCGTCGTCTTCCTCACACGCTATGTGGATTTATTGACTGGGCCATATGTGTCGACGTACAACACGTTAATGAAGATCTTCTTCATTGGGTCGACGGGTTACACGCTATACCTCATGAAGTTCAAATTTAGGTGAGTTCTATCGAGATATTCAGTCATATCTCAACCTCCTGGCACATAACGGAAAGGGATCGACTCCTATACAGCTCTGATTCACCTATATACTATATTCACCTATATACTGATGCTGACATACTGCAGACCAACTCACGATGCTTCCCTCGACACATTCCGGCTTAGCTACCTCCTCCCACCAGTCGCCCTTCTGGCCTTGATTTTCAACTACGCCTACACAGCATTTGAACTCACATGGTCATTCTCCATCTGGCTGGAATCAGTCGCCATCCTCCCTCAGCTGTTTATGTTACAACGTACAGGAGAAGCAGAAACTATCACCACCCATTACCTCGCTGCTTTGGGCCTTTACCGAGGGCTATATATCCCCAATTGGATGTATCGGTGAGTATTCTTGTATACATGATTTCCGTAGGGTGTGCGATAGCAGGGAGAGGCCTGTCATGCCTTCTGCTTCCAGAGCAGTACGAGGCTGTGACTAGTACCGCCGGGATGAAGAACGGAAGAACAGAGGAGGCCGTTGATGTCTATGGGTCACAAAGGAAAGCGAAGGACGTGGATATGCTAACCTGCCCAAAGATACTTTACAGAAGGCGCCTTTGACCCGATAGCAGTTGTCGCCGGTCTTATCCAAACCGCAATCTATGCAGACTTCGGGTACATCGTGAGTTTTTCTCCTGCCAATTCTAGTGGAAAGGATATAACTGACACTCCATATCCGTTGTTCCCCGTTTCACGTAGTACGTTACAAAGTAAGCCCACTCTCTTCCATTTCTTCATCAATGCCGACACTGAAGCTGACCCTGACCCAATGACAGGGTTTTACGGGGTCAGAAATTCGAACTCCCTGCATAGGTCATCCTCGGGGTGAGGAGAGGATGGGACCCAGCAGTGACTCGAGCGGGATGCAGCGGAATCCAAGGAATGGAAACCTTGCGGCTCGAGTTGACTTGGCTGGGGGAGGGGACATACAGGACCCGAATGGGACGATATGCAATGACCTTCATGAAATGCTATACCGTTTCTGTTTACCTCGTCATTCGGACGTAGCCTGAACTTGTGCTAAGGTACCGTTTATTCGCTAACATGTACGAGAAGGCGGTGTTTGTAGTGGTACAGGTTAATAACGATAGTGTGCAGTTGCGAACACGGGAGCTCGATTTACCGCTATCGCAAGGACAATAGCAGTCACCATCAATGATGAATATTGAGTTCATAACGGAAAAAATGCGAGACTTTGATAATGCTAAACCTACGACAATGATCACATTAAATAACTAAAACTATAAAACAGCGCATCATTCCCCATCACAAACTCAGTTATATTACTCCACACCCATTCATTTTCTGTGTAATCGATGTCATAAGCAGGGCAGTGGTGCTCATTCCATTTATCTTTTACGAAATCTCGGAAAAGCTCTCATTGAGCAATGCGAATATATCGTCCTCCTCTCCACACAGTCCCTCAGCAGCAGCCGCACTCGAAATCTCCGGATGCTGACCATGTCCCTCCCCCGCCAACTTCATCAGCTCCTGCAGAGACATATGATCGAACCCATGGCCATGGGCATTGGCATGCTTCAGTCCCCCTCCGGTGAATCCATGCTCGTTCAGTTGACCTATTAGACGATGGATATCTTCATACTCCTCGTCCTCGGTTCTATCCTCCTTGACCTCGATGGAGAGGTGGGAAGGTCTACGGGAAACTGTAGGCTCTGATTCGAGAGGGGAGAAAGAGGGGGAACAGTCAGGGCTGGAGAGGAGGAGGGCCGAATGTGGAAGAAGATCCGATGTCGGCATCATTGGTGGTGAACTTGGGGGCAGCTGGGAGAAGTCGAAAGGCGGTGACGAAACTTGGTGATTTATAGAGGACGTGCGGTGGAAGAGCTGGGATAGAGCGTCGTCCTGATCTGCGTCTGGTTCCGAGTTGTTGACTCGGCTCAGGTCGTCGTGGCCGTGGGTGGAGATGGGTTGGAGATGTTGTGAATGCTGATCAAAGCCAACGTCCAACGGCATCGAGAAGCCTTCAACGTCGAAGAAAGCGGACAGATCAGATGTCCAATCGACCTCGCCTTGGTTCGGGGCATCATCAGAGAGTGGGAGGTCCAGCGACTGGACAGATCTCTTCGACGGACCACTGGGCCCAGCAGAAGCATTCCAGCCAGGCGAACTGACTCCGAGAGTCCTCATGGGTCGCGACGCTGAGACTGAGCCCCTTGCTGGGGAGGTCATGGCGGGTTTCAGATTCGATTTGACGTAAGGTCTGTGACGGAGACTGGTTATCCTTTTTGATTCTTTCTCGGCGACGAGGGACAGAGTCCGTTTGAAGCCTGACGGCGTGTCTATTCTAGGTGCAGGTCGATCGGCTTCGGATGAAGGGGCGGCAGAACGTGTTAATTTGCGTTGACGTGGGATGTCTTCGTCGACTCCTTCCCACATCGTGGGAGGTCTCATGACTTTCAGTTTGTTCCAATACAACCCACAAGCTAAACAAGGCGTCAGTCATGATCTCCATCAAGGTCACTCACCATTACACAGTCTTCTAGGTTGGCCGTCCTCCATTTCCTTAGTTCTCCAAACGGCACTCTTCGTTCGACCACAATTATAGCACACTGGACTTTCCTCCGACATCTCCTCAGCCTTGGGTTCCTCGGGCTTGGTAAGTTTCTGAATCATGTTCAAGAAAGCTGGAGACGCCAATAATCGCTGAGCCTGATCCTTAGTAAGCGAGTCTGGTTTCGTGTAGAGTTCACTGGGGAGAACGGAAAGGTCCTCAGATCGACTTGAAGACGGCACGTTGATATCAATGCTAGATAGCTGGCTCCGCATAACCTTACGTTTCTTGTTGGATGGTTTCGGTTTCTCCGCAGATCGTTTGGAAGGGATCGTTCGAGGTGGCGAGGAGGGTCGTTTAGGTTGAACGGCAGCAGCTTCCGCTGCCGATAGAACGACAGACTGGGTCGGAGTATGCGTCGGAGCCTGTTTGACCTGAGGAGGTCCTAATCCGTTCTTCAATCCGATGGAAATTTCAATACCCCAAGCCTCCTCATCACGACTCGACATCAAAGCTTCCATAGCTGACATGCCATTCTTCGCGATCCCCGAAAAGTCGCGACTCCGAATTAATCGCCCCGTAATCAAATTCTTCCCTACTCCGGGTTCGTCCAACGCCCAACTCATCAAACCCTTTCCGGTCCACACCTCCTGTGTCGTTCCGAGCGACGGCGAAGAGCCCAAGGGAGGGGGACGCGAACGGCGGAGCGAGGTCTCGCGGGGGTCGAGGATGTACAGGGAGAGATCTGGGGTGTTGGAATGTGCCGGATGAAGTTCGGGACTGGATGTTAGCTTCGTTGCCAGGAGTTTGACTTACCTAGCCCAAACTACACCCTCTATGACGGTTTTGAGGTAGATAGATCCCCATGTTTCGTCGTCTTGACTCGATCCGCTGGCGTTGGGATGGACGTATACTTGCTGCGGACTGGAGAAAAGGGTAGTGAAGGTTTGAGACGAGGAGGGGAGATGATAATTCACTTGGACTAATTGGCTGTAAGCAGGGTTCAATGGAGGGGAGAAAGGACTCACCAGGCAGAGAGTGGATGCGATTGGGAGAGAGGGGTGCTGTCATGATGTACTGTCCGTCTCTTGGTTGGGATGACTGTGGATTGCAGGATGTAAGATGAGCGCGATGCACGCGACCACGGGGCTCGGGGGAGTGGCCAAAGGTGTTTTAGGTGTGAGGGGGCAGTTCTGCTGGCGTCATGCGCTCATGGTGGGGCTATAGATGAGGATTAAGGCTGAACGTATGAACAAGAGACGTGAAGAGTGTAGAAAGAAGAAGGAACGGCTATATGCTACAAGTGACTGTGGTGACTCTAGGGTGATTTGTGATTTTGAGTGGAGACAGGTCCAGCACCACGGGGCAAAGAGAGTCGCGTAAACAGCTCCCGACACGTGGCATTTCACTCATAAACTCTCCTTAAATACTATATCCCTACAGCTCCCTATCTTTTCCCTTTATGTATCGTCATTCCCATCTGAATGCATATAATTCTACACGCTTCTCACCCTCTTCTTCTCCCTCTCCAACGCAATTCTCACAGCGCCTAATGTCGGTGCAAGCGCCTATATAAAAATTAGCCAATCACTCATGACCGCGGGCGATCACGTGGGAACAGCAACGACTCACCGCTCGCACCCTCACAGGATCAGCCTGGCAAGCAATCGCCGTCTCTACCACTGCATTCACCTTAGCCTCCGTCAGTGCCAGATATCCCGCCATCTTTGCAGCTTTGCTAGCCCTGGCTACGGCGGATGTGGACGCCGTTCCCGATCCTAGTGCCCCTGGAGGAAGGGGGAGGATAGCTGACCAGTACTGGCGCAGGAATTCCGTCGCTGCGGTATGGCATGAGGTCATTTGGTCTAGCAGGACGTCGGGGAATGGGGCTGTTTTTATGATATCAGCAATTGAAACGCACTCATCAAGATGACATACTCTTCACGGCGGTCTCGGCATTAGCAGCCAACTGCATGTCTTTGACAACTTGCATAGCAGCAGCCTGGGAATCCCGTTGCGTTTTGAATTTCTCGTAAAGCCTCAATTCGTCGGGTGTCATCGTTGGGACCCGCGCAACCCACCCTCCTGCCGGGGAGGGGATACAAATCTCGGAGAAATCCGCATGCCAGTCTCGAAGACTCTGAATTTCGTGAAGGGCGAGTTCGGCGAGTTCCTGTCGAACACGTTGAGATGGAGACCTCAGTAATGAGGGGAGACAGACTCACCTCATCTGTCTTGCCGGGCAGAATTCCACGAACAGTCTTGTCTGCCCCATCGGGAACCGTCGCTTCATCCGGAACGTCGAGTGGGATCGTTGCCGGTGCCGCAGGGCCGTGCAGATCTTCCAGATCGATCTCACTGTAGATATCTCTCTGTCGAAGCATCAGCACAAGTAGATTGAAGTCTTGAATACTCACATCAAGAGGTATAGCCGAGCTTTCATTTGTGCTATGGTATTAGCACAATTATCAAGGCAAAACCTACCTGTTCCCAGCCTGAAGCAGCTTCGACGAATGATCATTGAACCGACGTATCAGTGGGAGAGAGCTTCTCTCCCGTCCAGATTGCATCGTATGGTCCCGGATAGTTGCGTTCTTCAATCAGCTATCACCTTGCATTAGATACACACCTCTCCATGATCCTCCTCCGTCGCTGCAAGGTCCAGAAATCTCTCCACGTCATCCGGCAACGCCCTTCGCGGTTGTAGATCTGTCATCAGTTCTGGTACACCCCGAATGAACTCACTCCAATCTGGCTCCTCTAGATACTGATCAAAGATGTCGTCTCTTTTCCGTCCCACTTCGTCGTTCGCACTCTTCCTAACACTGGCTCGATGTCTCTCCCAAAGACTTGACGAGAAATACCGCGACCAGAATTCACCTTCGCTTATCTACGTCTCTCATTAGCCCCTCGTCCCCATATCCTATCATCAGGTATAGCTGCAGGTATAGTCATCCATTCACTCACCCCCGGTACATGCTTCGCATAAGCGTCCTGAACCACTGGGAATTCCTCGAATAGCTCTCTCATAAGTTCCGGGGTAAGATGAAAGACGGTCGGACCACTTTCCACCTTCTTGGTCCCAATCCCCGTCCCGCCCTGTCCGTTGACAGCTTTTTTGGAATTCGCTCCGTCAAGACCGAATCTATCGTCTAGCAGCCTCGAAGGTCGACCAGGTCGTTGAGCATACGCCATCTCTTCAGCTTGTAACAGCGCCTGGTCATCACAGTTTATCTCAGCATGTATCCCATTGCAGACAACGGTATAAATAGTACACCAAAGGAATACATGATCCTAGACTCACCTCTCTCCCATCCCAGAACTCTGCTTCAGTAATTTGACCCCCCAAAACCAATTCCCGATGTAACATTCTCAGCGTCATGTTCTTACTGAGAACCCTCTTTCTCAAAGTATTCATTCCTCCCTTTTTCGCACCACCTCCCCCTAAGAGGGCAGGCGACCCACTAGATGTAGGCGATTCCCCTTCCTCAAGCTTCCTCTTGCCCTTTCCAGATCCCAGGGCTTGAACAGCCGCCGCTGCAGGCGTTGTGGGCTGTATATTAGGAGTGGACGGACCTCCCGTGTCAGGCGTGGAAATACCCGCCCGGTTGGCTGAGACGTGAGGGATCAATAGGTCTTGGACTCGCTGTCGGTCCACATCTTTCGTTTGCGGGTTGGTAAATGTGAACAGAAGTCCGCCTTGGGGGATATCGTCTTTGAAGATGATTTTGAGGGATACTTTCGGCTTGTCAGGTTTACTCGCAAGCATAGCTGTGGGAGGTGGGATATTAGCTGTATACGAGATCTCCGGAGGACTGGGATAAGCATAAGGGGGAAGAGTACGTACATATAGCCCGATTCAGTGCTTGGTTCTGCCGATCCATTGCATCCCTCTCCGTAGGCACCCAGGCAACATGGGTCGACGTTATCGTCAGAGTTCCTGGCGTCTTCTTGAAGTCTGCTTGGAAGCGGACAGATCCCGAAGGCTCGCCTGTCATGCTGCACGGTGAGCCACTGAGCTGGTCTCAATGAGATGGGTGTTCAACGAAGTGAATTTGTAGGGTGTAGAGTAAAGATAGTTAAGCTAAAGCAAGAGAGAGCTTGGACGATCTCCGGTAATCGTATTGCAGCCGGCGGGAGCAATTCTTGGTGGCAATAAAACAGTACATTACATCAAGCAATGCCACCAGTCACCAGGACTATAAACAAAAATTAAAGGCGAGACCCATCAAATGGCTAGGACGAATGTATATGGAGATATAGACAAGAAGAAGGTGCACGCGCTATTGGACGCCGCATTTCACTATATGGCTGACCTGCTACAAGTGTCTATGCCTCAGAGACGATCGCTTCCTGGACCTGCTGCACGTCATGGCAGATGATGTGGAGGCCAAGGCGGAAGTGAGAATCGAAATGGAAGCGGAAGACGTAGCGGAAGAGCTTTGTGAAGCTACGAGCACGATTCCGCCGGTAGTAGCTACCAGTGAGGACGAAGAGGAGCCCTCGGTCGAGGGGGTCACCAAAGTGGCGGCCGTCGATGTCGTCGTCGACAATTCCGAAGTAGCCACTGTGGTCCCGGTGAGGGTTGCTCCGACAGACGCAGTAGCTACCGCCCCATTTGGTGAGGTCGATTCCGCTGTTGGAGTCTGTTCCCCAACTGCTGGACCAGTGTATCCAGTCCAAGGACCATCGCCACTAATCGTATCGAGCCTATCACAAAATGTCAATAATCATTCCTGATGGGCGAGCCTCGACTTACTGCACACTACTCGCAGGAACCACGACCGGGCTAGGTGCACCAGTAGGGGTGATGAAGACTGGTGTCGGGCCACCGAGCTGCTCAAAGAGTTCGGTGTCCTTGTAATTGGGATCAAGGACTTTGGTTACACTACCTCCCCAAATTGGGTTGTCCCCGGGTAATTTGGTCAGGTTATTATTGAGCCCGATGTCCTCGTCAACAATGACGCCTTCAGGTTCACAAGTTGGTGGAGATTGGACAAAGTAAGGTGCCATGGGAGGGCACGACTTGAGATCGAACTCCACATAGCACTTGGACCCTTGATCAAAGATCTGTTGGAAGAATCCGACTGGCCAACCATTGGTAAAATCGCCTGACCGTAAGCGCTAGTCGAGCACTTCTACTCACCGTGGAAACTGTAGCCGACATCGTCTCCCGTGGCGAGAACCCTCGCTCCTGGTTCATAAGGGTAATCGTCCTTGAAGATGAATTCGTAAAACACTTCGGTCAGCATAGCCGAGGTTACAAAAACCTACATCCCATGATCCGCTTAGGATGTGATTTGGGACACGTAGCCCCAGTGTCAGGAGCACTAGTACCATCGGCATATGCGACGTGTGCGCTGTCGTTAGCCAGACCTCGTACACAAGTCGACCCACCTCCCCTCCAACCAGTTGTTGATCCCATCCCTGCGGGTATCAGCCCAAGTCCAGACAGCAGGGGGAACAACTGACCAGCAACGGGGAAAATTTAGCTGCCCCCTCAGCCCGTCCGGACAATTTGTGGTCGGAAAACCTGCATTTAGCATTAACAACATGACCTCTCATGAGTTTCACCCACCAGCAGTCTGTGCAGAGGCCGGTGCATCGAAGTTGAGACAAGTGAAAGAGACAGCATTATCTGCTGGATCGGAAGAATTATCTGAGATCCTATTAGGATTACCCGCCAACATCCTGAAGCCTTCAGGGAATTCATAGACTGGTTCGTTATCTTGTCTGAGCGGTATTTATCAGCAATTGTAACTGCAACGAGGATCGTCACTGCTATGAAAATATGGACGTACCTTCGCATCTAGGTGTGAAACGTGTTGTTAGCAAGGAAGAGATGCTCAGCCTACCTCATAATATCTGTCGTCAGCTTGGTCGCCAAAGAGTCAGACTTACGTATTGGCGTATGACAAGGGGACAAGACCAAAAGACCCGTTATCGAACTTTCGAAAAAACTGCGGTACCCAATAATTACTCAAGTCGACGTTAAGATTCGCCGTGGTACACCTAACCTCAGCTCAATCGTATCAAATAAACCTACTTGGCAGCTCGGTTATTGTCATAAGTGTACACTGGGGCGAAAGACGACGCTCCGATAATTGAATGCACTGACAGCTCAGTATTGGGTCAACATTGCCGAGACTCACCGTGGGTGGATACTTCACCTGGACTGACGATGGGATCAAGACGCGTGGACATGAGGGGAGAATGGGAGACTACCCAAAAGCTGAGGCGGAGACGAGTTTTAGAGTATCTTCTATAAAGCTGGGCGTCCACTCACGCATCGTTGGGACTTGCCAGAACCGACGGTAGCCCTATCAGTACAGCCCAGAAGAGGGATGTCGACGTGGACACCATGGTCGTCCGGGGATTTCAATAGTGAGTACGAGCTTATCAGAAAGAGGGAACGGAAGAGCAGATCCAGTCTGCGTGAAACAAATGAGTGTCTAAAAAGAATGTGGTCAACAGTCAAGAGGATTTAGGTTTATCGGTGGGCTGAGAACGAAGATGAGGTCCGAGGAAAGGAGAAGAGATGATAAATGACTCCCAGCCAGGAGACATTTGAGGGGCCTTCAGCGAGGGACTCAATTCGGTCAGAGCAGGATTTCGCACAGATCAGTGTCAAATCGTAAGGGTCAGTGTATCAATCTCTCAATCCCGTTCAATCCCGTAGAGAGGGTCAGCGCTGAAGCGGCATTCACGGATGGGACAGACAACGGTGTTCGTCCTCGGTCAGGGGCAGTTGTACTTGACTCGTTCCGGATTGAGAGGTTCCTTTGTAAGGGGTGCAGTGGACGAGGGTTGAGGGATAATCACGGCATCGATGAAACGCTGTTGGCGATTGGACGTGCAGAAGCTGAAGGACAGTGAGTGAGTGAGTGCAAGCCGAGCCATCATGACTTTTATGATTGTTCATGAAACACAGATTGACGCCTTGACAGGACTGCAGGAGAGGGAGGGGAGATGAGATGAGATGAGATAGGATGAGATAGGGCGCAAGATGAAACGCACCCGGATGCTCAGACGCGTTTGATAGATACACGATACACGATTTACGTTAAACCGTTACTGCGATGCCGGCAAAATCAAGCGAGGGCACCAGACTGACTTCGCTGATCTCTTTTGTCACTTATCCAGTGAAGCAGGAAACAAATGATGATATACATGCCTATCCGACGACACAGGCCCATCTATGAACCAAACGGTTGCTTTGCCGCATCTATTTCCACAGATCCCCTTTCCCCCTCTCCCCCTTTCCCCCACCCCTTGGGCGCGGTCTAACCCGCACCACGCCCCCTCAGTGACAGAAGATGTGAATGCTGAATATATGCAGTGCGGATAATAAAGTGGATAAGGTATACGAATTTGCCCAATGCTGCTTCTCACTCCCTGAGAATGTCCGTTGAAATGACAGTGGCTGATGATGGACGTCCGAGCGAAATCTCACGAGGATCAACAGTATCAACCCCGTTTGGCGTGTATATAGTCCTGCAGGAGTGGGAATCAGCAAAGCGGCGAGGGGCGGGTATTGCGCGACAGGACAAAGAGGGCAAGTACAATAAGAAACAGTACCATCACTCACCATCTTCCCATTATCCCTATCAGGACTCGCCAACCTAGCATACTCAAGATACAAACGGAACATATACACCTGAAGATCGTCCCGTCTCCAAGCTGATTAAATTAGGATCGGATCAGTTTCCGGCGATTGCAGTCCAACGGTAGCACGTCAGACTCACTCTTTTCAACCCAACACTGTCCGTTCAATGCTATTCTCCGGGCTACTTCGTCATGTGATCCTCGACCAGCAGGTGTCCCGCGGAAGCTATGCGGTGGTCAGGTTGCCAGTCCCAGGTGAGGGAAAAGATCTGCACAGAAAGTATACTCACAAAGCCATAATCGAGTATAAATCAGAGTAGTCCATTTTAGCAGGTACATAGGCAAACCATTCCGGCAGGGATTGCGTATCTGAGTTTCGGTCGTTAGCAATGACCGGTACTCAACGAGTTGAGAACTCACTCCATTCAGGGAAGACAGTAGCCTTGATGACAACGCTAAAGAGGTGATACGTGGTCAGTATAGCTTTGATGACCATAAGAATCAACATACTTATTACTAGCCATCAATCGAGGGAATCTCGAGCTCCAAGCATTTCCATCGGTCTATCATCGAGGGTCAGATGGGGTACAGACGCAAGTCGACAGGCTTAACGATTTTCGACGAAGACTCACATCGAACACGTATTTGAAATCATTTGATCTCTCAGAATTATCCTTTTCAGCGAAATCGATCTCCGCTTCCATCTCTTGACAGCTCCCGTCATCCCAAGAGCACTGCCACGGGCCACCCGATATCTTTGCGTCCATGTAGAACTCCCCCAGTTCCCTCAATGGGTATCTAGTGAGCTCCGCTTCCCCCGTAACCCCAATGGGTGCTAAGACTTCTTGGTACGCGCTTGTCTTGTCATTGGCAAGGAAATGCAGTCGTTCTCGGTGATTCTCGCGCCATCTTATTCCAGTCTGCTTGTTGTGCTGGAGACCAGTCGCAAGACCTCGCTGGAGGAGACTCGTCAGCGGGAGATTTCTTCGACCGTGACGTAGGACAACATACCCAATACAATTTTGAGCTCTTCTTCTTCCATTCAGGATCATGCCCGACATCGTCGCGCCGTCCGTCTTTGCCCACTGGTGTGATGGGAATGTCACCGTTGAGTGTGGTCTTGGATGGAACCAGTATAGGAAGCAGTTTCGTGTGAGGCTTGGGTTGAGAATTGGCCGTCTTGTTCTCGAGCAGCATTCCATGTGTATCCATCAGCTACAAAGGAGGGAGGAAATGGGGGGTCAGCATGGATCTCGGTAATCCGGCTTGAGAAACTTACCGATGGATGGTTGCAAATATCCATCGCGGCTAGATGGCCGGCGATGAAGGTGTCGGTCGCGACTGATCGTCAGCGACATCCCTTTTCGTCAACTCACGTAGCTCCTTTACACCCTTGTTCACAGGGCTATCAGGGGCGCAAGCCGCTCGCCAATCCATGACGGGGCGATCCACTTCATTTGGATGGTGCGATGCTGGAAGTCAGCTTTAAAACGGACGGCATGACTTACTCATGTGTCCTCTGGCAGCGTCAACGAGTTCCTTTCTCCGCTTGTAGTCCAGTAAAATGGATGGCTGATCGTGAATGGTGAAAGTCGCACGGAAGTTGCCGACCATACCAATGAATGGTTCCATGAGATTGATCTGGGCGTCGGCTCGAGGTCGACTAGCCCACCACGTATCCCGAGAATAATCGTCGTTCCACTGAAGCTCGACCTTGCCGTCGTGAACCACCAATGTGAATGTCTCTGCCACCGTCTCGGCCTCGATCAGGCGTTCCTTCATCTTCAAAATCGGTAGAGCGTAGAAAGGGAGTAATGACTCCATAATTCTGACCATCAGCACAATTTCATATGTATCCGACTCACGCATCATATTCATCCACAAGGAGAGTATGGCGAGTGACAGCGAAATGCCACCTGTATATGACATCAGTATTACTAGTCATATGAGAGCCAACTGAGGGCTAAACGTACCAAAGATCAAAGCCTTTGGGTGGAGGTCTCCCCCATTTATCAATATAATACTGAACAGCTTGTTCCAGAGTTTTACTCTGCCTAGCCATCCTCTCATTCCATTTCCGTTCCCCATCCCTGATCAACCCTAAGATAGGATGTGTTAATCCCGAAGGCATCGACCGTGTCATGTTACTCTCTCCGCTAAATTCGTCATCGAAATCTGGGTCGGCGTCAGATGCGACAGGAGGAGCTTTGGATTTTACAATCCCCGGCGATACCTCGATCAGATCCAGTAACGCTGCCCGTTCTTTCTCATATTTCGACAGAGCTTCAAAGGGTGATAAAAACAGACATTGTCCATCTTCGTCGAACTCCGGAGGGGGCGGTGCTCCCGAGCCAGAACTCAGGATTGGCGGTAACCATTTCGATGGGGAGAAATAGGAAGCGTCGGTTTCGTGCTCTGGTGAACTGGGGACGAGGACTGGTGGGAGTGTATGAGGTGCGAAAGTGTGGAGGATGAGGATAAAGGTTGCAATGGAGATGAATAGGACGACAAATCTTCTTGGTATCGGAATACCCATTGACGTGAAGTTCAGGACCATCGCTTGACAGCAGGATTCCCAGGTTTGTCTGGGGGGCAGTGCCAGGACAGATTTGGGACGGACACGCGATGAACAAAACGAGTTGCCGACGACGGGGGAGGCTCGGTTTTAAGAGGAAGCTCCTGACCGAGTGAATCGGGGGCTGCGACTGGGCAGGGGAAGGTGATCACGGAAGGAGACGGGGGTGGTTTGAAGGGGGGAGATGAAGAATGTGTGATATACGGGATATGCAGGAGTAGCACGCGTCTTTCAAACGACTAAATAGCGGGAGCAGATTAAAAGGGGGGATCAGATAAAAAGAGTTCCAGCAGTTGGCCACTAGCTAGCTAGCTGCTAGCGTACCTCGCTATTTCGAGTTTAGACATCCTGTCCTCTTTACTCAGCACCTCTTCAATACTACATCCTACTACACAGAGCGAGTCCAAATGCCGACCCTCAAGTTCTGCGGAGAATGGTAAGCAAATGACCTCCTTGTCAAAGTATTTCAGGATGGTTGCTGACTCGTAAATAATCAGCAATAACCTCCTATATCCTCGAGTAAGTGTTCAATGTGTACCAGAATTGCAAGCATGCTAACCACATCAAACGTACCTTTCAACCCAGTCGGACAACAACTCCAAAGTGCTCTTGTACCAATGTCGGAATTGTCCCTATTCTCAGAACGCCGTACCAGATCCAGGCATGGCTCCTTGTGTTTACAAGAATGATCTGTTGACGGTGGCAATGTGGGTTTATCAATCTATACTGAGCCGCTGGCGGCGCTTTCATGTGGTGTTTGAAAGATCTATCAGGCTTACTCTGTCATTTGTTTCTGTTACACAGGGAGATGGCGGGTGAGACGAAAGATCTGGAGACGGATCCAACATTACCACAATCCGATATCCAGTGTCCATCATGTTTGAAGAACGGGTAAGCAATCTTCGTCTGTCTAGACCTTCCCGCTGACTCATTCCTCCGCAGGGCCGTCTTCTACCAAGATCAAGGGAAACGGCACACGACAAACATGACTCTCTTCTACTATTGTACCCACTGCAAACATCAGTTCCGGGACCCTGGGATCAAGAAACGCTAGTCGAATCTGTACGCAGAGTTATATCGCAGAGGGGATCAGCAAGGGAATTGGCAAGAGTTAGCTTTCTGAAGGCTCTCGACAGGACGTGAATGTTATACAGAGGCACCAAAATCACCACACACCGCGAACGATACCCTAATCATCTATACCAGTGTCCTACGTGACTACCAAAAATGCATTCAAACTAAATTCAGAGGCCCAAAATTGAGGCAGGTATCTATGAATGCTAGGTATTTGAGAGAAGTGAATATGACAACCCCAATCGATCTCCGTATCCCGCCATCAGTCGGCGTCCAGAATCAGTCCGTCTCTTCTCAGATGAGCCATAAAATCCCTCCACACTTTCGCCCCACCCTTGGGCAACGAGTCCTGGGCGTATTGTCCTGTCCTAGCTTTCGAAAGTGTGCTAGCTGATCCGACAATAAACAAAGCCTATAGCCCGACGTCCAACGTCAGTATCGTACTTCCTATCTGCCTGACCTTACCCGCACCATCAAAAAGAAACAAATACGTACCCGCTTAGCTCGGGTGATCCCGACATTCAATCTCCTCCAATCACATAGGAACCCAATGAACCCCGCTGAGTTACTTCGTACCGTGGAGAAGATTATGACTTGTTTCTCCCTTCCCTCAAATCCGTCTACGGTTTTGATCTCAATCTTTGATAATTCCCTCGCGCGATCGTCCCCGAGAATTTTCCGGAATTGCGAGAGACGACTGCGTTCATCCTCGACATCCATTCCATCTGAATCTTGCTCAGGATCAGAATGAAGCAGGCTGGATAAGTGCCGGATCTGGGCGACATAAGGAGCAATGATACCTATGTCATCGCCGCGGAGATCCTGAGGCATATCCGATATACCGTAAGCCCGTGTCCCGTGGCTCTGATATGACTTAAAAAGCGATCGGACTTACTGGATTCTGGTACAACAAATCGGCAACGATATTGCATACTTGTTCGCCATCCCCGTAATTGGCTATACTCCCATTGATCGGATTCTCATGGCTCTCATGATTGACGAATGTCATATTCTTCCGTCTGCCATGGGTGTCATTTACCAAAAAGGCTGTGACGGGCGGTTCGAATCCTGGTTTGACGTTTCCGTCTGCCACGGTTCCATCTTTTAGGGAAGAGTTGTAGAAAGCCTGGTTGGGGAAGGAGGAGATGGATGGATGCATTCGGTATTGAGTGTCGAGCATGATTGATGGGATATCTATGTTACGATGACATCAGGGAATGCATGTAGGGGAGTGACACCTAAAATCGAAGACTCACGTTTCTCATGTATCAATCTCTCGAACATACTCGTTGCCAAGCCACCCATTCGAGCTTCGTCCGTGGTAATCACTGGTGGCAGCTGTTTATGATCTCCAATGATGGCTACATGGGATGACTATCTCATCAGCAACGTCAATTTAGATGAAAACGCACTCCTTTAGTTAACGGAACCAGAGATAGTGGCTCCGTAGCCATACTAGCTTCGTCGAGAAACACCATGGGGAAATCGATTTCCTTTCTATCAGTTCTGGCCGGTACGTCGGACTCACCTCTAAGTCTGTCGATACAGCCGAGAGACAAGTTGTACAGATGACATCGGCACTGGACAAGATATCCCTCCGTCTAGTGAGCTTCAGCTTCTTCAGCCGCCATGACAAACCCTGGGTCGTCTTGGCCCAGACTAAGCACTTCATGTCAGCAGTTGACAGTACACTGTCTCAGCAAAAAAAAAGGGCCGAGCTAACCATTATTGGTGGTGACAGCAGCTGCTGCCTTGTTTTGCTTTTGCTTCTGATTCTTGTAATACAGCGCAGCTCGCTCATCAATAAGCCGATTTATCTCCTCTGTCAATGGGTGAACGTTCAACAGATGCTCGTATGTAAAATCAAGCAAGTCGTTGCGAACACGCGCAGTCGCACCAAATCGTATTGCTTTGATGTTTCGGGACCGTAAGCCTTCCAGAACATTGTCGACCGCGACGTTGGTGTGAGCACAAACCAGAATGGGGAAAGGGACCTCCCAATTCTCCTTCAGCAGCCGAATAGTCTCAATGATAACTCGTGTTTTGCCCTGCAAGTCAATACCTCGTAGGCACAATCATCACTCACAGTTCCAGGAGGACCTTGGACTAGACTTAACCGTTCGCCCAACATCATAGCAATAGCACGAGTTTGACTTGGGTTCAGGCCGATTTTAGGATCACCCTCGATCACCAAAGGATCCTTGTCGGAACGATATCGTCGAGTCCAGCTGTGGATCAATTGGTTCCGGGCGAGCAGTCCAGGTGACGAAATCACCGGCTTAGGGATGGGGATAGCGTCCACATCCGTAGGAGAAAGTATACCGGGAGCTGCCACGACATCGTGAATCTCCATAGGTCCCAACTCGGGCGGAACGAAATCTTGTTGGAATGCGCGAAGAAGCTTGTCCCGGAGATTCGTACCAACCAGAATAGTCTCCTCCCGGGATTTGGGGCGAGAACCGTTCCACTGATGTAGAACCTCTTCCTCGATTGGAGAGTCTCTCTTCACTCCCCGCTCTTGACCATCAACGAAGTCACCCATGTCCTGAGCGGCTGGATCCATCACCAAAGTCTGAATGGCGTGCTTCTGTCGCCTTACGGCAAAGTCACTGCACCCTGCGTCAAGCCTGCACAAGTGTCAACGAGAGATAATTAGAAGCAAGGGATAATTCACCTCCACAGACCGCTGGATATATCTGGTACCTCTCCAGGGAATCTGACATTGATACCAGACTGGGAAAAGCTCATTACTGTTCCAACCAGTCGTGTTCCATCATGGGCCAATGCAGGATCGGTATTGGGATCGGCCCGACATATGATAACCGGTGATCCAGGCCTTTCTGGTCAGTTTGACTCGACCTTCGAAACCTACCTAAGCGTATGGAATGGCAGTTTTCTTCCAACATCCCGACCTCCTTGCTGGAAATCCACCCACTGCCCACCGGGAAGGGGTAGAACATTGCCGACCAGCTCGTCGAGGGCTAACCCCTCCGATCTGAGTCGCCGGATGCTCCACTCGCTTAGACGATTCTCGTACTGTCGCTCCACTTCTGCCTGCTCTGCGTCCAAGAGAGGTACGAAACTGACGTTAGATTATTGGCTCCTGCATGCCACACTTACTGATCAGAATACCGAGCTACCTCCTCGTGGTACTGACTCCGCTGAGTCTCAGCAACCTTGATCTGTATTCGTTTGACCTCATCAACGAACTTCTTCTTGCCCTTCGCCCGAGTCAAGCCAGATGGATCCCTCCTTGTCAAGCGCAGTCGCCAATCAAATCGTGTCTTTCCATCAGGAGGAAGATCGCCGGCGGGTAAAGGCGGTAACTCGACTGGTTGGGATCGCAACTTTCTTCGCCGCTTTATCACTTGCGGATCGGTATACTCGCCAAATGGAGGGGATGAACTAGGCTCCGGACCACTGAATGATCTGTCAATATCGATCACATCATCCAGCGGTGTTGAGTCTGCGATGTGGAAGTCGTCTTCACTAGGCTCGAATTGGGTGTCCAGAGCTGGAATGGCCTGAGAGGTCTGAGTAACATTATCATCTGGGTAATAATATATCTCGTCCTCTGGATAGTAATCGGGCTCGGGCTGATACGCCAACGCGGCACTGGGCGCAAGTATTTGACGAGTAGTATGGAGTTTACAGATGGAGTGGAAGCATGATATAGCAGGGACCGAGCGAGGGCGCAGACCTATCGCTAACGCTGACGAGAGATATGGCGACCTCACCTGTCCCCGTCGGGGCAGGAGGGATCTAGTGAGCCGCAGCAGGCTGGGCGACTACGATGAGAGGCTTGGGTATTGAACACGGCGCATATGTCGAGACAGGATGATGAGATGAGAGAAACAGGAGAAAGAACAATGATATCTGTATGGATGATAGACAGGAGATCGCGTTTCAGAAGACAGCCAACGACAAGACGGAAGCAAATTGTTTACGCCAAGAACCACCCAGCATGCCATGAGTGGACTAATTGGGATGATGATCACCTTCTCTTCCGTTGTTTCCACCATATCCACAGCGTCTCCTTTCATTACAGGAGATCTCACGGGGACCAGGGCCCAATACAGCTGGTCGCTAGTCCCCAGACTGGAAAAATCAATCCCTGGCCGTTAGCTCCTCGTCTCATTGGCGATCTGCTTTGCTTTCAACTCAATGCTTCCTCGGTTTGGTGGTGATCTGCGAGACTGGTCTTTGTCCCTCAGCTCAAGGCGCTCGACGGGTGAGTGATCCAATCTCTAGTCGTTAATCACATAGGATTTGGCTAATGGCGCGGACGTAGTCTTGTTTTCATGTATTGTCTTCGTGGTCGTCTGCCTCTACCTCCTTCGAGCTAGTTTAGGTGGACTTGCTAAGGCGTCAGTGGTCGTTGGGGGAGTACCGGGGTTCTATGTGATTGATAACGTATGGTATCATGACAAGACATTCTGTGAGTCCCCATATTGGTCACCAAGGCTTGCCATATTTAGGCTGTTAGGCCGTCGTACATATGTTGATTGACTGGATACTTACCAAAGGATGGTAGATCTCCATAACCCCTTGCCAGTGTCGTTTCCTACAGAAGACCAAATGTTTAGCGGATTTACAAAGCTCGTCACCGATCATTCCATGTCATTCAACCCTTCGTCTACTAAACTGAAGGGGACGACCTGTATGTTTCTCGACCATTTTCGTATGGCTTCAGCTGATGAAATTTCCCATCTTGGCCATCTAACCTTACTTGCTATATGATCTGGATCAATTTCGAAATACCTTCGTCCGATTCAATATCCAGTCTTCCTGAACGAGGGAGCAGCGGAAGGCTGGAACGGTCTCTGGCACTACTACCATTTCGCCGCTGAAAACATCCTAGGCGGTTTCGCCGCTTTGGCTTCCGTCCGGCGGACCATACCCAGCGGAGACATACAAGAGAGGGGGGAGGAGGTAGATTTCGATGCAGACGATATACTGCCAGATAGACTCGTTATTCCTTGGGAAGGTAATTGGAGAGACAAGTGGGGGGAGAACGAGTTAATTGTCAATGGCATCTTTCCGACGGGTGAGCTCCGGTTTTAGCTTGGCAGAGCACTACTGATCTCTGATCATACAGTGATTGAGAAGGATCAGTTTCAGCGCTTGGAAGGATCTGGCAAACGATGGATATTCTTTGATCGAGGTGAGCATTTGTTTGGCATCGTAACCCCAATGTCCTTTGCCTGATACTAAAGATGTTCCATCCATCACCAGCCGTGATAATCGATAGATGGGCATCACATAAACACCATCCCTCCGCAGATTTCTGGAACAAGATGGCTCTACCTATCTTCGACCATCCACATCAACCGAGTTTTTTCCCTGCAGTCCGTTCAAAGCTCTTGAAACATTACGGGATCCATCCGTCGTCGGCAACGACGCCGAAGATCGTGTACATTGATCGACAGAACAGTGATAGAAGACTTGTGGCAGGGGATCACGAGGCGCTCGTGGAGCTTCTCAGGGTTATCGGCATGTTCATCAAGGTTGAACATGTGACATTGGAGGATTTGGCATTGACAGAACAGATTGAGATGGTTTCGGACTGTTCGGTGAGTTTGCGACCGCCAATGCCTGAGCAGTACGAGCGACCTTGCAGGCTATTCAGTTTTAACTGACATATACTTCTGTGACACAGGTGATGATTGGCATTCACGGCAATGGACTCACGCACGAGATGTGGATGCCAGAAAACGCAACATTAATAGAGGTGAGCTCATGCCTCTTGCATAAGGCCGATACAATCGCGCTGGTCTGCGGCAGATAGCTTATCCATATATTCGCACGCCGTATCAGATCTTTCCACCAGGAGCCTTTTTGAGAGACTACCAAGTCGTAGCCGAAGTCCTCCGTCATCCGCATTACGCCATCGTAGGTTTCACCCCTACAATTCCCTACATCCCAATCAGTAAGATACTGATAGCTTTCACATAGTGGAACGACACAGTCCTAACTCGAGAGGAATGGGAAGGTAAAGGAGAGTTGGACCCTGGAGCTATGCACGATGGACGTGAGATCCCCGTAAGTGGTTTTACCTGTTCAGAAGGAGCCATCCGGGTAAGGGATGTCTCACGAGCTAACAACGAACGACAGCTGCATGTTCCGATTATTACCACTGTTTTACAGGAGGTACTGGGGAAAGCTATATAGCAAAGATAGCCTCTCTGTGAAATATTTATCGACGATCTCTAATCGATATCATGTACATATAGATTGAAATGTGAATGACCTAACGAGCTGATTCTCTCCGTGACCGCCATTGGTCAGGATCGCATCAAATGTTTGTTTTCTCATTGGCTGGAGATCCCCTCTGCCAGGTTTGACGATGGTGAAAAGCGGTGTAAGATAGATTTTGCATCCTTATTTAACGAGCATGAATCCACTCTACAATCCAATTTCATCACTTCCCCTCCCATCTCTGAGCCGTTCTTTAGGTCGTAGCCCTCAGCTTAATGGTGGTGAGCGGCGTGGGGGTCGCCCTGGAAGTTGAGGGTGTAGACTGAATTAAAACTTGATTAACCCTGCTCTACCACCTCCGACTCTAGAAAAGAACACCCGACGGGTGTGGCTAGAAAGTAACAGGAATCCAACTCACCACAACCACATTCTGGGCATCGGTGATTCTTGAGTTTGTCGTTAACTCGGAGCCAGACGGTATCGTGAGAGTCCGCAGGGAAACCGGTACATCCAACAAGACGTTCGGGGAACTGCGATTCCAGACAAAGACGATACATTGTCAGTAAACGTATGATCCAAGGCCTATCTTCGACCTAGGATTGCAGCTCCAGTGCTCGACTGATGTAGCACCAGGAGCAGACTGAGGGCGAGAAAGAGTAGGCCTTGGCCTTGTACTCACCAAGGAATAGATGGGGAGAGGGTCAGAGGTCGTGCCCAATCGAGTCATCTCGATGGGGTTCATGTCGAAGACGTCGACACCTTCGAGTTTTCCCAAGAGCTCGAATCGCTCGAGACCGGTTGCCTGCTGCTCACTACAAATTTGGCGTTAGTCTCCAGCATATACCATACATAATATGAGAGGATGGGAATCTATGACAGAGGTAGGAGAGGTTGTAAGTAGCTCTTAGATAACGGATAAGCGGAATGACCCGAGCTAGTACATAAAGCCTATCCTTTGATCCACAATGAACGAGCCACCAACTTCCCGCGACCTCGACTCAAGTACACCGGGAAGTCAAAAGAAAGACTCACTCGGTAGGAACCTGACCAGCCTTAGCTCCCTCACCAATAAGTGAAGGAGGTCCAGCGCCAGCTGACCGAGCAGCGGAGATAGAGAAAGCGCGAGAGAACGAGATGGCGGTCGATGTGCTTGGTCGGACGAACGGGCGAGCGACAGCGGAGACGGAGCGGAGGGAACGGATGATTGCGGCCATCTTGGCGGATTTGAGGGTTGCTCTGGGCGAGATGAGGTGGGTTGAGGATGGGATGGAGTAGATTGGTTGGACGTGAAGAGGGCGTTGGTTGGGTTCGTTGTTACGTCTCGGGGAGAGGCGGACTTGCTGCGTTGATGTCGGGTTTCCGCTATTTCCGAGCGTGGCAGTGGCTGGCTCTGGGCTACAGCTAGCTGTAGCTGGGCTTCTCTTCTCGTCTCGCGTCTCAGCTGGAGCTCTGGAGCATGGTCTGGGTTGATTGGGTTTGCTACGAGACAGAGGACACGTTCGTTCTGGTAATCACATAGCAAAGAAACGGAAAAGAGAACGCCCTTGACGGCTCTGCTAAGCATTGATACTGGGACGATGCTTTGTGGACGGCTGAAGCAGATGTCTCAGGGTTATAATGGTTGCTGTAACGCATTCTTGTTGACACAAGATTTAGCTCCCATCCTATAGTGTCTTCGCCTAGAACAATAGGCAAGGAATCGCCTACTACCTTGAGAGAGAAGAGGTCCCCTCCAACGCTTTTCGAACGTCTCTATGAATCTATTCAATTCCAGTAAGGCTACGCCACGCTTAGAAGACCAGATAGATAACGCCGTCGATGTATCGCTATTGCCGGGTGTGGCGGGACTTGCATTCAGGCGTGAGTGATTTCTGTTTGGACTGATTTGATCACAACGCGACTAACTAACTGGCTATCACCATCTTCACATCTATCTCTTTTTCTTCTTTATTCTTATTCTTCAGATGCGCACCCAGCTCCATGTCTCGTCCACTGCCTCCCCTTATCCCAGACCCTACTAAATGGATCGATACCTCCTCGAAATCCAAGAAACCCTCGCAAAGACCTCTGGTCCCATTTCGGTCCACCTTCTCCACTCCGCCAGCGTCGATTCGCCGCCCAGCACCGACAAACTCCATCGCCGGCCCGGGACCTTCTACAGCAGCGAGATGGAAAGTTTACAACGACGATACGGAACGAACTCCGGCTGTGAGCGGAGTCAAGCAGACAAATCTCAATGGTCTGTTCACTCCGCCCTTGACCTCCTCGGTAACGAGACATCGAACGAAGCGAGTTATTCATGATAACGGAGCTACGAGAGGGAGTCCGCCTCCAGCTGTCGAGGGGAGAAGGAAGGAAAGTCGACTGAAGAATTCGGTGGACGACTTTTGGAAATCTGACGAGGACGTCTCAACACCTACGATGACTCAACATCTGTCCCGGACTTCGCGTGACAACCGCATCATTCACTCGAGATCTCTGAGACCAACCAAGTCCGCCCCGTCAGCATCCAGTTCCTCCGATCATTTGGATCTAGATCTCGATGGTCAAAACAATTACGCCCATTCGCATCCCCCTCGCATGGCTCCTGCAACACCTGCCATCCCTTCTTCACAATACGTTCGACCCACTTCAGTATCCAGCAATGCGAGACCTTCATCAAGCACTGTCGCATGCTCCCCTATGGCTCTCAAAACGCCTGGCAGGCACTCATCAGTCCCACCCAGCTCTACACCCATACAAATCACGCCGGTTCCCCTGGAAGTCTTAGCGGCGCACAAGAGACTATGCGGACATGACAGCGAACGGATGAAGAGGATCAGATCGCCTTGGCGTCCTATAGACCCGGACGAGGAAGCCGCCAAAGAGGAGGAGCAGAGGTTAAGGAAGATCCAGAAAACCAAGAAGCAAAACGGCAGACAGGATGTGGAAAATCGGGTAAGGACCCGTGTGATTAGCCAGAAATCAAGTGGAACGAGACCTGAGGAAAAGGCGCTTGTTTCTTTATCTCAACTCTCCGGGTCTGCCACTTCGTCCCCACCTGTACTGAGAAATGATCACGAGCCTTTGTCACCTATACGAACCAACACGCTTCCCTCATCCAGGATGCGACCGAATGGTTTGGCTTCGCACGCTTCTCCTGGACGTTTGGGCTCCGTTCAATACAAGCAAACAATCCGGCCGAGTACATCTCGATCCCACCACGAGCGCAACAGTTCGCAGATTAGTTCCAATCTATTGACGGTCATCCGAGCGAACACGCCATCGATAGGCCTACGGAATATCGATCCTATAGTAGATGAAGAAGCGTCATTTTACGATCTGACTGATAGGCGTGTTCCTCGCCGTTCTCCCAGTATCTTATCGACGACTATGGATCTCCAAGTAAAAGGACATCCCAGCAACCTTTCATCACTCCGCAAGACTAACCACAGCCCATTGCCGTTGAAACTGTCTCAATCGACACAACCCCTTCTTCACCTCGTATCTCCGCCCCGACCTCGACCTCGCTCTATCACATCTTCGCCTCAATCTGACAATTGCCCTTCGTACTCTACTTCCAAGGTGCATGAGCATCAGGAGACGCTATTCGTCCTCCCTCGCCCCTCCGCTCCATCTAGAGATATACGACGCAGTCCGACAAAACACGCAAAGGACTTTGAGCCTGTTCCAATGGATCCAGAAACTTTGATGACCTGGAGTCTTGGGCCTAAAGTGGGGTCAGAAATGTATACTGGTCCGGAATTGGAGACTATGGATGTGCGCGGGGAATCGTACGTCGGCGCTCAGGACGTGGATGGATTAGCAGAGGAGAGTGGTTGGGATCGTGAGGGGGTCGAAGCGCTTCGGGAGCTAGAGAAGAACGGATTGATCACCCTGGATGATACCCAACTGGGCAGGACGATACCTCTGTCGTCGCCGTCGGCGGTTTTACCGGTACCATTGCCGCCTGTCGAAGATACATCTCTGCCTACATCTGACATCCCTGTATTCTCCGAGGGATCAGTTTCACGTCGAATTGTTGTGCCAGAAACAAAGTGCTCACGCGTATCGCCTCTCAAGCCGTCACCCCGAAAGCGGCGGCGTCTCACCCTAGACCTCAACGCAACTGTTTATGAGTCCGTGAGTAGGGACGCAACTTACTGAAATCGGATCATAGACAGAATCCTGACATACACCATCTCACCAGGAACTAGCACACTCAAGCCCATCTCAACCATTTCACACATTGTTCTCCTCATCACCACCACCAGTCTCATACATGTCCCGACATACCTCCGATGAGGCTGTCCCACGCAGAATGGTGACTTTTGCGCCTACTCCGCCGAGTATGGAGACCAGTAGCGATGAATCATCGAGGGAGAGAGTGTTGGTTCCTGAGACGGTGTCGATCGGGAGTATCCATTCATCGGAAGTGGATTTCATTGGAGAGCCAGCGATCGCGATCCCTGAAGCTGTCGTGATGGGATCTGATTTCAATATGGGCAAGACTTGTTTTGAGGCGATTGATCCTAGCCAACGACAAGGCTCAGCTATGCCGACGAACCACCACAATCAAGGCCAATCAGAAGAGCGCAACCTGCTTCGGAGACCAATCCAGCCATCGTCACCTTCAGTTACCGAAGCAGTAAACAGGCGACAACCTGTAACTCTCCCATCATCTCCTATCTGCGATCGGGATGCCACGCCAAAGCCGAAAAGAAGTTTGGTCAGACGATCAGATGCCGGGTGGAAAGGCCTGCAGCTTGGGATCCTTTCGGCAGCTTCTTCGCAGTCCTCCCTGGAATTACCGAGATCGCGAGGACAGATCAACGCTGATACTCCACTCAAACGAAGAAGGGTTCTTGATCATGATCTACGACAAAAGAGATCCCCTTCTTTGGGTTCGGGTTCGACACGGAAGGCCAGTCAAAGAAGCGGGAAGATTTCGGATGCAGCGTCACAGACTAAATTGGCAGCTTTCGGCTTCTTCCCGGAACTCTCTTTGGGACAGGGTAAGGGAAAGACAGAGGATCAAGTCTTCGGCAAGTCTTGGGAGGAGGAAGAAAATGTTGATCTCGAGCCTGAGGACGAGATGCACATGGAAGCGCAAGACATCCAGGCAATCACAAGCGCGAGGACGAGCCAGGGGAAAGTCGGACCGGTTCCTCGGGCTCCTTGGCATCCTTCATTGCGACCAGCGGGGATCAGGGAGCTGGAGAAGCGGGAGGCGGCGCTATCGATCCATGTCTCTCCGACTGCACAAGCGAAATCTCAGTCTGGGACTTCAGATTCAAGACCGTCGCCTCGTCCACGGGAAGGAAGGACATTTGCAACGGAGAAACCTTCCATCCAAAACCCCCCTACCTCACATGTCATTGGCCAAGCGCAGACTGATGATGAGCTTGAACCACCGCTGTTTGACCTCACTCCCCTCGCTGTATCCTCGTCGCCGCCCACTTCGTCTTCCGGAGTAGGCTACCATGTAACTACCGATTCAAGCTCGAGTTTGACGACCGACTCTGAGGTCAATGGGTTGCGGCTTGGGAGTGGGGCTAGGGAATGGTGGGAACGGCTCGGGGGTGAGAAGACGGAGTGAGGGTGAGAGTTCTGTGGGTGCTCAGTGTGAGGGGGAATGTGTTGTACATATCATCATACTATCATACTCGTTACACACTGTCCTGTATCTATCTGTGGGATCTAGGATTGAAGCGGCAAGGGGGTGGTGCCACATGAGATCCTTTGAAATGCCGTTAAACGAGATCGGCGACTCGTTCACTCGCGTGCGGGTGACGAACGATAAACGATAAATCTCCTTTCATCCGCATGGTGGTATCCGCAACAGCGCTTATACGTAGCATAGCGATAACTTATATAGCATACAGCATATAGCATACAGAGCACAGCAACACAGAGAGTATAGCACATCTCCGACCACTCATTCACTCAAAAGCACAAAACACCACCGACCGTGGACTGTCATTTCGAATCGACCAAGGACAATTCTCCTACTTTCACCAAGTAAATATAACAACCATGGCCCCAGTCGCGACCCACACCGAACAGGCTGCAGTGAAGACGAGCAAAGCCAAATACTCGTCCCAGGAGATTATGGGATTGGAGCACGAATATTCCGCGTGAGTAGGACGATGGGGAGTTAGCTCCTTTGGGAGGAGATCACTTACCGTAGAATGGAATGATGGTGCTAATTACTTTTTTGATTGTCTCGTAGGCACAACTACCATCCGCTGCCTGTGTATGTATTGGGTATTGCTCCTGTCGTAGATGATAGATACAGGACGGAGGACGGAGAGGCTGACGTGATTGCAGATGCTTTGAACGAGGTCTCGGTGCTCATGTTTGGGATCCTGAGGGAAATCAGTATCTCGACTTTCTTAGTGCTTATTCGTGAGTTTTCTCATCCTGTTTAAGGTTAGCACGCAAATACTGACGAATCATCTCAATCAGAGCCGTAAACCAAGGACATTGCCATCCTGATATAGGTAAGTCACACACGTCCTCGTACCACGTCGCGCAAGCTTCTGACACCCACTCAGTCAACACCCTTATAACGCAAGCCCAAAAACTCACCCTCTCCTCCCGAGCATTCTACTCCTCAAATCTCGGACCGTTCGCACAAAAGATAACCCAAATGTTCGGCTACGACATGGTCCTCCCCATGAACACTGGTGCCGAAGCCGTTGAGACTGCTATCAAACTCGCGCGAAAATGGGGATACATGATCAAGAAGATCCCAGAGGGAAAAGTCAAGGTGTTGAGTGTTGAGGGGAATTTCCACGGAAGAACTTTGGGGATTATTTCCATGTCTACCGATCCTGAGAGTCGTGTTGGGTTTGGGCCGTTCTTGGAGGGGGTCGGACCTGTTTGGGACGATTTTACGATTAGGTATAATTCTCCGGAGGATTTAGAGAGGGTGTTGGAGAAGCATGGGGAGGAGGTTGCGGCCTTTTTGATTGAGCCTATTCAAGGCGAGGCTGGGTGAGTTGTGTTTGGTGTGGATAAGGCGGGATGGACACCAAGGCTGCTCTTAGGCTGTGATGGAGGCTGATTTTAGCCTACAGGATCTACGTTCCCGATGATGGATATCTGGCGAGATGTGCCGAGATTTGCAAGAAACATAATGTTCTTCTCATTTGTGATGAGATCCAGACGGGTCTTTGTCGGACGGGCAAGATGTAGGTTGAATGGTGTCAGACTCGTGCTCACAATGATCAGGTTGTGCTACGAGTGGGACAACATCAAGCCCGACATGGTGATTCTCGGAAAAGCGCTATCTGGTGGAGGTGAATTGAGCTGTTCTTCACTCGAATTGCAGCATGGCTTACACTACTTAGTTTACCCCGTCTCATGCGTTATGGCTAGCAAGGAGATCATGCTTTGCATCAAACCAGGAGAGCACGGAAGTACCTATGGCGGGTAAGGGAACTTGTTGTAATTATGGAACGTCGCTGACAATGATGGGATTTAGAAATCCCCTTGGATGTGCTGTAGCAATAACCGCGCTGGAAGTCTTGGAACGTGAAAAGCTCGCCGAACGATCGCAACGTCTTGGAGAGATCTTCCGATCAGAACTCAAAGCTCTCAATAGTCCTCTTATCAAGATCATCCGTGGTCGAGGACTGTTCAACGGGGTCGTCATTGATGAGAGTAAGAGTGTGAAAGGGAGGACCGCTTGGCAAATATGTCTCCTGATGAAGAGCAAGGGGTGAGGAGCGATTGTCCGCTGTGATCGGGTATTACTAAAGCTGACACATTTCATTCCAGTCTTCTGGCTAAACCGACACATGTCAACATGTAAGCCAGATGGATCTCCTTTGATGCTGGGCCAGTAACATGGCTAACCGCTCCTGGACTATAGCATCCGATTCGCTCCACCCTTGGTGATTTCCGAGGAAGATGTCCGAAAGGCAGTCAAGATCATCGGGGAGTCCCTATCGGAGATTGATGTGGTGTGTTCCCTCTGTCCACTGTAGTATCATAACATGCGGTCGCTGACGACACGGTGGACGACAGCTTGAATCTATTCCGGGTGATGAAGGGGAGGAACACGATGCCACCATTCATCTTGACGACTGAACGGGATCTTGCCACTCCATACGAGCTTAACCTTTTGTAGCAGCTTTGAAAAATGACTCTTGACTCTCTGATTTTATATTGACAGACAGAATGCTAGTTTACGAATACAATAAAATGAATGCATGCCACAGCTAGGCTTCGGTCATGACGCAACTGAATTTTACGTAATGGACTCCAGCCAGTCCAGTCAGCTCTCCCTTGATTCATCATGTCACATTCGTCTAATGTTCTCCCTCTCCTACTCTCAAACACAATGCCGCCCAAGAGAAGGACTGAAGCAGACGCAGCGACGAGTGACATGAAGGCAAGCGTCCCGGCGAAGATCGTGGCGAGGGCGACAAGGAGCGCAGCAACAAAAGTCCCACCGACCAGTCCTGCACGTCGAAGGGCCAAGGTAACTCACCCAGCAGCGAATGGCGAGGATGCTATCTTAAATCCATCATCCGATATACCAGATCTGAAAGTATCACCACCGCCCAACTCACCATCACCATCGAAACGACGAAAGACCAACCCAGCACCTCCTCCTCCTGCAGCTCCGCCCAGACCCAAATCAACTAATCATCCCTCCCCAGCCCTCCTCCCCCCAACCCTCTCATTCGACCTACAAGAAGCCATGACGCATCTAACAAACCTCGATCCCCGTTTCTCCCCTCTCTTCACCCACCTCCCCTGCCGCCCCTTCGTGCCCCCATACCACCTCATCGATCCATTCAAAACCTTGGTAACCTCAATCATCGGACAGCAAGTCTCATGGATGGCTGCGCGGGCTATCAACGGACGATTCAAGGCTTTATGGGGCTATGGCGAGGATGGGTTCCCCACGCCTGATGAGGTGGCTGGTGGAGAGGTTACGGTGCTGAAAGGTGCTGGACTGAGTACGAGGAAAGCGGAATATGGTATGTCTGTTGGCTATTAAGGCGGTGCCACGAATTGGCTAATTTCTGATGGGGGCCGATAGTCATTGCTCTAGCGGAGCATTTTGTCTCTGGGCAGCTGTCGACTGAACTTCTTAGGCATGGGACTGATGAGGAGGTCTCGGAAGCTCTCATTGCTGTCAGAGGCATTGGCCAAGTGAGCTATTTGTCATATATCCCCTTGCCCAGTTCGCGGTACCTTTACCAATCTGTCGCAGTTGACTAACTCTCGACACCTGAAACCCACAGTGGACCGTCGCCATGTTCCTCATCTTCTCACTGCGGAGACCAAATGTGCTTCCTGTTGGAGATCTAGGTGTTCAGAAAGGACTTCTTCGATGGGCTCTCGCTGCTCATGGGGCTTTACCGGCACCTAAACCCAAAGCCAGTCCCAAAACCCCGAAAGGAAAGAAAAAGAGTACCACGGTAGTGGTCGATCAGGTCAATGGGGAAGGGAACGGAGATATCGACACGCTTGTCAAAATTACCGCTCCCAATACTCCCCCAGCTATCACCTCTGACCTTCCACCGACCCCGCAAACGCCCTCGTTGGAGACTCAACCACCAAATCTTGCTAGTCTGCATACACCAGCGTCGAAGAACACGCAACAAATCCCACCAACACCGTCCACGCCGTCAACCAACCTGGCTACAGAAGCGCTTGAAGTTCCCGGACAGACTCTCCCGCCTCCGGCTCCATCGTACTTCCTCTCCCCACCTGATCATCCGGAGTGGGATCCCCACCGAGCCGTTCCGCTAGGGTCTGGAGACGAGGCGTTGAGTGTTGAGATTCTGAAATCTAGATTAGGAGGAAAGAAGGTCAAGTGAGTGATTCGTTTCTTTGCTGGTTAATGTCTAAACGGGTACCGGTGATAGTACGTGATCGTTGGTCGACTGACATATGCTTTTAGGGGAGGGATGTATCTTACCCCAAAAGAGATGGAATTATTGACAGAGGGGTGGAAACCTTATCGGTCGCTTGGGGTTATTTATACCTGGTCTGTGGCCGAGGACTTATGATCTTTGGTCGTTCATACGTTGTAGTCTTGCTCATATGTTTTTGTTGGCATGAAGTGAATTGTCTAATCCAGATGCCGCAACCCTATCGAACGAGAGTGATCCCCCTTGTCAGATCACGCGACAGTTAACTCCCCCGGTCTGAAGACTAAACGAGGAAAGACATGGCATGACCTCTGATACTTGAGCGCTACATATAGACTGTATACAAACTGAAACAGTACTCGTGGATGCTCCTAACCAGGCATGCATTACGGACTGAATCTGACTAATTCACAAGTGTCACCGAAGCTGGCGAGGTGGCCCGACTCTCAATATACAGATTGCTGTTCGCAACCATTGCAATGCCCTACTCCGAGCACAGCAGCAACGGATACGTCCCTCGCCTGGTTTGAAGGCAGTACACTCATGCAAAAACTGAGTGAGCTCGAAGTCGTCGAGAAAATGGATTCCTGCACAGAATAAAGTGCTGTAAGTATGATTACGCGACCCGCTGCAGTAAGACTCACCTCGGCGGATCCACTCGTCACATTGAGCATATTCGATTCACCCTCCATACGCCATCGCCATACTATTCACTCCCCCTCTCGATGCATCAACACGAACATTCGACAAGAATTGCACACTATCCTTCCTCCACCGGTCATGGCGAATCGAGTCGAGGCTGTTGTTCCGCATCTCGAACACCGTGAGGGGTTCTTCGATGTTTCGGTAACAGGTTGGGAGATTGCCTTCTTCATTGGTAAAGCCGTACTGCGATTGGCAGGATTCCGATTTTCCATATCGACTGGAGGACTGTTCATATCGGTCGCTATGTCAGCGCCGACTGTCTGCTGAAAGGTATCGGACAATGGCAGGACATTCGTTGGGGTCAGGCCAGTTGCGGAGATCGAGTCAGAGGTAGGAAGGAGATTGAATGAGTTGAAGTCATTGATAGGATTCGGATGGGACTGTGAGTGCAGATGAGATTGTGAACGGTGCGATGATTGACTAGCAGGTGATGTCCAAGCTAGATCCGTCCAGAATGGCGATGTGTGATCATTACTAAACAATGTAGCGAGATATGCATCAGGTTTCCCATTCACTGCCAGCTGGCTGCCGTTGGGGAGAGACATGGGGTGGAATGGAGACCGTAATGCGGCCATATGCGTCGTAGTCTGAGCATCATGCGCTTGACCGTGATCATCTTGTGAGGTTATAGGGAGAGATCGAGCTTGTTGTGGGTCGATATCATTTGTGGGGATATACGACGGCCAAGGTTGATGTGAAGGTCCCGCTACCGCATTTCGTCCTCCAAATCCATCGAGGACATCATGATTCCCAGACTGAACCGCAGATATGTCATGGTATGGTCCCAAGCTGGCTAGCATTTCGTCGAAGATGGACGAAGGAGGATCAGGTTCGAGGTCGCCGAACCATTGTGGATTCAAGTTGGGCATTGTGGCTTGCAACCATGATGTCTGGGATCCCGGATGATGCTGTTGATCCTCCTTGGTATCTGCCATCGTTGCAGGGGGTGTTGATTAGTCAATCGATAAATGTTGTGGTGCGGATGAGATAAGGGGATGGCGAGGTGCTTGGTCGGCGGCGTGGCATTTCCGTTTGCTTCTTCCTCTTTCGGGAATTGAAGTGACAATCGGTTTTCTTTTCTGTCTGGGTAACTCCACACGACCAATCCATTCGCATTGCGTACATATGTAGGTGGCACTCAATGCGAGTCAACAGACTCGCGTTACAAGGAAAATCTATATATATATATATATATAACGCAGAAAGAGAGCTCTCTAGTACACTAACTACTTCTGATGAAAGATAGCAATGTCTATGTAATGTAGTGGCGTCTAAACAATGACGTTGAATTCCTCAATAACACTTTCAGGCTTCACATACTCTCCGACAGCTTTATAGGGAGTGTCGTGTATACTATACCATTATCAGTATCACATTCAAACTGCGACGAATGAGGACATACTCGAATGCCCGAAGATCCCCAATTTCTAGACCTCTTTTGGTCGAGGTCCATTGCGGCGCCGCGGTTAAGCCTAAGACGACGACCCTCTGCCCATACTTGTAGTCCTGAGTGCCAAGCGCGTGACCATTACCAGCATCTATCACAGCAATTAAATCTGGGACACTGGCCACAACCTGAAAGAAACCTGTAAGTCTCCAATGAGCCACTACTTTCCTACCTTGCTCTTGTCGTCTACAATATGTTCCACCATCAAATTCTCATTTTTGAACGGGACTACTAACGTCAGCAGTTTGCGAGACGATAAGGCGAGAACTCACTCTTCACTACTCCAGAGAATTTTTGTTGCTCTGTATCCTCCTCCTCATCTTGAGTAGTGGCAGCGATGGTCACCTCGCCAACAGAATGACCCTTGAAAGCTCGTCGATCGACGGCAACGACTTTACCGCTGAACAAGACTTGCCCCGTTGCCTCACCTCCCAAAGCGTCAACAATTACGCTCCCGACTTTTGATATGTTGCCTTGTTTCTGGGCGAGAGTCACGGCTCGACCTATCCTCCAACTGAGGGAGACTGTATTGCGGATCATGGCGGTCTGACAGAACTCGGCCGTGAGAGGACCGTGCGAGTGTCCCACCCGTGTTCCCACTGCCACTTGTCAACATTGACTATATCATATACGGGCAACTACTCACTCTCAACGCAAGCTGCTCGTAATGAGGCATCGATCATCCTATCGGACTTGGCCTTGGTCATGAACTGCCAAGAATCAGTGAGGGTCACTTTCTACAAGCTCACCATGACGTTTCCATCCCCACTAGCAATGCAAGACGGGAGGATGTTTTGACCACACCCAGATGTGTCGAAGACATTCGGTGTAGTCTGCCAGCCTGCCAACAATAAGATTATACGTTCACGATCTCAACTCACCAGTCGGGTACGCTCTTCCCTGCAAGGACATTAGCTTGATTGCAAGGAGATAAAAACAAATTGAACCTAACTAACCATAAAATCACCATCAACGACGGGAACGTCCAGTAAATTACTAGCCCCAATGATCATCTAGTGAGATTAGCTTCTGCTCAGATATTCGACTTACGTTCATCAATCCATTATTCCCTCCGATCTCGAGTGCCGCCAGAGCATCGATTTTATCAATCTGAATGAATTAGCAAGGCCCGAGTTTCGGACCTACCTTCAAGAATGCCATCATTTCTCGAGTCGCATCGGCATATTCATTACCAATAAGTCGCTCGCTCCCAACTTCAGGACTACCCATATGTCCACCCCACCCAATCAATGCGTCTGGCTTCAAATGATTGAGATCAACGACTCGGACCGTTGCTCCAGCTCGAAGGATAACTTTGATAGCAAGTCGACATATTTGGGGATCTCCGCCACCTCCACATCCTAGAATGTAAGCCCCGATAGAAAGGAAGTCGAGATCAAGCTCGCTGATCCACCATTCGCCGTTGATCACTTTGGGTTTATACTCCAGTATATCGTCCGCCTGCCATATCTCATCGACCTTTCCATGAGAGACGAAGCTACCGCTTCCTCTAGGTAGCATGACATGAGAGACCTCCTCCTCGACCAGCTTGTCATTGATGGCGGTGACGCCACTCCATTCTCCTGCTGCCTTGACCACAAACCGACATCGTCCGACTGTATAAGCAACAGGAAGAGCTTCCGACTCAATAATGCTGACGGTGTCTGGGTTGGCTCCATCCGATATAGCCAAAGCAATCGCTCTCGCTTCTACAACTTTTCGCACTTCATCCACAGATCTCGATCCCATATTCTCGACAGTGTCCACGGAGCCAGCAACATGGGCGATGGCCGCACCAACCGCGTTGGCGCATTCGTAATGAGGGAATCGATGAACTTTGCTGACTCCGGCTAAATCTTGTGGACACAGGAAGGCACCTCCACCGACTAGATATACTGGAACGTCCTGCGCTGTCAGCAGACTTCCCAAGTTTACAGCTTACTTGTGTTGAAGTTTTCATGGAGTCAATGGTCAATTCCAACATGACCTTCATTCTTGCCCTGGCATCTTGGACCAGCTGACGATCGAGGTTTTTCACTAGGCTGGCGTCACCTACCCCGCTCGCTACTCCAGCAGAGACAGCGATATCCGTTGCAGTCAATTGGGAACCACCAAAGACCAGCGCTTCTGTGACTAGCTTGTAACCAACGGAGTCAGGACCGATTGTGACCTTGTCGCTGGACTGGGAGACTAGCGAGCCACCTCCGAGACCAATGCTGTTTCTGTCAGCTTAATGCAAACCTAATTCATACCTTGCGACGTGGGGCATTGCGAAATTGAGATTGACTCCACAGAGCTCATGTTGATTGGCTGCTTGTCGAGGAAAGCCAGTAGGTCTGTCATTAGCTCGGTCATGCGAAGAAGCGCTTACAGTAGAACGCCAATTTCAGTCTACTCGTCAGCTCACATATGCGCACAGTAACTCACAGTTGTTCCTCCAATGTCCATCACCAAGGCTGTCTCTTTCAGTCTATGAGGATCCGCTAAGTTCGCCAGAAAGCTAGCACCCCTCATCGAATTCGTCGGACCCGAGCTGAAGGTCCTGATTGGCAGTCGTGCTACTTGCTCGAGTCTCAGAATTGTGCCATCATTACCGGTCACGAAGACCGGACAAGTCAAACCCAAGGCCTTGACAGCTGTTTTGAAGCCCTTCACCGTCGCTGCAGCGTAAGGAAGAAGCGAAGCGTTGAGTATTGTAGCGTTTTCTCTGGGGACCATTCCCATGTTTGCGACGGTCTTGGAGCACGAGGTATAGATACCCGGAATACAACGCTTGATGATTCTGTCTACATGTTCCTCTTGTTTGATTGTGAAATCAATCGAAGCGTAGACGGCGGATATTGCGACACATCGAATACCCTGATGTCAGTTCACCTTCCTTCAAACAGACTTACAGATGCCTTAATCTGCTCACACACTTCCTCGATTTCCGCCTCATCTACCTCCGAGATTTGCCGACCATCAATCTGTAAACCACCATTGACGAAGAAGTGCGGCCCCTCCATGATGTCTCTAAGCTCGTAAGGGAACCCAGCGAAAGGTGGAGCTCGACGCGAGAATGGTCCACAGAGTCGCACAACTGCAACCCTTTCCAAGTGCTCTGTTGATCTGGTTATCAAGGCATTGACGAAGTGTGTGGTACCGATAGATACAGCTTGGATTTTGGATCGCTGCTCCGCTGTCGTTGAGCGTTCGAGCACCGTGGTAACAGCTGCCTGGATTCCATGAGTAACCTCAGGAGTTGTTGGAGATTTAGTAGCGTCCAGAACGACCGTTTGAGCACCAGGTGTCAAGTCGAGGAGAACAGCGTCGGTGTTGGTGCCGCCGCAGTCGACCCCCAGCCTTAGAATTTGCTCGATCTCAACTGTCATCGTGGTATGTTGCTTAGTGGGAGCTTCCGTGGTCTCTTCAATATTAATAATGAACAATACGATGCTTGAGTCTCGAATATTTTGAATCTGCTGGTTAGCGAGCTAGCTGGCTCGGTTCATGGTGGGAATGATATTCTCGGACTTGAGCGAGTCATCTCACGTGTCAAATGTTGCCAACAATTGTCAAAGTGGGCAGATTTGTTCCACTATATATCGCAGTCCACTGACGTTACTCGATTTCCTCTAGCCAACCCGTGGGCACTAATATAGTCATAACGTTAGGCGTCTGTCAGCTGGTCTATCTATGTGGTCTTCTTGGCTATCTTGAAGAGTCATGTGAACCAAAATGCTACGCAATGATTGGTCGCACAACTCGGGTGCGAGATCTTGTGAAGATTCGAAGAGAGTGGGCGGAGGTGGGTTATCTAAGTGGGAAGGATGTACCGGCAACCCGGACCATCATTGGCAATATTATCACCGGTAAAATCATTTCCTGCATTTCCTGCGACCTTTTTCCATGTCAAACCAATCCACCAATCAGGTCTCTGCTTTCTGGCCAAAGTGTGGAGCAGCTTGCACACAGTATCTGGAAAGGACTAACCATGCAGCACTTTGTATTATGGCTGCCTGCTGACTTGGTCAAATTCAGAAGTGGGAGCTAGAATCAGCTCCTCACATGCAGAATGTTGTTCGAGATCAGCAAAGACAAGGCTTTCGGCGGTGATGCCCTCACGTACACCTACCAATCTCGAGCTCTTGGAAACACATGGGCTACCTTCGGAGTCTTCATCCCCCCCGGGGCCGATCCCGCGAAACCTGTTCCAGTCGTGTGGTATTTTCCGGGGATAGTGGTGTCCTACTATGCTGGCTTCTCAAGGGGTGGATTGTACGAGGAGGCAGCTAATCGGGGAATCGGATTGATCTTCCCCGATAGCTCACCTCGAGGCACTGGTTTGGCAGAAGAAAAGCTGGATTATCGATTGGGACCTGGTGCAGCCTATAATGCCGATGCTACTGCAGGTGTGTCCAGGTTTTTTGGAGAGTACTGATGTTTCCTCAGAACCATGGTGTCGATATTACAAAATGTTTACAGTGAGATCCCTTGCTTGCATTAGAGAACCCAGCCTGAACGTTGTATTCAGCATATCACCGAGGAACTACCAAAAGAACTCGGCGATGCAGGGCTTCCACTCGACTTCACTCGCCAAGCATGTATAGGTCACTCGGGGGTGAGTCTCACTCATCACCGCTCATTGCTGACCAGCAGGGCGGCCACAGTGCAATGCAGCTGCATCTCCTGAGACCCGAGAAATACTTCTCTGCCTCGGTACGTCCAAACCTGATTACATGATTGAGCTGGTTAGGCTGACGCAGAGAAGGGAATTGCGCCGTTCTGCGACCTCATGCGATCAGAAATTGGTCAATTCGTCATTCCCCAGATGTTCAAAGCCGGTTTCGAAGAATTCGAGCCTCTAAACGTCCCCGAATTGATCAGAAAAACGGGAGGAAGGAAGATCAATATACTCATCACTGTTGTAAGCCTCTACAGAGTAAGATATATGCAGACGATCTGATCAGTTGAGCAATCAGGGTACGGCCGATCCTGCCTTGAGGCCGGTAAGTCTGCTTTTATTCCCAAGTCGCTCTCATCTTGATGACTTGCCTTTCTCAGGGATCCATGATGATCGGAAACTTAGAAAAAGCTGTCTCCGAAACGAAGATCCCAGAGTCAGATTTCAAGCTTGAATGGGATGAGGGGTACACGTAAGTGATATTAATCGCTGCTCGCTTTAGTATCGTACTGATACTGGCACAGTCACTCGTATCACTACAATGCCACCGTGGCGTCTAAACACATAACATTCCATGCTGATATTCTGAACCAGCTGTAGGCCTAGTGTTCCTCGCGACAGTCTTCTTCGTTTACTGAAGCTACTCTTACAGTCCTCAAGGCCCTGCTATCTCAGGAAGAGTGCAAGACGATGAGATCCCACCATGGACTACTCGACCGATCAAGACCTCCGCTCCTCTTCCGCTGGATGGGACGGACATAGCTACCTGGATCGAAGTATGTTGTTGAACGCTCAGCATATATATTGATCATACTGAAGCGTAATACTAGAGTCTCGCCGATACTCACGTAATATTGGTATTTGTCCATAGCGGCAGCGAAATCGAGCGGGAAAGAAAGGCTTCACAATGGGGGAAAAATTATTGTGCCACTAGACCTATACCCGACGAACAAATCCTGGTGATAGAGTTAGTTCATCTTGCCCTCCACCGATCGATTGAGGTGGCTCTTTCGTTTGCAGATAGCTGACGGGTATCCTCAGCGTTAACGGTCACCCGAGACAACGTGATATCGAGGAATACTACGCCAAGGTCAAAAACATGCCATCGTGGCCTTTATGCTACGCCTATCATCTGTTCATCGGCGGTGAGTGATTTTATGCACTCAGTTTCGAGCTGTCTGATCATTTTACAGGTCTTAACAATTTGAAAGTGGCCACTGCAGGCGTGGACGGGAGATTAGGAAGTCCAGGAGAATAGGAGCATAGGCGAATAATACATACATCACTTCGATCAGGTGTGATGATACCTACCAGCACATGCCATATAGGATATACCAGAAGGCCACTTCCCTTCCGAAAGCGGGACATTAAATCTCCGAAAATCTCCCATCGACGTTCTGATCATTACTGACACGAAGCCAAGAGCCCAATGAGCACCTTTCGAGGTTGCTCAACTACGAATGATCAATGTTGCTGGCGATCGCCTAGGAGTTTGTACTCACGAATATGCCATCGTAACTCTTGCAACAGATGGAGGGTAAACGCCAGTAAGCCCACGACTTCGTTGGTTCTCTCAGCCAGTGAATAATCGCCAGGTGTATTCTGATACGGTTCAAATCGGGCAAGATACTGCAGTGCACTCTGCCTAGCTAATCGAGGTTCAATATCAAATGAAGTTGGCCCAATCTGTCGCACACAGAGCCGATCGAGAGGTGTGTATGTGGGTTGACCATGTACGACGGTCCCAAAGTTATATCTGACATATCAGCTCGGAAGTAAATGGTTGACCTACAATACAAGTATTGCAATGTACAGTATCCAAGCAGCGAAAGGTTCCCGTAGGTGTTCGTCTACTGAAGACTTCAAAACGAGCTATGGACCATAAGTAAAGCTGGTCCGAAGATTCAGAGAGTGACTCACCTTGAACATCTGTACGGCATGCCAAGCGGCGAACCGACCAGCAGCAACCTCGCAAATATTGGTCAATGTCTCGAGAGCATGCTGTTTTTGCCATGGCTTGACCTGAATTCCTCCCACGCGAGATTCACCGGCACTCATTCGTAAGACCATAGTATTGATGTTCGCATGATGAATCATGGACGCGTGATACAAGAGCTCGCTGTCCAATCCCTCGCCCTTCACATCTCCAAAAGTGGCTGTGTAGGCTTGATGCCAGCTCCAAACAATGACTGCCCGCATTTCTCGCATGCGCTTGTTGATTGGATTGTCCTGGGCACTCTGTAATCTGATAGACGCGATGGGGGCGGCCGCTTGAGCCCCCGCGAGGAGTACGGTGGCAGAGAATATACTTGATATTGTCGGGTGCATGTTGTCGTTTCGAAGTAGGTGCACAAAAGCGGGGGTGGGGGTTACCTCAATCAAGGGTCGAGAGCCTGCATTCTCCATCCACTTTCCTTCAGATTCACATCTCCACGTCGAATTGTCACACGGAATGCAGTTTGCCATTCGGAGAAACCTCATGTGGAGGTCTCCACCAAACGCAACGCATAGATGACTGTCCAGGATTAACTGAAATGCCGCTAACCGCTTCCGCTGTTCGTACTCTACCCATTCGACCCAGGTCATTTCACAGGAACTTTCCAATCGGACATGCCAGTAGCCACCAAGGCGAAGGCGCTCCACAGTTGATGGATGATTTGCTACAAATCAGCGGAATAATGCGACCTTTACCTACCTAACGCTGAGAAGTGATCATCCATCTGCCTTCCGTAATACACCCCGAAATAGTCATACAAGACCACCGCTTGGGCGAGCCGAATTGGTATATCGGGTACCGAGCCCCGCAATGCCTGTGACGATGAGTCCCGTCCATCGACCCGAAATGAATACTCACTGTCATGAAAGAAGATTGGATCGCTGGATACACATGGCAGCTCGCAAGGGTGTATGCATCTTCTTTCATGCTGTAAGTCGAACCGATGAGAACCAAAGCCAATAGAAGCCAGTTGAGATCGGCGTCCGGTAGTCTTTCCAGGCTGGGCCGATGAACTATAGGTCGATTGATATCAAAGTTGAGGAAAAACAGCTCGAGACAAGTGCTCAAGAAATTAGGTGATGAGAAGTATAGTTGGCAGGTCGCCTATATCGTTAGATCCTCCGCAGAATATGTAACCTCACCTGCGAGGTACTATCCACCAGCTGAAAACCTCTCATCAGCGATATCGTACATCGTGAGAACTGGGGATGTATTGGACTCACCAAGCAAACACTCCTCATAAACCCGAGAAACTCATTGCTAATGAGATTCTGTATGGGCGGTGAAGCTTGGCTAGCAACAGGTGTGATTGTTGCAATTGGTTCACGTGAGAAAAACTGAGCATCGGCCGGTACTGGACTGATCAACATCGACAGCAAGTGAAATTCTCCTTCTACCTCGCGGATAATCTGGTCTTCGTCATCGCGCTGAACTGCAGAATCTTTCTCCTGTACAGAACTTCTACGGGGGATATTCGATGTGGATGGACTGCTTTCCGGATGAACAGAATTGACGTCCGAAGGACTGGCAGCCTTCACGATGATCGCAGTTAGCCTGACAGCCATAAGTTTCGTAGTGAGAAGTGCTCACCCGCACCCCAGGAACTCCTATCCGTTCCACTGTCCTCCGCTTCTTGGCTGGCTCATCACTCGGACTAATCTGGTTATGGAGCTTAACATGTCGTACTAATACATCGTATCGGTGATAGCCTTTTCCACATGTGTCACATATATATGGCTTCTCCAGCGAGTGCGTTAACTCGTGACGCTACCGAACGTTACGGTGTCAGCAGCAAAGTACAGATCATGAGGTTCATGTGCGAGTCAACATACGTCGCGGTAATCTCGGCGCTGAAACTCCTTCGAGCAGCCCTCAGAACGGCATTGATATGACCGCTTCGGTTGAGTCCCACTTGACTGTCCACGGGCCATTGAAGTCTCGGGTTGCGTTGCCTCACCCAGCAGAAGTGGGGGTCAATACGGCGACGTACGGTGGGGAAGTGGAGAAAGATGGGCAGCATCATGCCCGATTCTTATCTACCCGAATTTACCGGCATCCTCGTGGTTTATCCACTGTGGCAGTTTCTAACTATTCAGACGCCTGGTGATGGTGCAGCAACATGGATACATATAGATGGACAGCTCGGTGGAATGACCCTACACTCAAGCATACAGTCTGTTCACTGAGCCTTGGTCCTTGAATACATCCGTGCTTGTCGCATATGAATATGCTTAGTTCCGTTGACAGGCTCAAACAGCTTGGGACGGTTCGGGCCATACGTCCCTGTAACGGTTTCTGTTAGTCGTAATGTCGTACTCTTTTTTCATGCACAGACTCACCAGGAATGGGTTCCACAATGGTATTTGGAGAAGGGCCACAGAACTAAGCGAGAAGCTTCAGCATCTACAGGCGCTTCCTGAAAATCGTCTTACGCAAGGGATGCTGTAGCGTTCCGGGAGAACTCCATCTTGAACCAGCTCTGGCGGAGCTCTTACGCGATGCATCGTCGACTTCAGAACGCCTAGTGCCCGAATGGGTTAATCAGATATCCATTATTGCAGAGGGGAACTCACCATTGGTCCACCTCGACAGCATGTCTCCAACATTTACTACATATCTGAATCAGGTTTTGCCCTCTGATGGGACTTTTTGGACTGACCAGTGACTGCCCCTTCGACAGGAGGTGCCCGAACAAACTCATTGTTCTTGGCGGCGTCTACCACCTCCAATCCTCCGACTGAGTCTTGGAACAGAATTGTGATGTAGCCGTAATCCTGTTTGCGGTCAGTCCATGCTGGTATATTAGATGGTTGGCCTTACCGTGTGCTCGTTCAATCTGCCTGCTCCAGGGGGTGCTACTCCTCCCAAATAATGCTGAATGGTAGGATTCCGTGTGGTGCCGTTCTTATGGAACTGGTCAAAGAAGTTGACATCTACGCCGAGACCGAGCGCAAGAATTCGCATCAATCGGTGATACAGCTCGACGCAATCAGCTGACCAAGAGATGAAAGCGTCGGCAAAGCCTGGGAGGTCTTCTTCCTTCGGCATCTTCTCTGGGTCCGGTTTCCCGTTGACGACTACACTTTATCAGCCGCCCGACATCTACACAGGAGCACATTTGACTTCTCTACTCACTGCTGACTCGGAAAGTTTCGTTCATTCCCGGAGCTCCTTGTACAAGTTTGTCGAGGTCTGCACCGTGGACCTGCGGAGTTAGCCTTGCTTGGAAATATGTGAACCTACGTCTGCATTTTGGGTCACCTTTGCCATTCCCGGATAGGCGTATCCTCTGTTGTCCACTCCATTTGTCGCCGTGAGCATAGTCATCTTGGTTTCTGCAGGGAGTCCCATGAATTGATGGGCCTATGACTTCTTTCAGCAGACCACCTTCACCCGTCCACAGGGGAACTAACCTGTTCGAAAACATCATCCGTTTTCTCTGTGGAGACGCCGTGACCAACAATGTACGCAAAGCCTCGATCATGGAATGCTGCTACGAGGTCGGAGGCTATCTGCCAATCGTTCTGGTCGGAGCAATAAATTAGGGATCTAGACAACTTGGACCATCAATGGGACACACCTCTCCCTTCCCATCCTGGAATCCGGCAACATTAATAATGGGAAGAGCATAGGTTGCGCTTGGCATTGTGAGAGGAGTGTTATGCGGTCAGACGAGCTGAGTGTGATTTCGTGATTTCGAGAAGTTGAGAGTGTGGTAGACACCGAGTTTAGAAGCTGTGATTTAATTCCGGAGTCCACACTATCTTCCCCACACTGAAACCACCGAGATACGAGGCAGAGGTGGCCACCTCTTTGAAAGCTCAACATCTCCATATCCTTGTGCGAGCGTGCGCTCCAGCACGCTTGGCGAGATGGAACAGAAAGATTCATTGGCTGGACCCGATCCCATATGGTGGAGGATAGGTAAAGTGGGGAAAAGGTGGAGAGAATTACTCTTTTTGGGGCGAGTTGGCGTGGCCACTTAGATAGACCCCGTGATCACCTAGATAAAACTGGATGCCCACTTGTTCTCCCGCTTCCCACCCACTGCCCACTAGTGAGATCTGCGTCTCTCATTGTGTTCTCGCCTCTACGTTTTTGGAGGGTCATGATAGCGACAAGACCATCTAATCGGCACACCAACGACGGTCATCTACAAATACCATGACCGGGTGTCCTATTCTATCATCACCCTCCTCATCAGCTCTACTTAGCTGCCCCACAGCATGTCGATGGAAACCCTGGAAAAAGTCAAGGAACGTCTGGTCCTCCGAGACGTGAATGGTCACTCTGCTTCCTGTAGGTGCTTCTCAGCGACTTGATGTCAGACACACGAGTACTCACAATTTTGCTCTGCTAGCATGGATCAACGATGATATTCGCCCTCTAGCCCCAGAGACCCGTGTTTGGGTGAGTTCATTTGGCAATCGCAAAGAGTCAGTATACTGACCAACAAGCAAGACATGGAGAACATATGGAATCTACCAGTTTGGAGTTTGTGAGAACAGCAGTATTCGGATGTTCTGTATCCCACTGACCAACGCCTTTTTCAGCTGTCCTGTTCGTTGGATGGACGACCGCTGCAAGTCTGCTCTCTCTGGGTCTGGTAAGGTTTCCATCTCTTTTGCCTCGGTGGCCAAAGATAAGCCTGACCTGCAATTTTTTATCCTTCAGTCTGTTGGAGAAGCCTTTGCTTCCGTTATTATCGGTCAAGCCATTGGTACTCTAATCGGTACACTCGGTGCCAACATCGGTGCTGAATGGCATGTCGGGTTTCCTGTCATCAACAGGCTGTCGTGGGGGATGTACGCCAACGTACGTTCACCGTCTCACACGTAATGGAGTCCATACTGACAATTGTGTCAGTGGTTCCCCATCTTTAACCGAGTTGTTCTCGGTATGACCTGGTTCGCTCTCGAATCTTGGTATGTTTTGCTATGTAAGAAGTGAGCCTCAGGTTAGCTGACCGACCTACAGGTACGGAGGCAAATGCATCAAGACTGCTCTCGGGGCCATCTGGCCATCTCTTTACAATATCCACAATCCCTTCCCGGCTAGTCTTGGCATGGATGGGTGAGAGACTCTATACCGGTGTAGAGGCAGTTTTGACAACTAAATAGGGGCGATTTCCTCTGCTGGGGACTGTTCCTACTCTTCTGTTTGCCGTTGATTTATTTCAGGGCAGAGGTGCGAAAACCCATTACCTTCTGATCATCCACGGTTGCTGACCATTCTTACAATTGGATAGAAAATGCTCATCCCTGCTTCCATCGTCAGTGTATGTGTCACACTCACCTGTCTGGGACTACTTGGATGGTTCGTCCACCAGGCAGGAGGTGGCGGCGTCCTTTTGAGCAATCCCAGTCACTTCGGTGGGGTGCCCGCCCTGAGTGGTTCGGCCAAGGCCTGGCAGATTGTCCTTGGCATAACCACGCAGATCAGTGGCCAGTCACAAGGTATCCTCGGGTTTGCCGACTGGGGCCGTTACGGTACGTCAGCTCGACTGCAAACTCCTATCTCTATCCCAACTAACGTAATGACGATAGCCAAGTCGCCGGCTCACTGTCGCCTTCCTTTCTTTTTTGGCGCCTTCTTCGGCCATTTGTTCGTGGCTGCGTTTGGTGAGACTAGTGACCATCTGTACCTTGAGCTTTTCGCTGATCCCTTATCAGGTTTGATCATCTCTTCCTGTGCTGCCACTATTTGGCCCGATGTCAATGCTCTCCTTTGGAACCCCTCTTTGATCCTGTACAACATCCAGCTTCACGGGAACAGCGCCGCCCGCGCGGGGGTGTTCTTTGGATCCATGTCATTCGTTCTGTCTCAGTATCTGTGAGCTTTTGCGAAATATGATTACCTGCAGCTCGAGTTGACCCGCACGGACCCACTCAGCCTTACCATCTCCGCTTGTAACCTGATTGGCGGTCTGGACCTCTCCGGTGTTCTACCCAAATACATCAACATACGTCGCGGCGGCTTCATTGTATTCGTTATCGGCTGTGGTATGTACTTCAATGACTGCCTTGAGAGCATTCACTGACGATCTCCTCAGTCATGCAACCCTGGTCATTGCTTAGCGGTGCCAACGTATTCTTGACTGTCATGAGTTCTTGTGAGTTGACGTCAAGATTTTTGTCGAGAGGATGCACGAAGAATCGAGGCTGATGAACATCCCGGGCTTCAGACGGCATTTTCCTCGCACCCTTGACCGGAATCATGCACGCAGACTATTACTGTTTACGAAGGCGGAAGATTTCGTTGTCCGATCTCTACGAGCCCAGCGAGAAATCTGCTTACTGGTACTGGAAAGGGGTCAACTGGTATGTCTTGGAATATCGATCGTTCTAGGATACCGACGGACTGACTACCATCAAGGCGACCGATCATTGCATTTGCGCTTGGCCAAGCATTCGTCTACCCCGGTTTCATTGCAAAAGTACGAGGAACCACAGCCACTCTTGCTCCAGGCTGGTTACACCTCTACTATCTCGTACGTTGCCGGTTGCCCTCGTCTTGTACCTCCATCTACTAACGCTTTACATGTCCGACAGTCATATCCCTTCGGCTACGTTACCGCTGGTGCAGTTTACTGGGCACTATCGGTTATTTTCCCCGTTGCTCGCATAGGCGCTGTAGACGAGTACGACATTTACGGAACCTTTGGTCCAGCTGAGATAGACCCTACCGGCGCGACCTACGATCAACAGGTGTATCACTCTGAGGGCGTTGTCGCTACCGACATTGTGGCTCACCAGATGGAGCACGGAAATCACCTCGGTTCTCAACAATTTGAAGATGAGGATCTCAAGGAAAAGGAAATCTCCGCTGTCAGCTTTCACAACATCTAGTGACAGTCTCTCGGATAGCGGATGGGAAGTGGTGAAGCCGGCTTACAGTAGTCAGGTGTAGGTGGACATAGGTCGCTGAGGGGAGTTTAATGACTAGTATCTCACTGCATGACCTTGAAGAGGTGTTTGTATTCAGAAGATATTGATGATATGGGATGAAACGGTGCTTGCGTAATAGAATATTTGTGATCCTTAAGCGGAAAGTCTACTCTACCAATATGAGCGGAGAGTGAAAATTTCATGCCACGAAAACGAATTAGATCGGAAAGAATCAACCGATCTGGAGTTTACAAGAGACAAGACGATGCATTCATCTGCAGTACCTCCAAAGCCTGGTCACACTACTTCTCAACAAGCTTTTCCCTCATCAAGTCCCCTCTACGCCCCGCCTCCGTCCCGTTACCGGAACTAGCTGGCACCGGCTCTGTCAAAATTCTCGCCTCCTGCCGAACCTCAGCGAAAGCCTCCCTAAGTTTATCACTGGCAATCTTCCGGATCTATAGAAGTACAGTGCAATACGTGTATCAGCCTCTTGCAACTTTTCAGGCGACGAAACAGGCTGCAATTCATTAATCTCACCTCGTTGAAGACAGTTCGGGAGATTTGGATAAGTGGACCAAGTAGGCCCAGCTGAATAATGAGATACCTGAGATTTGCCGTTAGCTCTATGACACCATGTTGAAGTTCATGAAAGCTTGTCGTACCCAGAGGCAGCCAGCACAAGCAGCATCGCAAAGTACAGCGGGTTGAACAGCACCGTCATAGCCTCGTTCCAACCCAACGCCACCAGAACTCCGTACATCCACAGAGGGATCTGAGCAACACTTGATACCATACTCCTCTTCGCTTCAACATACGCTGCGTCAGCCTCTCTCTTGAAGCGAGTCTCGAGGTTGAGAAGTTTAGTCGCCGAAAGTAAGGTGTAGGCTGCTGACGGATCGAATGGCGTTGGATCAGATTCCGGATCATAGGATGGTTCAGGGGTAGGAATAGGGGGTAAAAGGGATGGTTTGGTCGGTGCAATGGTAGCGAAGAGAGGAAGAAGGGCTAGAGTCTGCGTCGGAGGGGATGGGTATAAGCTGACCTTTCGATGATTGATTACAGAGTACCAGCGGAACGTACCTCATCTCTAGCTTTCGTAAACGCCAATTCGATATCGTCTTCAGGTTTCCAGACTCTAGGGACCCCACCCTCGTCATACCTGAACCTCTCCTCGAAGCTCTCACGCAAAGTCGCTAGAATACTGCTATCTGTTGTACCCTCCTCGAGCTTCTTCCGCAGCCCTACCCAACTTCTAGCTCTGAGTGCCACAAGCGCCACCTCGTTCTCTTCCGTTGTGCAATTATAGCTCTTCGCTTTGGTTGTATAACTTTGTTCTCCACTCCGCGTAGCTTCAGAGTAGGCCGTTAATATTGTATCCCACATTTTGGGTGAAGGATGCGATAGAGCTATTTCGACAGGTTCTCCGATTTGACGTTTGATGGTCCGTTCTGTTGCATTGACCATCTTTTTCGTTTCGTCAGCTCGACATTTGTCGGCTATCAGTTTCAAATCGTCATCCAGCAGAGAGAGCTCCTGATTGTAATCCCAATCGGTCCCTTCGATCGTAACCTCTGCACATACCGCGTCAACCACCAAAACTGGAAGAAACATATTCTGATCACTGTCGACTAACCTTTTGCACCCTCTAAGAATGTTTTCCGAGCGCTCTCAACGCCCTTGCCCACGACTTTAGCGAAATCATATCCAGGATCTTTAAGACCCGCGATGATGTCTTTGGCAAACTTCCCTGAAACGACTTTATGAAGGTTTTTGAGCTGACCGAGATATAATGGAGACAAGGAACTGTGTAGTTGGGCAATCAGGTCGAGTCTCTTTCGTTGGTAAACGCCCGCATGATATCTCGAGGCATCTCGATCAAATTTGCCTAGTCCCAGATCAGCGATAGCTCACTCTGCCTTCGGCGACCCGCAGGGAAGAAAGATTATTAAAACTATAGATGCACTTACCCATGGCAGTTCCAAGCCAGTCTCCCATCAACGCCCCTAGCCCCTCAACGACCGTCCCAGCTTCCACAGGCTTCCGGACCAGCTTTGAGCTAGTCAGGAATGCCTCTGTCACGACTGTTGCAATCTCGTCACATCTGAACTGAGCAAGCAATTCTTGCTGGGTCGGTAGATCCAGATCTTTATTGGTGAGCACTTGTTGCTAATAATATGTCAGCTACTGCTAGTGAAAACGACTGTTGAATCTCTCAGTGACACTTACCCAGATGCCCTCCATATAGAAACCCACGCCATCTGCAGGGATGCGTTTGTGATAGGAAGGTTGGAACACGTAATCGGCCCTTGAACGGTCCGTGAAACGCTTTCTGAGTTCCAGCACGGCTTCCTCGAACTTTTCGGGCATCAAGACTTTGTGTGGCAGGGCCGCGAATGATAGGTCGAAATATTGGTGTAAAGAGGAATCCGCGAGATGGGATGGCTTTTAGGAAGGAATCGACAATCAGTAAGAGCTTTGAACGCCACAGAATATAGGTACGACTATGGTCGGGGAGCGACGAAGGTATTCAAGAAGCACGAACATACCTTGGACAGACTAGACCATATCTTCTCCATGTCTTGCGTCAAAGTAGCAGTGAGATTGGACATTGGCGTCGCACCGACATGATCTCGGATCACAAATAAGATGAGTGTCTTTTCTTGCAATCTATCAGACTTATCAGCCATACCCCCTTGCGTTCAGCAGTCCATGACTAACTTTGGTTTGCTACTCTCCGAGCCCCCACCACCGAAGAGGCCCAAATTGACCTCGAACACTGTCTTCAGTAAGCCCATATTTGCTCCTTGGTAAAGACCGATCTGGTGCTCCCTACAAAGAGAGTCAGCTCTTAAAGACCGGTGCAATCTATAACGGCAGCATGTAGCGCCTGTCCAACCGTACTAGAGCTGAATGAAGGTGATCGCTCACCATAAGTTCACGATTAACACTTCCGTACTAGCCAGACTGAATAAAGCGGATTTCCGTTCAAAATCTTGGTCTTCTCCCCTTTCTCGCCCATCAGTTCCCTCTACATCCATGACCAATGTGGAGGAGTAAATCGAGGGACACATCCAAATGCCTCTGGTAGTCTGCTGTCGTTTCGCTTCGTCCATGACGTCAAACGTTGTCCCGAATAAGCGATTCAGCAGCGTACCTATCATACTCCGTTAGTGATGCCGAGAGAGTGTACAACACTACCAAAGGCTTGAAGACCCACTCTTCCCGGTCGACTGAGAGCCAAAGACGGCCACTACATCGTAGGCAAACCCCTTGTCTAGCAGCCCCCACTTTGCAAGGTAGGGCGACAGCTCCTTTCTGCTCTATAAATCAGTGGGTGGTCTTAACGAGATCACAAAGAACGCACGTAAACTCCTGATTCTCGTTGACAATTTGAAGTCTGCCGTCTCCGGGTTTATTGACGCGCTGTGATAGTCCTCCAGGAGCTTCCGATATATGACTGACGTCCGCACCCATTTTAGTTTTAGGAGGAGGGGCAACAAGGGAGGCAACCGCTTCTCGAGCTTCGTCAGTCGTGCGAGGATCCGCCATAAGCTTCTGGAGCTCGGGTGGCGGGTTGGTGAGGAGATCCTGAGCGATCTGAGGAGTAACGTTCATCTTGCTTCCTTCTCAGCCGTATATGAGGAGCTGGGGTATGCACGTAGAAGGGCTAGCCACCTTGCTGTTGCGGGTCTCTATCATTGCAAGCAACCACGATGAGTGACGTTGTAACGTTGCTGATAACGACCAGGCTGTAGAAATGACACGTCATATATCCGGTTGAGACGCGTTGCCGGGCGGGAATAGAATTGAGTTGAGTTGTGTTGAATCCAGACAATCTATGAGTCTGTATCTCTCGCTCTTGCCCTCTTTTCGCACACTCTTTCGCGTCACACCAACCGCGTCGATTCACAGAGTATGCCTCACGCCACTTCCCACGCATTTAGGCAAGACGACGAGAAAGACTTTGACCATCTCAAACTGTCACCCCAGTCTGCGTTCTCATCCCCTACCCTCATTGACATCAAGCCCAAGGTCGAAATGGACATATCCGATGTGAAGGATTTACCACAAATGGCGGATGGCGGTCGAGGCAGCGATATCAGGTCACAAGCAGCACAGGCCACCAAGGATGTCCAGACTGTGTTGGACGAGACCATGAAGAGGGTTAGGGAGCAATCTGACAGGTCAGTATTGCTGACATCACTACTGAGACAGAAACGATGATTGCTGATGCCGCTACGAAGACTTCATCGGGCTGCTATTCCGTATGCGGACAAGACACGATCGTTTGCTGAGCGACGTCCCGTTCTCTTTGTAAGCATCGACTATTGTTGCTCGACTATTGTTGCGTTACATTAGACGAGCAAGTCGCTGACATCTGGATAGACTTTCTTGGCAATCTTTCTCGCCCTCAGTGCGATCCCGATTGCCTGCTTTGCGTACGTGTTTCCTGTTCGATTATCGCTCCTTCCCTGCTGACCATTGTCCTCTTCTTTAGTGGTTTCGTCCTTTCTGCTACGGCGTTTATCGTTGGTACAGCAACGGTAATAATCTGCCTCTCGATTTTTGCGAGCATTATGCTGGGAGGTAAGTGATTGGTGCTGAATTCTGCAATGTAGTTTGACAAACACTGATCTCGATTATCCTTAGCGGCCTTCCTCCTTCCAGTCCTCATGTTCACAACCTTCGTCTCGCTACTCATCCTCTCATTCCTTCTTACCCTCTTTCTAGCCCACCGACTGTACATCCACATTGCATCCGCATCAGCCTCAAGCCCCTCTGACCAACAAGGTCTCGACGTGAATAATCTCTCCGCGGGCGTAAGATCGTGGCTCCAGGAGACCAAAGATCGACTTCCTGTCATACCCACGGTCCCGGTAAGCGGTGGAGTTGGTCTGCACTGGAAACCTCCGACCTCGACTTCCACATTTGGAGAGGAAGGTTGGGTCCTTGGTGCAAGTGGAGATGCAGGAGTTGGAGCTGTTAAAGGTGGAGTGAAGTTTGGGTTTGGAGGTCGACGAAACTCCTCGGGACTAGGGGAGAAGCAGATGGGGGATGGGATCAAAGTGGGCAGCGAGGATACCATGTATGGAACGGGAATACTGAGCGCGCCCAATGGTAGAGACACAGGGATGGAAGATGGCCAACGTCTGACTGCTGGGTATCCAGGGAATCGCAGGTCTGAGGGCGATATGGGGGACACCATTGGAGTGAACATGTCTCCTCCATCGTGATTCCACGCAACTTTGCCCGATTCTCGTCTCCCTCCTTCCCTCGTTATATGTTGCCATCGTTTACTTTGCCGAGACGATTTATGTTTCCAATAAATATGTTTTATAGATTACAATTACGACTCGATTTCCCAATACATGCGATATAGCTAGTAGAAATGGTTCCATGCTCGACATTTAGATATATCAGGTTGTACCCCCAAAAACTTCGTATCCATATGCTTCATTCCATGTATCGTAGTCATGCCAAAAACTGCGGCGATCCCTCGCAGGCAACAATGAAAGTCGCAATACTGAAAAGCTTTTCATATGGCCTTGCTGATATGACAGCTCCTGAGAAATGGAGCCTTGGCTATATTGAAAAGAATGCATGCATATACAAAAGACTCGACCTGCGATCGCAGGGAGTTGGATCCCAAGACGGTGGAGGGAGTTGGATCCCTATGCTATAATGATGGTTGGACAAAATCTGCTGTGCTGGTCGATGATTGATAATGAAAATCCTCCCTGTGCTCATCCCAAAAACTCGCCACTCCATCCTTACCTCCGAAGCTATCCGCCTCAGATTCCTCACCATCTGGTAACCTCCGCCTCCGCCTCTCCGAACACACTCTCCTTCTTAACCCCCCAACCCTGACCGTCTCCACCTTCGCCCTCCCACTCCTCTAAGCTAATAACCCTTCCGTCCTCGCCATAATACTCTGGCATCTTCCGCTGCAACCATCCCTGAATCCATCCGTCGATCGCCTCGAACTCCAAGAGGAAGCCATCATGTCCATCAGGGCTTGGAATGATCACCAGCTCAGCGTCGGGGATGTGGGCTGCTAGTTCCTTCTGCTCGGAGGTCGTGAAAAGGCCATCGGATTCTATCCCGATAATCAGGGCTGGGGGAAGGAGGGAGAGGGCGGAATGGAGGGCTGATTCGAGGTCCTCGTCGGATGAGTCTGGGGGTAGAGGGGGAAGTGTGGTTGATAGAGTTGGTGGGTTGGTGGTGATACTTGACGGGTGGGAGATGTCGTGGGTGTCTAGTTTACGGGTGATGTGAATATAGCAGTTGGCGTCGTATCGCGACGTGAACTGAAGAAATGTCAGTTCAGTCTCCTAAATCATCCCCAAGATTAATAGATAAGATGCAAGAAGCAGACACCGTGACTCACCTTGTCACCCTGGTATCGAAGATAGCTCTGCGCGGAGAAGATCTTGGTCGGCCTTTCACCCCCGGTACCCAGCTTCTCATTATTCCCCTTGGGCATTCCTCGAGTCACATCTGTCAGAGGCTTATCGTGTGCACTTGCCGCTGCTGTAGACGCATCATTTCCGTTGCTTTTGACGGTATCATCAACCCCATTCCCATCAATTGACTTCCTCACCGCACCATCCTCAGCCACCGGCGAGGCAGGTCTGCTGGTTCCTGAACCTCTTCTTGAGAGGCCAGACGCCGTGCTCCCTCTGTGTCCATCATTATGAGCCTTCCACGCCTCTTCCCTAGGACTCGAGACTTTTCCACTAGCAATCTCCGCCTCACTAGCGACGCTAGGATCGGTAGTTTCCGGACCGCCCATCACCCTAACTCCCCCCTTTGGTACCTTGCTGCTCTTGGCCACACCCGCCTTCCTTCCAAATCGAGATTCAAAGCTATCTCGACTCCTGTAGGTCAACAACGCCGCCATCCTCGCAGCTGCTAGACCACGATTAGGTTGATTTGTGAGTTCAATCCCCCCGTTATCGGTTTCGTAGTAGTATCCATCTTTGTAGTCCGGGTCCGAGTAGATTGACTGACGTTGTGCTTCACCCCATGAGATGCACCAGGCAGAATGACGAGCCGAGGTGGCAAGTGGGATGATGGATTTGACGAATCCAGGTGGGGTGTTGAGGGCATATTCAAGGGTTGTCATGCCTCCCATGGATCCGCCGATAACAGCTGCGATAGACGTCACGCCAAGTGACTGCAAGACTAGATAATGCAGTCTGTAGAATCACCACGTCAACATTGACCCAGCCAGCCAAAAGCGTTGTTCATCCCAAATCAAGAGCTCACTCACCTAACATCGTCTTTGACGCTACTTCCAGGCATCTCAGGACCATACGGTCGCCCAGTTTCGGGATTGGTAGTAACACTAGAAACAGTACCGTACGGGGACCCAATGACGTTGGCGCAAAAGATAAAAAACCGAGTAGGATCAAAAGCTTTTGACGGACCAAGTAAAGGACCCCACCTACATCTGGTCGTTAGCTTACGTCTCTTCCTAAACCGATGATCGAATATTCAGTCTCACCAATCCTCAACATCAGCACTCCCAGTTAAAGCATGACAAATGACCAAGCAGTTATCCTTCCGGTCATTTAGCTTGCCCCATGTCTTGTACGCCACAGGGACTTGTGTGAGCTCCACCCCGGACTCGAGAGTGAAGTTGGGGACGGTGACGATGTTTTGAGTGATGAGGGCGGCGTATGGGTTGGCCGGGGCTGATAGGTGGTCAGTGGTCGTTCTCGTTGCCCTTACAGAATAAGAGGTGAGAGAGGGTCTCACCTGTGTCAGCCATGATGCTGTGAGAAGCGTCGCTATGCTCTATGATAATGATAAAGAGATACTGGATGGATGTATTGTCTGCATCTCGTATCTCGTATCTCAAGGTGGGGTGGTCGAGTCGAGTGAGTTAACATTTTGATCCCGCAGGTCACAATAGAAATGTGGCAATCCATCCGTCCCCCGCTGCCAATCCTGTACAGTTCTTTCCTTTTCCTCGAAGAGAAGCTGGCAGATCGACGGAAAGTACTGACCAAGAAGAGCTTTCAAACGAACTCATATAAAGCTAGCTAGCGCAATGATCAGATGTGATAGCATAGAGATACAACTAGTTCAAGATATCCGCAAGATATGACAACCCCTCTTCCGTAGACTTACAACATCTCCTAACCCCCGTGAGTACATCTACCCGTCCGCATTCCTCAGTTCGGGAGGTACATACGGCAATCCGATATAGTGGAAAATCTCTCGCTCAGTCTCCAGCTTGATCTCCTCGCCTGTTGTGATTTTGATCAGGCCCGCCCTAAACTTATATCCCCTATAGCATCATATATCAGTGAAGAGTTGTTGCTCGAGGTATGGATGAGTCTTACCTTTCTTCTGCATATCGTCTGGTACCCACCGAAACATATGCGTGAGCAGAGAAAGTCAACCGTTGCAGTAGGACCCACCTCAAATCCCTCTCAAACATCATACTCCCCGACCAGCTTAGGACGGCTGCCGCGTATCTGTCTTTGGGTGCGCTGATCAGATCTACCCGACGATGGAGGCGACCCCTTCCAGGTAGCTTGAATATCACGAAAGCTTTATCGAGGTTGTCAAAGTTATTTGCGGAGGCGTGTATTGGGCTGTCAGGATCACGCGTTGTGACCTCTACGGGCACATGGAGTCAGTCCTGTCAGGTAATTGAAACGGTACCATTCCAGATGGTGTAGAGCTGGGGAGACAATAAGCGGACAGAACTTACGTAGCACATGAGTGACAATTCCGACTCGACCAAGACGGATGTACAAATCTCGTAGCAGGCCAATATCTTGACCATCTTCTGGTGGACAGAAGACGATGTCCACATCGCTAGACTGAGGCTTCCCCCGACGATACCTGCCAGACATGAGATCTTGCTTAGATTATTTTGCTCCACAGTCAGAATACCGGCACGTACCCTCCTGTCAGAGTGTATTGGCAGCCCTCTATCAAAGCTCCAAGATGTTCCATCACGCAATTCGCAATCTCAATCACTTCCTCCCTAGGTATCCTGTGAAGGGAAGATAATCAATATCAGGCTTTCCAGATCCCGTGCGTCGTCCAAGAAGGAGAACATTACTTAACCCACTTGACAGCCAATTCGTCACCCAACTGCAACCACTCCTCAACGATATCAACCTTTGTCATTCCCCCTTCCCTTCGTCTTCTCAACTTCTCTTTTACCCTCATCTCCTCGCTCTCCTCTGCTATCATCTGGTAATGCAATCTAACGTCTTCAAGGGTCCGACAATTGTGCCGGTCATATAATTCTAGCGCGGTGTGATGACCAATGGTAAACACCGAGGCAAAGGAGTTTAGAGTTTTGTGTCTCGTTGAAGACAAGATCCGCTCAGATTCTTCTATAACCCCATTCGCAAGGTATTCGTCGATCTGAGAAGATCGCGGGAGGTCAGCCCGTCTCGTGTCACCGATACCCATAACAACCGCCCGAAAAATCGGGTCCACTTACCCGCTGAGCTACCTTCTCACCCACATCAACTAGTTTTCGTGCCTCTTTACCAGACCGTATCCGTCGAGGAACAGCTGATCATGCTTTTTCGTCAGTCAGAGGTCCAAGTGACATTCCCCTGACGGCATGACTGACACTTTATAATCTAAATCAGAACCCAATCAGCCACGACGCAAATTTGCAAGTAATAATCTCCACTCACACTCATACTACGTCGATAGCTTAGAACATTCGAGTTCTTCTGCTCACTAGCTTCGAACTCCCTGTCTAGGTAAATAGGTTTTATCGCTTCAATCTGATTCAAGCCCAGAGAACAATAACAGGCAGTACCGTGATTAGACCTAGATATCCAGCAGAGGGTCAAAAGAGACATGACTTACGATATCCTGATTCACGCAAACTAAAGGACTCGGCCTGAGTACACAAAGCTTCGGAATATCCTGTAACCTGATATCGACAGGAAAGAGTGTCATGTCAGGTAGATATTCGATAGCAAGTAAGGCTCCTCCATCATCATGGCTCTGGATCTGGGTAGGGTCGAACCGGTGCCGCTTTGGTTGGATTGCATCTCCGGTCTCATCTTCATCTTCAGGTCGAACTCGTTTGCGCTCAACCGGAGGTGGTCCTACTCTAACGAGATATCGGTCGCGGGCAGGGAGCTTTGGAGGAGTATCTGAAGGGGAGTTGGCAAAGTCCAGAGCGATTTGGAAAGTATCGTGTACATATTCAACAGCCAGGATAGGCTTGAAATCCTGGAACCCAGTTCTTGTCAGTCAGTTCCCAACGCACTATATAAGAGGAAGATAAGAGAGTTCCTCAACAAGGACAGGTGACGAATTCCACAAAGAACCACTCACAATCCATTCACTTCCGATAGCCCGAACCAATCTAGGCCTCCCCCTCAACGCACTAACCACAAACCTAGCCTCCGAGATACCCACACATTTCCCTCCCAGCTGTGCAATACACTCATAAACCCTTCCCAGATCTTCTCCGATTTTTGCGGTCACAACATGGAACGTGAGTTGGGCGAAGAGCGGATACAAAGAATGGACGAGATCTGTGTTTGGGCGATGACGGATTTGGGAGGACGAAGATGTGGAAGCGTACGGTTGAGGTGGAGGACGAGTGGGCATGAATGGGGACGAGGGTATGGGATATGCATGGAGGGCCGGGGTCGGGATATGAATGGGGTTTATGGTGTCAACATTATTGGGAATTCAAGTCTCACCTGGGGGATCGCCGGGTGCTGCTCTGACGTAATTGTATAAACTCTGGAGGGTTCCGAAACACCGGCTCGCATTTGTATATTTGTGCATTTGTAATCTCATATATCGGGCACGGAAAGCTCTTAGCTGGTCACATTGATTGATGCATCAAATATTGGACCATTCTATCCAGCTACCTCTCATCTGCATTGCCAATGTCTCACGTTCAAGCAGCAATCCTGACTTGCCGTGACTTAGGCTGCCAAGCCGCCTTCTTCTCCCCACCTTGCGCTCCACTGGGGGCCCCCGTCGAGGGGCCGTTCGTCTGGGTTTGAGCAGTAGGGGCACGTCGACTGACAGGAAGAGGGGATGCTCGGATGGTGGTGAATACTCTCTGGGCGTGTTCGGCGCTCCTGTAGCAGCCGGAGCATTTAGACAACGTCGCATTTCTGCAAACAACAATGGCTTACCTGATGAAAAATCCTGCGAATCGACGATGGGCTGTAGTTTCTTCGACGTGCACCATGGACTATTCTCGGCGTCAGCTTCAAGTCCCTCGTAGCCCTTCCGTGCCGAATATGTCCTGCGTCATTCAATGAAAGAATGACAAACTTACTCCCTCAATCGTAAAGTCCAGGTTGTTGGTTACTAGTCTCTCCCCATCCAGTAGTTTCCCCTCAGCGCTTCCCTTCCCGTACGTCCGACTAGCCGCTTTCAATACCATAAGCTGTTGTAGAACATCCTCCTCGACATCAATGCCCTCCTCCGGTGTTTCCAAGAATGTTGCCAGTTTCGCGGCATCGATTGACGTGTACAGTTTCAGCAGGTTCCGTGCTGTCGAAACTTTCTGGACGGCTTTGACGTCAGATAGGAACAAGCCCAGATGCCGCTGCGTAGGATCTGCTGGCGGAGAGGTCGCCCATGCTTCGAGAAGGGCGGGGTCTTCATAAGGTGGTGGGGTCGGTGAAAGGTATTTGGGACAAGCTTGCAGGAAGAGCTCTGAGAACGTCGCAATAGCCTCCTCACTGCCCGGTCAAACTATTAGTAAAAGTGCTCAATAAGAAAGAGGAGCCAGCTCACCCTCCTCGCTGGAGGACAGCGATCTGGTCGCCGTAGTGCTCCTTCACAATCGATATAATACTCTCGTCGGCAGGGCCGGGGGAGAGGGTTGTGCAAATAGCCAGAAGAGCGTACATCCTCTCGCATGTTTTGGTAATCTACACACATCGTTCTCCGTCAGCACACTTCAGAACAAAACGTGATAGATAAGCTTACGGAATTGTACTGGTAACTCCGAGTGTGGTATTGCTTCATGCGGACAAAGAAGACGAGAACGGAAACAAATGTCTTGATGGCGTCCGGCCATCGTCCAAGAGCCATGTAAGCACACCCGACCTGGATTCTAGTCAGCGCAAGGCCATTTCTGGTCGAATAAAAGAACCAGCGTACATGGTAGTAGGTAGTGACATGGCAAGCGGTGATGCGGGTCAAGAAGGCTCCACCGCCAAGTTCAACGTTCTCCATGCTTTGCAATGCGACTGAATTGATGTTAATACGTGCTCAGTCAACAGGATATAAGGACTTACGTGTAGGGTCACCGAGGAGGACATGGACTCTGAGCAAGCAGATGAGGGAGAAATATCCAAGGTTTCTGTAAAGTGGTTTGGAACCGTATTCGCCTGCCACCTCACTACAAAGCAGAAGTCATTAGTTGGGATCTTCTGACGAAGCTGCTAGTTGTGAAATTCAGACAGTCGAGCTCGAAATGACTCACGCAACCTCCTCAGCCGATTTGCCCGCCCGCTCCGCCTTCAGCTGCTCATTGATCCCGCTCTTCTGTACCAGCGAGTAAAGAACATTGAGTACCGAATAACAACTCCATATCTGCTGAGCCTCGGCGAGCATGTCCAGTTCTTCTTCCGTTTTGTTTTTAGGTGTTGCGCGCCACTGAGCAAAGGACTGGAACTGGTAGACGAATTCATCTAGCATATCCCAGAGCCACTGGATAGGGAGATCGAGAGGAACGGGTCCTTCAGAGTCTATAAAAGTATGTCAGATTTGATTTGGTCAAATGCTGTTGTTATGCGCTGCTTGAGACTAAAGGACGTAGAGGTCATAAAGGAAGGAGAAGAAACTAACTGAGAAGGTAGTTGAACAGCTCGCAGATGTTCTCATATGACTGGAACCGATCATCGATTGTGGGTTGAAGCTTGGCATAGACATGTCGGAAATACAGCTAGAATAGACGACGAGTCAATGGAACGGCTCGTACATCAGCAAAAATATCTTACCTCTCGATATAGAGTTAGGAAGACTTGATCTACAAAGCTCGTCAGCGGGAGCTACGAATTTTAGCCGTTAAAAATGATTGCTTACCATTCTGAACGAGAGGAGAGATGAGTTCTGCTTCAGGCCACTCGTTCTGAGTGTAGTGCGCCTACAACTCACATCAGCGAATTGCTCTGGAACAAATACATCCACATCGCAGAAATCAAGGATATATCAAGCCTCTGCGTGTACTCACCTGAGTCAACTTATTCCACCCTGATTCATACATGTTTGTGATAGACGGCAGGTCATTCTCCAGAATAGCCTGGTGGAACGAAACAAGGAACCGCTTGACGTCCTCCGGAACCATCTCTAGCGCGACGATTTGAGCCTGCTCATGCTCAGCTTCAGCAGCAGCGACCTGCTGTCGGTACGCCAGCTGCTCCATCTCCTGGTGTCTGCGGTACTCCTCGGGGTCATAGTCTGCCTCGTCATTCGTTGGGTAAGGCGGAGCCGTGAGAGTTGTAAGAAGATCGTCTTCCTCGGGTTCGTAGAAGGCTGTTGGGTCGGCCATTTTCGTGGATAAAGGCGGAAAAATTGGTCAGACACCTGGGATTACTACGTCTGTGTCGTCTGCGCCTCTCCTATAGTCGCAGTCGTTTTACAGGAATGATCTGTCGAGCGGCAGTGCGGACGAAGCAGGAGTACTATGCAGACCGCGTTGCTGCACGAACAAAAGTCCAACTTATTGCTGGACGGCGGGGATTCCCGATATCGCCGCCATCTTGTATCTTGTGGCACCTTGTCCAAGTGGAGGGTGTTCGCTGATTGCGGTTGAACATCCTTCCACCCAAGGATGAGATGAGATGGGATATAAAGGGTGAGACAATGCAGGCTGCCGTCCATTCATCAAGCGTACCCTCCCTTGTGAGATATATGTATCGTGCTTATTAGGCGTTCGATACACCCTGATACCGTCTCGATACTCGATTAACCGTCATACGGTCCGCCATGTTCGACTACCTAGCTGCAACCCTCAAGGATATTGTAAATGCTCTTGGAAAAGGGGAAGTCACCAGCGAGCAGCTCATCATTGGATATACCAGTAAGCAGGTTCTTGGAATCCTTCAGAATACTGCTCAGTTCTATCCTCAGAAAACATCAACGAAAATAATGTGAATGGACTGGGATTACGAGCTGTTATTGAGACCGCACCATATGAGCAGCGTAAGCTATTTAGGAGATTCAAGAAATCAGACTGAGTACTGAGAGACACAGTTATTTCAACGGCCAAGGCGCTGGACGAGGAAAGGAAGGATGGCAAGCTCCGAAGTCCTATCCATGGTGTGCCGATATTGGTCAAGTGAGATTTGGAATCCCTCGATTCGACAATCTTCTTGCGAGGTAAATTGACGTAGCTGTGCAGGGACAGCATCGCCACCGATACCGAGCTGGGCATGCAAACCACTGCAGGAAGTCTAGTTCTCGGTATGTTGTCCCCTTATGATACTCTGCTTTGTAGCTAACACAAAGCCTAGTTGGATCAGTCGTGCCCAAATCTGCGAGCGTGGTTCAGCAGCTGATTGATGCTGGTGCCATCGGTAGGTACATATGATCTACGGTCTGCTTCCCAACTGAAATACCTTGGCCCACAAAGTCATCGGAAAGTCTTCCTTGACGATCTTCAGCAATTTCTTCGGTCCAGACGTTCCAAGTGGGTGGTCACCGCGTAATGGCCAGACTTTATCTGCGTACAGGGAGGGTGGCCTGGTCGCCGGCAGCTCCACAGGCAGCGCTGTGGGACTGACTGCGGGCTTCTGTGCGAGCTCTATAGGCGGAGAAACGGAAGGCAGTATTGTGAGTCCTGTTGTAGGAACGTAGCAGAGATCAAACTGACGAGATGTGCTGCTAGGTCTCACCCGCCTTCAGATCTGGGCTGTATGGGCTTAAGCCGACGGTGGGGCTTGTCCCGACCGATGGTGCACTTGGGATTAGGTGAGGTCGCCCATCAAGGCCAAACAAGCTGTCAGTCGAACTAATTCCACCCCTCGAACAGCTCTACCCTTGATTGTATTGGGCCCATGGGCAAATCAGCATGGGATATCGCGGCAATGCTGTCCCTGATGACCAATCCACAGAAAGACTATACAGTCTACGCTGGCGCCCCTCACTCCCTTCCGTCGACATACAAGGTCGGAGTTGTGCGCCAGGGCTTTCAGCCCCCTGCCGTAGGGGCTCCCTTCGTAGAAGCATTCAATCAGGCGATCGAGAAGCTGGGTCAAGTCGGGATGATCAAGTCGGATCCATGCAATATCCAGGACGTAGAAAGTCTTTGGGCCAATGCCGGTCGTGATGGTTGGAACGGTAGCGAATGGATAGGTATGCCCTGTCCTCTATTGATGTGCTTCGAGGTATATCATGCCATCAACGGCTACTTGAGTCAATTGGTGGAGACAAAGGTCCGAACGTTTGATGAGTTGCATCAATGGAACTTGGACCATCCAGTGAGTGGATCTCGACGAAGAAACAATGGGGCTACAATTGATAGGTCTACTATGCAGGAACAAGCCTTTCATCCCAAACCATCGGATCGTCCACAGGGCTGGTTCGATTATGCTCTGGACCTCAAGGGAGACACGAACCATCCCGCTTATCGTACGGCCATGAAACAACTACACGATATCGCGCAGACCGTCGAGCGAACATTCCAAGAATCTGGGGTTGATGCTTTGATATTCCCAACGGGAGGATTCGCTACTACAGTGGCTGCTTCTGGAGGCTTTCCTATTGTTCGGCATCTCCTTTCATTGACGTTCAAAAAGTCTATCAGCTTACGCATGTTCATAGGCTACCTTCCCGATTGGTCTCCTAGACTCCGGTGATCCCGTGGGAATCATCTTGATCGCCCCAAAAGGTGGTGAGGGAGTTTTGATAGGTCTCATGTAAGTCTTCCTCTCCTCGGAATAGGATAGAAGTCTAATATGACTTCTCAAGGGCGGCTTTCGAGACCATCTTCCCTCCAAGACCCTTACCTACCCTACTTGTGAAACCTCGAGGCTTGAACGCTAATCAAGTGTGACTGAATGTCGATATGTTTAGACGTCTCTCATGTATATAGATGCGACTCTCCTCTAACTTGACAGGTTAGAGGTTCGTTGTGCATTCCGGATATCCGAAGGAAGCATTTCAGAGGTTATCCCGTCGGCTGACAATACAAACAGTTGACAACGAAAGCGGGTCGGATAACCGTTTAGCGGGCAAAAGATATGGTTCATCTTTCTCGCTGCTATTTCCCCAATCTCTGCACATAGTCATCGTTTCAGTAAATACCTTGTCTCTTGTAACACTCAAACACTTCAACACTTATAGACTTAAACGCACAAACTTGATGATCGTCGACTGCGCCTAAAGGAGGGCGCACCAGGGCTTGATCCGCATCTCCCAAGTGGTGTGCCCTCAATCTGTCAATCTGTCGCATCTCACATCACCAACCCCGGTATCCCATCCCGTTCGCAGTCAGTCTTCTGTATATTGGCTTTCTTGTGTGAATATCCTGCACCGCTTTGATAAGGCAGCGGCTGCTTTTCGACTTCGAGTCCGCATGCCGCAACGGATCTCTTCACCATTCATGTTTGTGCCTCGCATCTCAACGACAAAAGTTACGCTGTGAGAAAGGACGACGGTCTACACTTCTTCAAGATGTATATTCCCACATTCACTCATCGTCGGACCAACATTCTCCTCCTTCTCTTCTTGACCCTCGGCCTCTTGCTCCTCTCATTCACCCGGTTGAACCCCGTACACCATCTCAAAAATCATTTCGACTCCTCATCAGAACATGACATCAATAACAACCCTAATATAACAAATCGTATTCATCGCTTGAAAGAATACTGCGACGTCCCATCAGAAGCTGGAGGTCCTCTTGATGAGTTCGAGAAGCTGTATGGCAGATCTAATATAAGGTTGGCAAGGGCTTACGAAGGGAGTCATGAGAGGATGAGGAGATTTTTGAAGAAGACTTTAAGAGGAGAGAGGGTTACTGTCAGTGCTATTGGCGGAAGTGGTGAGTTTTGGTCTTTTTGTCGTGTCGAAGGCTATTGGATTGTGGCGTAAGGGAACTCAAGCTGATCCAAATATGCAGTCACCTGGGGTCACGGTGTTTGGGGGAGCGAGACCTGGCTATACAGGCTGGGAGAATGGCTAGACGGATTTGTCAGTGATGACGTTGAGGTAGTTAAGGTGAACGGTGCGGCTCCAGGTCAGTCCTCTGCTCAACCAACTGTCTTCATTCCACATGTCGTTCTCCCTGACCCGGCACCCAGGGACCTTAGTCAGCAAGCTAATCAATGGCGCTACTCCTTAGCTACTGGCTCGGACTACTTCTCTATGTGTTTCCCCCTCCACATCCCTCCAGATACGGATCTGGTCATAGTGGAACTTGGCGTGAACGACGAGAGATTGCCGGAACATTATGAGAATATGGAAAATCTCCTGAAAGGGTTGTTGGAGATGCCCAATCAACCTGCCGTCATGCTTGTCGAGGTTATTGCTTTCAGTAATGGAGGAATGGGCGGAGGTGGGGGCGTAATACATTTGTAGGTATCCTGTTAGACTTATAATGCTCAGAAGCTGATCTCTTTTCCTGATAGACCAGTAGCTCAGTATTATGGTGAGATCCCTTCGTATTGAAGTCTATTGTGCCAGAGCTAACATATCGTTCCGCTCAGACATTCCCGTGATCAAGTGAGCTTTACCGTTTTCTGGTCACTGACTGATACTGACACGATTCAAGTCAACGGCTGCCGTTAGGGTCGCATTTCGCTCGTCATCCAGAGTTAATTACTCACTACTTCGCCCACGAGTGAGCCAGAAAATTTCCTCTCTGCCATACCTTTATTGACATTACGTCCAGCTGGTGGGGTAATCCCGATACTCGACATCTCAACTCCAGAGGTCATAGGGATATGGCCATGATGATCGCTTCGTTCCTCAAAGATGTCGCCTGTCTCATGGTCTCTGAAAAAGACCTCGATATATCTTCGCCGACAGTCCATCTGAACAGCCAGATGGCGGAGTCTGAGTTTGAAGGACAGGGTAACCCCAGCGATATGTCCCCTGATGCTTTGGCGGAAGAGGAGAATCGGGATCTGGATACGTTCGAAATGGACTACCCGGAAGAAGCGAAATCATGGCGCGAGAGTCCAGCCGATGGCGAGGAAGTAGGAACCTTACTATCCGGAATGTGGATGACACCTCATGACAACGGCCAGCTTCCGCGACTCAAATTCTTACAACGATGGAATCCCAATATCGACTTTGTGAACCCTCCATGGCATCCGACATGTCTATCTACCCGATCTCCTTACCCGCAATTCAACCTTACACCTATAGCAAGTACCGGATGGGAATACTGGATTCATCCTGATTTCTTAGATAAACCCTATCTATTCGCTAATATGCCAGGAGCGAGTTTCGAATTCGAGGTTGAGACGGTTGTAGGGATCATCAAGGTGTATTCGTTGATGAGTCGCTCGTTCGGTTTGGGTATATTGGAATGCTGGGTTGATGGAGAGCGATCGAAGAGCGTAGACATAGATGGATTTTGGGATAATGATGCGTGAGTCGACCATCTGTACCTGCTCTCATCATGGGAAACCAGTATGAGGTTCTACGGCTAATCGAATTGCAATGACCAGGAATATCGGGCGTTTCTCCACTCTAGGCGAAGACTTTTCAGCTGGAAAACACCTCGTTTCTTGCGAACTCACCAGGAGAAGTAGTGATCCAGGGGGAGGCACTGAGTTCAGGATGATAGCGCTGATGAGGTGAGGCGAGGTTTTCTGCTTCTTTCCGTCCCATGAGCAGCGGGAATCTGATACGTGTTCTTTCAGCGTTTGAGACTGTAGACGGAACGAGTCTATTGGAGAAGAACTGTGTTGAATAATTCTGGGCGCTGAGACCAATCTTTCTTGCATTTGATACCTCATCAATCCATATCCTGCAATGATGCCAATAGATGCCTTGGTTCAAGGTAAACACTACCCACCGCCATATCCATGAACCATGCCTCGCGTGGAATCGCTCGAATCTGACTGGCAGGTTGTCCGCCACATTGCCTCTGGAGCGGCGTTTCAATTCCCCCTCTCGGGATTAGCCGCATGTGTCTCGTCGTTCCGATGTATCGCTCCGTTCTTGATACTCTCTCTGCACATCGCACCTCTTTTGCACACCACCTCAACCCACCCCTTCTTCCCCCACCTCCCCTCCTCTCTCTCTCTTCAATGTCCCTCCTGAACCGCCTCCAAACCGCTCGACCGGCTCTTAGAGCTGCTGCCAGGACTTACGCAACGGTCGCTGAAGCTTCGGGAGTCAAAGTTGCGGGTATCGAATCTGGTGCTCCAGCTGCTACCGCCAGTGTCACTGTCGTTGTCAAAGCGGGGAGTCGGTATGAGACTCAACCTGGAGTTGCTCATGTTTTGAAAAACTTTGCCTTCAAGGTGTGTACTGATTTGTGATATCGCGCTGTGTGGAAGGAGGAAAACCAGCGTATCATCGTCGGTGATGTAGCTCCCTTGGAAGCGAGGGGTTAGAGCTATCATGTAGAGTTGCGTGAAGCTGATCACGGTTTATGAAATAGTCTTCGGGAGCTGGATCAGCACTGAAAATTGCTAGAGAGACGGAACTTTATGGAGGTGTTTTGTCGGCTGCCCTTTCTAGAGAACATCTTTATCTCACCGCCGAATTCCTTCGCGGCGACGAGTGAGTTTAGACAGTGTCGTCTTGACTTTGCACCGCACGTTGTATCGTCGAATTGAACGTACAAAGGTATGGATCACTGACGAACTCACTCTTACAGAGCTCATTTCCTCTCCCTTCTCTCTTCTGTTCTCTCATCGACCCATTTCCTACCTCACGAGTACTCCGAGCTTGTCGTTCCCACCATCGAAGCTGAATCCCTCGCTGCTATTGCCTCGCCATCGACCCTCGCTCTTGATCTAGCACACCAACAGGCTTTCCGTCGAGGTCTCGGAAACTCCCTCTTCGCTTCCCCCCACTCCCCCGTTTCTGCTGGCCAGGTCAAGGCATTTGCCCAACAGGCTTTCGCAAAATCGAACATCGCCGTTCTGGGTGCTGGAATCTCGACTGAAGCTTTGGCCAAAGCTGTTCAGTCTGCATTCGGTGGTTCTTCAGGCTCGGCGTCGACCCTCTCGGCTGGATCCACTACCTACTACGGAGGTGAACAGCGTGTCCCCTTGGACGTTCACGCCTCACCTTCAGCTCAGCCAACTCTTGTTATCGCTTATGGTTCAGCCTCATCAGCCTCCCCTTCACTCAGCATTCTGCCATATCTGTTGGGCGGTGAAACCTCGGTCAAATGGACACCAGGAACCACTCCTCTCTCCCTTGCAGCTGCCAAGGTGCCAGGCGCGTCTGCGAAGGCTTTCCTTCTTCCTTACTCTGACGCCTCGTTGTTCGGTGTGGTCGTCTCAGCTCCCACTTCGGAGGGTGTGAAGAGCGTCGCTTTGGAGGTTGCTGCTGCTATCAAAGGCGCTTCCAGTGGGGTCAAAGATGTGGAGCTGAAGCGAGCGATCGCCAAGGCTAAATTCGCTGAGGCAACAAAACTGGAACGTCATGAGAGTTTGATCGCAACTGCCGGAGCTGCTGTAAGTGGATGCTCTTGCTCTCTCGCCTATTACTCGCATTTACTGTTCTAACTCTCTCGCCCAGCTTTTCTCTGGTGATATCCCCAAACCCGACGCCTCGTTTGCATCCCTCGACAAGCTCTCAACCTCAGCTTTCGGCAAGGTGAGTTTCATCCTGACTTGCAGTAACCTGCTCCTCTCCAGGCGCTCCCGTGCAGTATACTGACAATCTCCATTAGGCCGTATCCGAACTCACCAAGGCTAAGCCTACAGTAATTGCCGTCGGAGATCTGAAAGTCCTCCCCTACGCGTGAGTTTCTGTCTCCTGCTTATGCCTCTGGTGCACCCAGTGTAGACCCAGTTCAGAAGCTGATGATTTATATTGGATATACAGGGATGAGTTAGGTCTATAAGCTAGTTGAGGGTGTCGTGGCCGGGAGGGGGATGAAAAGGTTGAGCTTGGGGTTTGGGATAACACTTGCACAATAGGTCTGGAATGAAATACAGATGCTCATCGCCTCATCTCGGTGCATCTGGCTGGGCTCTGGTGACTTGGACTGCAAAGTATGAGTATTAATAATGAAACAGGCCGTATGGATGCCAGAGACCCGTTTCAAGTCGATTCAACCAATCGGTGGGACACGAATTTGCTGCGTTATCTTTACTTTTTGCAGGCGACTTCTCCTATCGTACATACATAAATACTAGAAATACTGTTTGTCTCCTTGCTGCGCGCTAGGTCATTGGGCTGCAGCTCTCGACCTAGCTCGGTAAGCCCTTACGACGGCTTCCTCAACTCTACATGAGTCCAAAAAAATGGTCAGCATATTTCATCCCTATCTGATAGTTAGATGACGAACCTTTGCTTGATGAGCATCATTACCCCCTGTTGAACGAGTCCTTTCAACAGTTGACCTTGAACACCCTGATACAGTCCCTCTACTCCATACTCATCCAGAATGGCCCACAAATTCCCCGCTACTCCAACTCCCGTTCCCCTCCTTCCCTTCCCATGACCCCGTCCAGCTTGACTGATGGATTTGACCAAAACCAACGGATACATTGGTAACGTCGCTAGAGAATTCGACAGAGCCCCTAGGAAGAAGGTCACTATTCCTGGGGGATGCGATTGAAATTTCTCCGGGAGAAGCCGGACGAGGAGAGTGTGGATGTAGAGAGTTACGGAGGGGAGGAGTGATAATGGGATAGTAGCTGGTAACGCCGAGTAGAGACCTAGGAACCCTGATTCTGAGTGAATCGCTTTGAGGGTTTCAATTAAACTTAGTGATCGGCGTGACGGATGTCTACTTTGATGACGCGAGTGGGAGGTTGATTGATCGTCCTCCGATTCCGAATGGGATGTTGCGCTGTTTGCGGAGGAGGAGGAGGATGACGATTTAGGACGACGAGATCCAAGCTGTTGACGAACACAAACAGCGGAGATGGGCAGTATCACCCCCTTGGACAGGACCCCCGATACGACTCCTATCATCACCTCCTCGAATGCCCCTAGCACTTCACCCTCTCCATGCCCCTCACCAACATCACTGGCTTTGGTTGTCATCCCCCCGATCCCGGCTGGAGAGGTCAGTCCAACGACAGAAGGTTGGAGACGATTCCGACGTCGGAGTAAGAGTTTCTGAGCAGAGGTGTAAAAGAGGAAATAGAGGAAGCTCGAGATAATGGTCGAGACTGTATCTGCTGGTAGACCTGCGTATAGCTGGGAGAAACCTTTGCGTCGAACTAGTCTTTGTAGTGTCTGTATCAGGCTCACTGTAGTGGAATCGAGCGATCGTGGATTTATCAGACCCCGGATTCTTCTACTTAAGATGGGTTCCGGATGTATATGATGGATTGAGACTCACGCTTCTTGGCATTGCTGCTTCTGCGAGCGTTCTGTAGGCGAGTAGTGGCTAGGTCGAGGGGAAAGACGATAGCGTTGCCGACTGCCGAGCTGTGCTTCTGGTCAGCTCCTTGCGGGAATGATGCATTCTTGCAAGACGGGCTCACCCAATAGCTCCTGACGTCGCCTGAAGCAAAGGTGGGAGTGCGGAGTCCATCCTGCGATGTCGGAGCTCTTCAGATGGTCGATGTCGATCTCAGAGATGAATGAACAGCATCTTACTCTCAGTTAAGTGGGGTACCAAATAAAGCAGCATCCCAACCTCCACCGTAAATGATCATCGCTTGCCACCAAACAAGTCCATTCAACTCTCCTATTCTAAACAAATCGCGGTAATGAGATAATCACGGCATGTCACGTCACGCCTCGGAGGTCAAGGGGAAAGGCAAGAATGTACCACCTGCCCCTATGGAGGGGATGACGGAGGAGGAGAAGGCGAAAGCGGAGGCTCAGCAGAGGAGTTTTGAGAGGAGTTTGGCGGGTCCCAGTGTTGGGAAAGCTGGTAAGCTTGTTCCGACAACTTCACACGAAGAATTTGATCCATATTAGACAAAATCCTGATGAGACGTATTTCAGGCTTGACAAGGGATCAAAATGGTAAGCTGAGGGCAAGACAGGTAATGAACGCCTAGATATGCTAAGCTTTCTTTAAGAGGTGAACAGGATCATCGCAGAAGCGTCCAAGGTATGTGTCCCTCATCCGTTCCATGTATTTGAACTGCGGCTGACAGTGCTATGTCATCTTTCCAGGGCTCCAAGTAAGCTAGTTCTTTGTAGTACTTGAAGGTGAATCGAAATTTGACCCCAAAATTAAAGGTTTTACGAAAATCAAGTCAGGAAAGACCGAGAACTCACGGAGAAGATTCAGTGGTTCCAGGCCAAGGTTGGCACATTCCACCAGGTTGCATTCTGACCTGCCAGAATAAAATACTCCTGCTGACAGGTAGTCGTGTATCGCAGCGAGATGAGCTTATGCGGACGGCAAAACTGGATTCGCTTGCCGCTGAGGCGGAGAAAATCGTGAATATTCCGCTGGAGTGGGGAGACCTTGCTGACAGTACTGGGTTGCGCAGCTTGTCGAAGTAGAATCTACCAGAGATTTAAGTCAGACTATCGTTCATGTCGATATGGATGCTTTCGTGAGTTTTTTTAAGGAAACGTTCGTTCAGCTCTAATCTGAGACTATAGTATGCTTCCGTAGAAGTGCTCAGCAATCCATCCCTGGCTGGTAAAGCTTTCGGCGTCGGACAAGGAGTTCTGACCACAGCTTCTGTAAGTCTGCAATAAGCTCGACAAGGCCAAATTATTGACTAAGACCTGTAGTATGAAGCTAGAAAGTTTGGCTGCCGATCTGGTATGGCAGGGTTTGTCGCCAAGAAGTTGTGTCCACATATTATATTGTCAGTACCATCGCATGAGCGAGCTCTCTAATCGTAGCGCTGTCTGATCCTCGATGATCATAGGGTGCCATGTAATTTCGATCTGTATATCGCAGCTTCGAAGAGTGTTCGAGAAGTTCTTCTGCAAGTGAGTCAGGCATTATTTCCCAAACACAATTTAGTACACTGACAAATGGAATGAACAGTATGACCAAAATCTCATGATGGCGAGTTTGGACGAAGGGTACTTGAAGTACGTTTCAATTGTTTCTCTCGCCATTGGCCTCACCGCTCATCACAACGACTGCTGCAGCATTACCAGATATATGGAACAACATCATCAAACTGCTTCGGAGGTCATCACGCAGCTCCGCGAGGAGGTTGAGGCGAAAACGAAACTTACGATATCAGCTGGAATAGCGCCAAATAGAATGCTAGCTAAGGCAAGTACCTCAACCCGCCTACTGCGCCACATCCTTACTAATGTCGCTTCAGATCTGCTCTGACAAGAACAAGCCTAATGGCCAATTCGAGTTGGAATTCGAACGTACAGCTATAACTAGATTCATGAGGGACTTGCCTGTCAGGTCAGTTGTGATCTTGATTTCAAGGAGAACACAGTCACCGGTGAATGATTCGCTGACTTGAATATCAGGAAAATACCTGGATTTGGCCGGGTGACTGAGCGGTGTTTAGAAGGTTTAGGGGTTGAGGTACACTCCGTTCTCCTCTTCAGCCTACGTGGTGGCTGATTCCTCCGAACTTTAGACCTGCGGAGACATCTATACAAAGCGCGTAGAGCTTCTGGCTATGGATCACTGGTTTGGCTTCAATGGATTATGGTTAGTCCTGGTTTCAGAGAGCGCCGCTTCTCCAGAATAGCAGCAACAGCTGACTCCTCGATTAGCAAAGCGTATCTTGGTATAGCGTCCAACGTCGTTGAACCTGGGAAACGAGAAGAAAGGAAGAGCGTGGGAGTCGAGCGAACGTTTAGAGATAAGACAGACGACCAAGATATCATCGATGCCTTGATCGACATCGCCGAGGAACTTGGGAAAGATTTGGAGCGACTGCAATACGCTGGCAAGACCGTAACTGTGAAGTATAAGGTGAGCTGCGAGACTCGACAGTAGCTGTGGATGAAGCTAAATGGAATGTTAAGCATCATACCTTTGAAAGTAAGAGGATGTTCCACCAATCCCCGGAGGGCGAGAATAAGAACCTGACTCAGAACAGATAAAACTCGGGCGTTGTCTGTCAAGAAATACATCTCAACTAGAGAAGAAATTCTACCTGTAAGTAGGATCCATGCTCTGCTGCCATCAGGGAGAAGGCTCACGGCTGTTCAGATCGCGCTCGATCTGCTGAAGAAGGAGCTTCCTCTTCGCATCCGCCTTTTAGGTATACGATTGTCCACTCTCAAAGATCTTACTGTGCCTGAGAAGACTGGGATCAAGAATGTGAGTTAACCAGTACTCTGGTCGACAGCATGTGCTTAACGGAGGGTAATTTTGCAGTACTTCACATCTCCTTCAAAGAACAAGGGCAGCAAGAAGCCGGAAATCAACGCTGAATTTGGGCCATTACGCCACGAAACACCGACGCCGGTGCCCGATGAATCGGATGTTATAGACTTTGCAAAGATGGAAGACGAGGTCGACCTCGATTGGTCGGACGAGAAGATGCTTCTGAGGTCTTCACAGAAGCTTGCCGAGGACGACGAGGTTGTTCTGATGGATGAAGACGAGAATGGTGTCGAGCATCCCTTCGAAAATTCGGCCAAAAAACCAGAGTCCCCTCCTCACCTTCTTGGCCCGATCTGTCCTATATGCTCGAAAGCCTTGGGGCCCAGCACATCGAATCAAGGACTGAATGAGCACATTGATTGGTGCTTGAATAAGGATGCTATTCTGGGCGCAAGAGATGGGAAGTCGTCAGTGCATGAGCAACAGGGAGTATCTAAGAGGGAATTGAGAGATGATAGTGGTGGGAGGGAGGAGAAGAAGGCTAGACTCGGAGGTGCCGGAGAGAGAAAGGGCAGTTTCGAGGGGTCGACGAAAGGACGATCGAAGACTGGGCCAGGCAAGAAGGACCCGCCGAAGGGAAGTATGATGGAATGGTTGTCGCGAGCGGGATGACTGAAGTAGCGATGCTTGAGTGCATGCTGCGTCATTTGATTGGGGTTAGAAACTGCTATATACCTTAGACTTGGTTGATACCGCTACTTGATGATGATACCCCATGGAACTGGAACTGGAACTGCCTCGGTGCCACTTGTCCACTTGTAAACAAATCGAACGCGTCGCGAGCTAACAACGATTCAAATAATGATAGAGGGCGTTGATTTATCTTCCCCCTCTTCTCTTCCCTCCACTTCATTGTTTTGTCCTCCACAAGGCGTTGATTCCTGCCAGCACATCTGTTCATACATCGTTGACGCTGAGGTCATTGGCTCTCACATTCATTTTTTCCGGTCTGCATCTATCACGCCAAAAGGTATCACTTAGAATCTAGATGGTGGACATCACCTCCCCAACGTCAACTCCAGGATCCCTCATGACCTCCTCATCTGGAGTACCAAGCTCCACTGTCAAACCGGGTACGGCCGACTCGGACGATAGCAGTCCCCGAGTCAAGGTGCTACACTCTAGCTCGTCTTCTGAATTGAGCGCACTTGATTCCGATGAATCGAAGGACGGAGGTACAGTGAATCATAAGGTAGCTGTGGTAGCTGTGAATGGGGCAAAGATCAAGGGGAAGAAGAGGAAGTCTGAAAATGGGGGGGAGGAGGTCGGTGCGAAAAAGCAGGCGAAGAAGGCTAGAAGCTCTGAGGTGAAGAAAGAGGATGACGAGGGGGTTAAGGAGAAGGGTATCTATTGTCATCAGTAAGCTGGCTTTTTGTTGCTATCACGACGTCGTATATCGTAGACAGGCTGACGATCGTCTGCTGTAGATGTCGTCAGAAACAGGAACCTGACAGTGAGTTTCCGAAGGCTTCCGAGGATCCGTGTTTGCTGATGAGCTGTACCATCTTACCTACGCTAGACGTGCTTCGGTGTACCAGCCTAAAGTCCGCAGGGAAAGGATCGATGAAAACTTGTAACTCTGCTTGGTGCTTCCGCGATCTGAGAATGCGATATGGGATAGAACCTGAATCGATAAAAACGAAAGGTAGAGATGTCGATGGCGTCGATCTGAGTGAATACGATCCGTCGGCGGAATATATCTTCAAATGCCCTTGGTGTCTGGATGAATGCCAATGCTCGCCATGTATGTCCTTCTTTCTTCTCCTTGTTTCTGTGAGCAAGGAAGGTGCTGATAGTGAGTGCAGGTCGAAAACGGAAGGGGCTTCCGGCTTTGGGGTGAGTCTTTCAATCAATATCAAAGATCTCAATATGTCATCGATGCTGTGCTTGCTAATATTCAAGCTAAACAGAATTGTCACTAAACCAACGAATCAATCCGCTACTCCGAAGGGGACTCCTCATGGTAACGAAAAGACAGGTACCCAAAATAGAGCTTCATTACCGACAGCCAAAGACCTCTTCGACGGTGATTCAGACCTATCTGATATCCTGATGGACGAACCTGCTCTTATCAAATCTTCCGAGCCCCAGAAAGCTAAGAAAGTGAAGCCTAAAAAGCCAAAAGGCAAGGCGGAGGTCTCCACTACGCCCAAGCAGAAAGTGAAGTCGAAAGTGAAATCGGAGGGGACCAAGGGCACGCCTAAGAAAGGGGCAAAGGATGTCAAGGGGAAACCCAAGGCTAAAAAAGGCGACGAATCAACGAAGGCCAAAACCAAGCCGGTGAAGAAAGTCGAGATTCCTGTTGAGCCCCCTGTCTTTGACAAGGTCGATACTCGGCTGGGTAGGGAGGAAGCAGAGCAAAGGATACAGGTCAGTCGGACTGGTCCACTTTCTCTCGCATGCTGTTGACTCCGTATTGGCAGATTCGGGAATACCTTGTTCGATTCCGACCCGTCTTATCCATTCCAGAACGATCGCTGGGCGCTTTGGACGATTTTGATCGACCATTGACAGAGGCTAGCGTTCGTTTGTTTGCGGGAGCTATGCTTGATCTCATTCGGGACGATGTCGAGAACGCTGGTGGTGATGAAGATGTGAGTCGTCTTTCTGGGATCTAACTATATACCAGCTAATAGCTCTGAGCAGTTGATCGAGACTATGACTCACCACCGAGAAGAGTTGCGATACTACGCAGATCTAGCCCGATTCTCCACCATCTATAACACTCTCTCCCCTCTCCTTCGATTCCGTCTTCCATCTGCCGTTGTCATCCACGACCGACGAGCCGAGGCTAATGCAAATGCCCTTCGGGCGCTACTTGATCTTGATGAAAATTCTCCAGCTCCCTCTTGGGCAACGGATATAGCTCCTGCTGGTCCGTCGCGCCGAGTAGGCGCATCCCGCATCCCTCAACCTACAGAGGTGATTAGAATGTTGTTGGCAATTGCGGAACGGACGTTGACGACTCCTAAAATACGGCATGAGCTGGATCAAACTTCGGGCGAGAATGAGGGAAGGAGACGGTATGCTTCTCAGCAGAAGGCGGAAATCAACAGCTGGGAGGGGATGAAGAAAAAGTTGATGGAGGCGAGAGTTACGGCGAATTCGGCTGCGGAGTCGCGAGCTAATAAGGAACTGGTAAGCCACTGAATACTCTGCTTGTCTTGCGTCGTAGCTGACCTCGACGCAGTTCCAGAAGGAGCAGCACGAACATGAGATGCGCATGGCATTCTTGAACGTGAGTCCTGTTCACCGGAAAGACTTGCGAGTTAGCGATTGACAGATCATTCAGGTCAATCTCCGTTCCTTCCTCGGTAGAAAAGCTTTGCGACATGAACCGCTTGGCATCGATCTTGACGGAAGGGTGTACTACGCCCTGTCAACTCGTATCATCGAAGATGACGGCCGACCGCCCATCGGTTGGGCATCTGGCCTTCTAGTCTGGGGTCGTGGTGTCCCCTCCAAAGCCGAGGCCATAACAGACATCGACAGTCTCCCTATAAGCGTCGAAAGATGGAGCCACTTTGGCAAATCCGAGTCTGTCGAACAGCTTGTCCGATGGCTGAATTACAGGATCAAAAAAGCCGTAGCAGCTGCTAAACCTGCCAGAATCGCCACTCCCAAGAAGACACCCAACGGGAAGATCGGAATGGGTTCTATCATTACTCCTAAATCCGGCATTAAAGGGAATTCCACTCCTGTCCATACTATCCTATCGGCCAAGCCGACACCAGCGAGGAATGGATCCAAGACCCCTCGTCAAATTGTGGAAGTTGTCATTCCCGTCTCTGTCAAGAAAAGTGAAAAGAGTAGGAGCGCCTCTACTTTATCTTCGCTCTCCGCCGATGGTGGTGCCACCAAGGCACCCATCTCGACGTCGAAGCCCGACTTGGTCAATGACCACGATGACTCGTCGAGCACCTCGTCAGCATTGTCTTCGGTGCCAGCTAGTGACACTCCGGATTTCTCGAATCTGCGACGTCCAGAGGGATATGTTACTCCCTGGGAAATCATTGACGAACAGGGCAAGGAGTTAACGAGGAGGTTGACGGAGGTGGCCGAGTGGTTAAAAGTGCTAGAGTGGAAGGGGTTGGGTGAGGTCTACTGAGTGGTCAGGGGATGTCGAGCGTGGAAAGCACTTTTGATATATTCTTGGTTGAATAGTTGCTTGGATAACCATGGATATGGGACATTTCCCGGTGATTGTGGCATCTACGTTCATGCATCGCGCATCGGTGGTAATCTGACAATCACGAAATGTTACACCAGATCACACACGTCAGAGCGAGAGACAAAGGTTTCTACACTGGGGCGCAGTCCTTTGGGTGACTAAGTGAAAGGCTGCGATGGCGGTGATCTTGTCCTGGCGTGAAAACGGAACAGGTATCGGTTGCCACTTACTTTATTAATAATTCTGTTCCTCATTTTCCTGTCGCCTTATTTCGTTACCGAACTGCTGTGGATTTTGTCAAAATGTACAGCAAACCTGCTTTATCCTGGTATCTACTGCTGGCAGTAGTATCGAATCTCCCATTGATGGTATTGGCCACCGCAAAATCCTCTTCCCCAAGACATCTGGATCCTGGTAAACGACAAACCACCTCCTCCCCCGTCTCAACCACCGCCACCTCCAACACTTCCCCCGCCAACCCATCCTCAACCCCAATACAACTCGGTATAGCTTTGCTCAACACAGTCTACCAAAACTGTACGACCCCAGGAGGGGGATGCGAAGTCTTCTCCCGCTCCCTACAGCTATGCCAAACCGACCAATGCGCGTGCGCCCTAACCTTCCCAGCACAGGTTTGTACACAATGCACCCCCTCTTCGGAAAGTGTCCAGGCGTACAATTCATATTTGAAAAGTTGCGTTAGTGAGAGTCTAGCGAGTCCTTCGGCAACGCTTTATGTGACCGCGCCGTCTGGTGGGGGAAGTTCAGTGTTAGGTGCGGGTGGTAGTGGGGCGGTTGTGCTGGGCGGTGATGTCCTTACGTTCTCGACTTCTTTGTCTGGTACACTCACTCCGTCCAGTGCGCCACCATCTGTCGTCGCTGGATTCGTCGAGGCCAGCATCTCCAGTTCAGGATCGCTGTTAACTCAAATCGCAACATCCGCCACTTCTAGAAATACCTCACCGCCAACGTCTTCATCAAGCACTGCGTCAAGTGGGCCAAGTGGTTTAGCAAGCAGCAATATCGCACTCAACGCCTCCGTGACATTCTTCGGTACAACCCTCAACTCAAATTGCTCATCACAATGTCAAGTTTGGCAACAATCCTCAGAGGTAGGTCTCTTCTTCCTATTTGGGTTCGAGCGGAAATTGACAAGCGGTCGGATGAAGACTTGTACAACGGATACCTGTATCTGCACGAACGCAGTTATACAAAATGCAAGTTCCTGTTCGAGCTGTATAGGAGCTTCGGTACATGGTTTGAACTACACTACCCAGATGTCTAGCTATACATGTGCGTTCTCCCCTACGTATCCCGCCTCCCCGCCTTCCACCTGCCACATTTAACTAACAAGAGAACTTCCCAGCATTTATGACCACCTGTAATTCCGAGGTCCCGGGTCTGGTAAGACGTTCCGCCCTCATGATAGATAGAAATCACTGACGAGACATAGTCCCCGTCTGGGACATTACCGTCTAACGCCCTCGAACTAGTCCAAAATGCCACCTCCACACCTGCCTCCACTTCTTTCAGTAGTTCCGATAATTCTTTCACGAGCAATATAACAATCACACCTTCGTCTTTGTCGGATTCTGACGCGTCTACCCTGACTGTCACTGCTACGGCTAGCCAGATTACGGAGGCGGCGGATAATGCTCAGCTGGTGGCTACTAAGGGTTCAGGTGGGGGGAAGAGGTCTGAGGATAATCGATGGAGGTGTGGAGCGGTGATGGCATTGGCTTCCTTGGTGATAAGCGCTGTTTTGTGAGATTGTAGCGAGTTGGTTGGAGAGAGGTTGGACTCTGGTCATACTGTATGGTGTTGTACATGTAGTAAAATCATTGAAATTAACCATCATTCTGCATATTTTGCATAGAACCAAATGGATGAAGGGAGGAAACGCGCAGCGCACAAGAAAGATGATACAACAATTTACAAATCTGATCCACCCGAGATACTACGCTCGAACATTGTCCCCCGAAACGTCCCCGGAAGCCGCCAACTCTCCAGCAGCTTTTTTAGCTGCAGCAGCCCTCCGTTTCTTGAGCACATTCTCCAGGAAGAATTCGCCAGCCTGGAACAACTGTATCAGCATCTTTTGCTTGACCCCGGGCCCGGGCTAGTCTCGATGACCAGAATAAAGTACTGACCTTATAACTCGACCGCACCAAGGGTCCACTGGCGACATACAGGAAGCCCATACCCTCTGCCACCTCTTTCCATCGAGCAAACTCTTCGGGGAGGACGTATCGGTCAACTTTCATGTGTCTCTTCGTCGGCCGCATGTATTGACCGAAAGTGACGACGTCGACGTCCGACTGTCTCAAACCTGTACGTCATGCCTGTTAGCCATGCTGCTAACCATACTCTTCGATGATAACCTACGTCGAAGCGTCTCCACAACTTCGTCTTCCATCTCGCCAACGCCTAACATGATGCTGGTCTTCGTCAAAAGTTCTTTTCCAGCCTCTTGTGACGCCTTCTTAGCCTCCTCCAATACTTTGAGAGACTGCTCAAAGCCTGCCCGACGGTCTCGAACAAATGGCGTACATCGCTCGACGGTCTCCACGTTGTGGGCGAAAACATCCAGACCCGACGTGGCGACTTGTCGGATCGGCTCTACGCCCTTGTTTGCGAAATCGGGTGTCAAAGCTTCGACAAGGATCGAGGGAGCTTTCTGCTTGATTTTCGAGATTGTGGATGCAATGTGGGCGGCACCTCCGTCTACCAGATCTGACGGTGGAAAAATACGGCATCAAAATAAACTCAATGACAAATGATCAAAGAGAAAAGACTAACCATCTCTATCGACACTCGTCAATACAATATACCCTAGACCCCATCGGCTTATAGCCTCAGCGGTATTCTCCGGTTCGTGGACATCAAGAGGAGCAGGAGCTCGCGAGGTCTTGACCGAACAGAATCGGCATCCTCGAGTACACTGGTCTCCCATTAACTGCGATGACATAACTGATTAGCAAATATTGATAGGCCGACATTACAGAGATACACACCATGATAGTTGCGGTCGCTCCCCCTTTACCCCCACCCCAACATTCTCCGATATTAGGACACTTCGCCTCTTCACAAACTGTATGCAGCCCTAGGCCGCGAAGATCTTTTTTGATAGCGTTATACGACGCGCCAGTGGGGATAGGGTGTTTGAGGAAAGATGGAAGTCGCGGTCTGTAGTCAAATCAGTCAGCAAGATTTAAACGCCAGTAGTGACTCAGCCTCGGACTCTCCATGAATTGAGAGACTACACGTCAACACTTACTGCTTAGTGTTGCCTAATACAACCCTCTCTGTCTCAGGTGGCGGTAGCTCCTCGCCAGACACAAAGTCATCGAATGTAAGCCCATCATCGAGCTTGGCGAATCGAGTGCGTGTGGAAGATGAGGCTGGAGTGGTAGAGTCAGGAGGAGTGACAGCTGTTGCAAGTGATCGGGTAGAGAGACCAGTCCGCAGCGTCTAAGGTCTATAGTGAGTATGACAAAGCCTAAAATGGGGATGCCTATTCCAACGTACGCTTGTTGAAGCTTTCAGTAGCGTCCGATTGAGCATCATGAGAATGGGGGTCAAAATTCTATGCCAAGGAGAAAGTGCTTCGAGTGCGCCCTGTTTTCTAAGAAATCGGGAACGAATCGATGGGAAGTGAGGTTGGTGAGAGAGGAGGTCTAGTGAGAGACGGAAAGCGGCGAGGAGGGCGACAATTGGGAAGCTGGTTGTTGGAAATCATGTTCGGACGATCGCCAAACGAATGCACGAGCTCAAAGAGATTTCCGGGCGGCAAACCACGCGACAACCGTAAGTGATCCCCCTCGTTAAGCGCACAGACCACCGGCCTATTGACCAGCCGGGAGATTCACCTTTCCATCGACAGCGTTTCAGCTCGATTCTATTATTCTATTATTCTTTTACGACGTTCATGTTCCACCCAGACGTAGCCTCTTCATCATGGAGGAGATCAATGTGGGACACGGTAGTATTTCATCCAGACCCACGCATAATCCAGGCAAAAGGGCTCGCTCCCCCGCCGCTCCCCAATCACAAGACAGTGCTGCAGACGATCAGGATCAGGCGCCCGAGCTTGATGAGGTGATGATGTTCTTCTGCAGACTACCAAGGAGCTCATCCTGATATACGGCTTAGCTATATGTGACCATGCGTACAGAGGTTGTCGGCGTGCAGTATTACAGGGGACTCGTGGGCAGAGCGGAATATGTCATGCTCCGTCGCGAACCAGGGAATCCGTATGATGGCAACGCAGTGCAGGTGAGTACGGACTGATGGCCGAAGCAGATTGTGTATCTCAGATTCTTCATAATTAGGTCATCAACGCTTCTGGGACCCAAGTCGGGCATATTCCACGAGCTGTTGCTGCTCGTCTAGCGCCCATCATGGACGGTAAAATCATTACGGTCGAAGGCAGGATGGTGGGACAAAATTTAGATGGCGCTAAACACTACAAGCTGGCCATGTGAGTATATTTGATCTGCATAGAACTTTGAGAGTTGATCGGATGCCTGCGCTATACAGGGATATGTCGATTTATGCCAGGCCTTCTCATCGCCCTTACCTCGAACCCGAATTAGTGTGGGCGACTCCGCAACAGAGAGGATTCGATTATCTACGTCAATTGCAGGCAGACGGGCAGAGTGGTCTCCCTTCTTCGTCACGAAAGGGTAAACAGACTGCTAGGGCTCTGGGTGGAACCGCAGCAGGTGATGAGAACATGCGGAACTTGTTAGATGGCCTGAAGAGGGTCAGCCAGGACGAAAAACAGGCAGACGGAGTGATGGTAAGTAGTGGTGTCAAGATCATTTTGCCGATCTCAACTGGAAGAGCTTCTGAGAAACACCTATGCCAGGATGCACTAACCGCCGACATGGACGTAATCAAATTGCCCGTTCATCCCTCACCTCCTGGGACGGCCAATGGACAGCTCCACGTGGATCTTCTTCCTCATCAATCTCAAGGCCTTCAAGTCAGTTGCTGTCTGGACACCGTGTCTATTTACGTGGCGAGCTGACGCCCCTTTTCAGTGGATGATTTCCCGCGAGAATCCTGTTCTCCCTGCAAAGCCCTCAGATCCACCTGTTCAGTTCTGGGTTCGGCAATCACCCGATAAGAAAAACGCAGGTGGCAAAGATTACTGGTTAAATGTCGCTACCAAGACTCCACAAATGGCAGATCCAGTTCTAGGGAAAGGTGGTATCCTTGCGGATGGTATGGGATTAGGTGAATCTTTCATGGTACTTTCAATGTCACGTCCAGCACCAGGGCTGAAGCTTCGACTTCTTCCAAGGGAAAACCCTAATGACCCTGGCTTTGATACTGGCAACAAGAAAGAACAACGTATTAGGGGGAGTCAGTCAGGCTACGCTCATAGGTAAATTATCTAAGCAACGAGTATCAAGTCTAACAGCTTGACAGTATGCCCTCTTTCTGTTCTCAGCAACTGGGAAAAGCAAATTCAGGACCACGTCTCCGAGGGAAAACTGTCATGTTACACCTATCACGGAGCTAACAGGGATGTCACCTCCTCTACCCTTCAGAATCATGACGTGAGCTCGACACATCTAGGCTGATCGCTATCTTGGCCCTTCGGCCTTGCTTACGGAGTTTATCCTTCAGATCGTCTTGACGACCTATCAGACAGTCGCGGGAGATTTCCCGTCTTCACTCGTAGTTCAGTCCAGCCCAGCAAAGGGCAAGAAGCCAAAAACGTCGAGTCAGAGTTCTGGTAGCTCGAGTAGTGCTGGGCCCTTGTTCAAGGCCAAATGGAAGCGCATTGTGGCAGACGAGGGACATGTCCTCAAGAACCCTCGAGCCAAGAGTGAGTGAACCATGATGACCCTCTGGTCGAGTGCTGATGATCATAACCGTACCCGCAGTGACACAAGCCTTTGTGGCTCTACAAGCAGACAGACGCTGGGTTTGCACAGGTCGGTCGGCGTGATGACTTGCTTCTCTACATGTGCTGACAGTCCCAACTCCAAGGCACACCTATCGTCAACTCACCTGGTTAGTGGACTGCCTTTATCTGCCGCATATCCTGGGGTCGATTCATCGGCTGACTGGCTGCAGCCGACCTGGGATCCCTTCTCACTTGTCTGCATATTTGTAAACCTCTAGACCAGGTATGTGTACCCCGCCGATACGTGCAAAATCAGATACGAGCTTCTCCTCCACAGGCCGACTACTTTAAAAGTCTCCTTATTCGACCTCTCAAAAACGGTGACCCAGCTGCCGGTAAGATGCTGCAAGCCTTGGTCGGCCAAATTCTCCTTCGAAGGACAAAGGAAACCAAAGACAAAAGCGGGAATCGACTAGTCTCCCTGCCTCCAATCGAGTATTTCCAGTGCCCTGTGAAGTTAGACGATGCCAGCCGGCGACTGTATGACGGGATCCATGCTGAGAGCGCCAGGCAACTTGAGGAGGGCCTGAGAACCGGTCAGGTGAGGGCCCACAACGATTGCCATGCCTTAGAGTTGCTGACTGCCGCTTTAGGGCACTTTGAACGTTTTGTCGATGTTGACGCGAAGTAGGTCTGAATTGCTAGGATTTCAAGCTCGACGCTGACTAAGCATTTGACAGTGCGGCAGCTTTGTCTATCGTCCGACCTGATCCCCAGCTCATACTTGCAAGAACTGCGTCGTAGACCGGAAAGTGCAAATGGGCCTGTTGTGTCTGTGGCACAAATCTCTCCCAGGAAGCGGGAGGAGCTGATACAGAAGCTCAAACAGACTTTAGAGGATGGCGAGGAATGTCCTGTAGGTTCGAGCGAGATGTCGTTGCTCTCTCATTGGAAGGGTGGAAAATTCTGAACAGATGTGATCCAGGTCTGTTTCGACGTCATTGAAGATCCCCGAATCACAGACTGCGGTCACTCCTGTGAGTCGTGATTGCCATACATCAAACGTAGCTCACGTAGAAAATCATAGACTGCATGGCGTGTATTACAGAAGTCATTCGTCTCTCCGAGAAGTGTCCAATGGATCGACACCCCTTGGCGATGGCTTCTCTCCTAGAACTCCCCCCGGAAGAGGTTGAATGGGTAGACCCTGATGATACTGGCTCGTCATCCTCGGCGCTCGTCCCCTCAGCGAAGATCTCAGAACTGGTGCGATATCTCAAGGTTTTCGACAAGTCAGACAAAACTCTGGTATTCTCTCAGTTCACCTCCTTCCTCGACCGCGTCGCAGTGGTTTTGAGAGCGGAAGGTATACGATACTGCAGATTCGACGGGTCCATGTCCGCGAAGAAGGTGAGCGACGTTCTCTTGCCGTAGTGATGCTTGCGAAGACAAGCCATTGGAACTGAACTTCAGCCGATGATGACATTCGTGTAGAGGCAAGAGATCATCTCAAGTTTCCAGACTCCAGTCTCAGCTCAGAATGAAAACATCCCGGTGGTTATGCTCATTTCACTGAAATCCGGAGCTGTTGGCTTGAATCTGACTGCCGCTTCCAATGTTTTTTTAGTGGGTAGACATTGATCTCTGAGCATATAGAGCAACGGGGAAGGAGAGGAATCTGACGCTTTATCTGCACTCAGTGTGATCCTTGGTGGCAGTCAGCCATCGAGGCCCAGGTAAGGCGATGCGTAGAGCCGGGAATTGTTTGCTGATATCGTCTCAGGCTATCGATCGAGTTCACCGAATGGGGCAACGAAAGACGGTCCGCGTGTTCCAGTTGATCGCTGAGAATACTATAGAATCAAAAGTGCTCGACATACGTGAGTGAGAAACAAACTGTCCCTTGTGTTCGCTCGTTCGCTTCGGTTGGGGGAGGAGTGACTGAGTCTCTGCGCTTGTTCAGAAAAACGAAAGGATGCCCTAGTCGCAAAGGTATGCAAAATCGGTTTGAGTTTGCGATTTTCCCGGTGTATGCTGACTGGGAGTGAATCTAGGCGTTTGAGAAATCGGGCAAGGAATCCTCGCAGGCTAAGCGGGAAGCGCGTTTCGAGGAACTGAAGGAGCTTCTGGGGGTGAAGTAGTGCTTGCCTGGTCAGCTGGTCTGCCTGAGGTTTGATCTAATATCTTTACATGAGGCTGTGAGGGAGGTGATACCCGTGTATATGAGCAGTACACTGTATATGATGATACCGGACAGTGTGCTGACCTCCTCGCCTCATGCTTCCGAGCAGGGAGAAGTAAACGAGCACACCATACGATCACACGAGACGAGACAACTCTGTGTCCCGGAGTGGCAGTCTGCATGTGGCGGTGTTTCATACGTGCCAGCAGACACCGGGATGGAGATGGGATCAATCAAATCACCTGCTGCGGCCATGACCGCGTGGCCGTGCTCGCGCTGTCACTGGCTCGCGAGAGCATGGACTCGCTGACGGTAACCAACTGTGGAAGCATCGCGCTATCTCTTTCCGTTGGGGTACTAGCACGTCTCATGTAGCCACTAGGGCTTAGGGCGGGCACAGAACGGTCCATGATCGATCACCCGTACTCCGTACTCCGTATCGCACGGACGGAGCTAGACCATGCCTATTCTTGGTGCAAAAGGAGCCAGCCTCTGTGTGTAGAGCGATACTTCCGCTGATGGAGGATGAATCTCACCACCACCCCCATCCCTGAGTTACCAACCAGGGTGATCGGGCAGGCAACACCCCGTTCGTCCTTTATCATCAATCAGCCGGAGGACCTGAAAGGACACTTTAGTCTTTACCACCTTATCTGAGTAGAAGAGTATAAGATGGTGTAGAGTGGGAGTGGGACACTACACGACACCCCAAACATCAAACAAAAAACACCTTCAAGACCCTCCTCCCTCTTCCCTCCAACACCCTTTCCTTCCTCGGCCATTTCACTTGGCTACCCTCATCCCGAGTCCCCTCCACCGGTGGTCTGGCAAAACTTCTTTGTTAGGGCTGGATTCAATCCGTTCATCCATACCCCGTTACGATGGAAAAGCGACTGAACTGGCAAGGACTTTACGATACATATGATCTGGACCCTAACGAACCTGATCCTGAACTCCATTCACATTCCCACCACAACCACGACGACGAGGGACGGTACGAAATAGAAGACGGGGTTGGTTCTGATGCTGATGCTGACGATGATGGGTGGTCAGATGAGGATGGTGGTGCAGTGTCGTCGGATGAGGTTCTCACGAGGATTTCGGGGACTATGGAGAATCCACATGAGAGGGATTTCTTTGTGAATAACGAGAGGTCTTAGTGGGTCCCCTTCACGTTTCTGGGATGGAAGTAGGTGGATAGGTGTCAGACGAGGAGACGAAATGACAGTGGGATGCGGATGGGACGTGTGGGGAAATAGATGGGGGATGCTGACGACATGACTTGTAGTAATAATATATGTTGGAATTATCGCTTTCCAGCTGATCAGGAAGAGGTCTTGGTGCGTATTTTTCCTTCTGCAGCTCCGTTTGTGATCCGAAGATGTATCTCGAGCATCGGCGGTGTGTCTGGACGATGAGCTGAGATGATGTGCACCACAGCGGCTGGACAGACAACACTTCGTGGTAGGTCTGCCATATACGTTCCCACCTGCAATGTACGGCAGTCCAAAGCGATGGGAAGAACGGCCTAGAGGGTAGACCTTACATGACCTACCAGATGCTCAACACCCTCCCAGGACTGTATCGAGGACCCGTCGATGCCGTACTTAACAGACCTGGAAGGTCCAAACGTCTGATTGACCTAGGATGCGGAACGGTGAGTGACACCTCACTTCGAGCTTGGGCAACCACCCACGTCCTCTAGGTTTTGTTTTGTCGCCTACGTCAGCAGCTGATTCACATCTGCCTTCATCATAGGGAATCTGGTAGCTATCTTGATTTGGCCGCCATTTGGACTGCACGATTTGACATATCACGGTAGGACTGCTGAAATGGCCGAGAGATTTCCGCACGTCGATTGCGTTGGTGTTGGTGAGTTTGTGTCGTGTCCGAGTGTTCGAGCTAGAGCTCAATCCTGCTGACGAGAGACTAAAAATATTAGATATCGTCCCCCTCACTCATGAGTACGTACTGACTTGACTGAGGATATCAAGCTGAGCAGGCGCGTGGGTGATGATCTCAATCCTTACCAGCCACGAACTCTCAAATTGTACATTTATGACGGTATCGATACCAACCGGCCTGCGGGTGTTCCCAAATGCCTCATACGATATAGTTCATCTCCGCCAGATGCAATACTCTGTATGTCAACGGCCCAACCCCGTTCCATCGGATTATTCTCTGAAGGGCGGGGCAAGGCTAACCATAGATCATTATGGCTAACATCCCGAAATAGCTCACCGACTTCCCAGCAGCGCTTCGTCAGGCTTATAGACTTCTTCGACCTGGAGGTATACTTTTAATCCACGATCCCGAGCTGGAGTTTAAATCTACCAGAGACGGGTTTACGGCTGCGGATCTTATGCCGGCTTTTGTGGAGGTGGGTGGACGAGGGAGTCGCTCGAAACTGATGGGAGATCAGTATATGAGGCTGCTACATGAAGCCCTGGCCCATCGTGGTATTGAGTGAGTCCCTTCCCTCAAGTCGATCGTCAGCGCAGAGACGAAATGGGGGGAATATCAGCTCGGGAAAAGTCAGCTAATCCACTTTCTGGCCGTATTTCTTCCTGTCACTCGATGCCTGCCATCACCACTCCCCTCGAACACATACTCCGAAATATCCAGCTTAACGGTGTTCTACCGGATCAAGGAGCTCCTTGTTGAAATCGGCTTTGATCCGAGCTCCATAGACGAGCACTTCCACTACCGACAGATATGTCCTGGTCAAGGGGATAGTGAGTGAACATTGCCCACATTCTTGAAACCTCCACTTCCTTCTTCTCCAATATCGCCTCAAGTCCCGATTCCACGTCCTTACGTCCTTTGCACTGGCTGTCTCGGGCTCCCCAACAACCTCACTCCAAGCTGACAAATAACCTTCAGTTTGGGCAATAAACGAGACTGAGAACTCGCGTACATTCGTCCGAGCCGCCCATCTTACCTTGTTGGAGGGTACATCCAAGACCCCACAAGACCTTTCGACACTAGAGGAAGAGTGCAATGCCGAACTGAGATGGCAATCGAAGGGGATAGGCGGGGAGGCAGGCGGTGTCGATGTGGTTTCTGCTTGGGGTTATTGGTGGGCTCAAAAGGCTGGTTGAGGCTCGGGGTTAGTAATGAGGAAATACGCCTAGGACGTTTCAGTCAACATATTTTGAGATTTGACGGTATGCAGAGAGAAGGTCAGAAGCTTTATCATCCATGGGTTCTTGATAGCGGTCTACATAGAGATTATAATCATTTTCCATGCGCTGTTATGATATCTGAGCTCGTGCTCGTGATGCGGAATCGAATGACCAGGTCACTTTGACTGTCCAAAACCGAGCTAGACCCCTTCACAGGAGAAATCTGTAAATGACCGATCGTCAGGAAATCGTACCGATGCGACCTCCCATAGTAGATCTATCACCTCGCTTCTCCCCTCCCAGCTCCCCATAGTCCACCCATCAGTCCCCGGGCGAAAACTGACACCTCTAAGAGGCAACACCTAGAATCACTGGATTCTCGTCAGGACTCCCGAGGGTTCAGGGTGCGGGGAGGTGGGACAAAGATGAGCCGTAGATTTGTGCTCGAGTATACGCCTTACCTGCGGGAAGCTGGGGCAGGGGAGGCACCTTGATGAGCGGTGGTGAGGGGAATGAGAGATTGGGATGGGCTGAAATGAGGATGTAGTGAAGGGGAGCGGGAGCAAATTGTGGTTATCCTCCGAGGGTACTCGACCTGGTAAGTCTGATTGATCCATATTTCAAACTCATCCACCTGTAAGCAGGATAACACAATGAGTCTCGTGAGTCCCCGTAGATCCGAACAACGTATCGAAATGAATTTAACATGAAACTAGTTACCGCCTGAAGACGAAGACGCCGATGGGATTGAGGTTGCTTGGGGTGAGTTCTATATTTTCTAGCGGATGAGCCGTGGGGCGGTCGACGAGCGACGGGAATCCCGTTATTGACGTACAGCACGTCGGGTCAGAGGACCAACAGCATATCAACACCTTCTCAAAGCTTAACAACCGACTATCCGAGATCCAAGACCAACTCAAAGTCAAGCAGGTATGATATCTCTTATCCGCCGTATTCTCCAACGTATCAAGCTAAATACGTATCTTGATCAGGAGGAGAAAGAATACTATGACGACCTCTCGACAGAGCTCGAGCTCGCTGACGAATCCGATGAGGTGCTGTACAAAATGGGAGAGGCTTTTTTCTATCTCTCGCTTGGGGCTGCTAGGAGACAGCTGAAGATTGATACTCGTGGATATCGACGGGAGATTCGGGAGTTGGAGGGAAGGGCTGAGGAATGTCAGAAGGGTATGAGGGAGTTGAAGGTTATGTTGTGAGTTATTTGCCTGGACCATGAGTTGCTAAGAAGCGTTGGGAATGGTCTTTGCGGCGGTAGTCGTCGGGTTTGTGATTGGAGGGTTGGACTCTTGCTGATGCGTGGTGAATCTCGGGTGACAGATACGCCAAATTCGGGAAACAGATCAACCTAGAGACTTCACCCGAGTAGAGGATATCACAGTGCCATTCTGGAAGTGTCATGGTATGAACTCTGGGTGGAGAAGGATGCCAGGACCCTCACAGTGGAGCAGGTCAGAGGAGAGGCCAAGCTGAGCTGTATCCGAGTGGCTTCTTGATCGTGATGGCGGCCAACAGAACGGCTCGGGGATCTTGGCGAGATAGACGAGCTATATACCTTATCGACGACCACATGCATCTTAATACCCTTATCTATCCGCTGATGAATCAGTCTCACACACCGGTCTTCTGTGTACCAACAAGGCCAAGCAAAAGCATCGTGCGTTTTGCTCCGCAAGATATTTCGTCGATCGAGCCCGAGATTCCATAACCTACTCCATCCTCCCCTCTTTCGACTCACCTTCCCCGTCCCCCTCGCCCGCACCCATATCCCTTACCTTCCGCTTACTCTTCTTACTCCTATTGATCTTCCTCCTCCTCTCCTTCTCCCACCTCAACTCCTGCTTTGACCAAACAGTCGCCAATCGTTTCTCCTCCTCGACCCTCCTACTCTTAGCACTCCCTCTGATTTCCTGAATCTCCCCTCCATCAACCGTTTCCCGACCCCCGCTTCCGCTATATACGATAGCCTGCCCATCGCTGGCTAACTGCGCACCATCCCCTTGACCCTTATTTTCCAACCCTTTGACCAATCGGTCATACTCCCCAGAAGCTCTTAATGTATCCAATCTCTCTGCTAGGATCCGTCGGGCGGCTTTCCGATTCTGTTCTCTGGATCGGGTGGGTTGGGCCTGGATTCGGATGCCAGTCGGACGGTGGATGAGGGAGACGGACGACGAGACTTTGTTGATTACTTGGCCTCCTGGACCGGATCCTGATGGGTGGACGGACAGTGGGATTTCATAGGAAGGGTTACGAAAGGTCGAGGACGGGGAGATAAGAGTATGTGCCCGAGGAGTGATAAATAGAGCGGTCATTGGGAATATCAGTCCAAAAAGTCTCAGTATTCACGCAAAAAGACGGAAACCTACCTCGAACAAAGGTCTCGTCAAGCTCAGATTCCGGGACGGGAGTGACTACCCGTCTCGAGAGGAGTTTGTTCAGCTTCTTGATAGACGTAGGAGGTCTAGGGCGGCGGAGTGACGGCGACATTGACGGCTTTTGATCACAACGATAGTGTACGCGTCAGTAACAGCTTATCATGGATCAAGGGTGGTGTATGGAGACCTACAGTCATCGTAGTCTCGTCGACATCTTCGTAGCCCTCGATATTTTCTCCCTCGACCCGCTGCAATTCAGAATCCTCGACCGACCCCTCGATAATATCTGATTCCTCATAAGCCGTCTCCACCTGTTCGGTGCCCTCTGGAGCTATCTCGAGAACGTCCTCGATCCCTACATCGGGCGGGACCCGACGATCTCGACGGGATGAAAACCATTTACTGCACCCGATATATTCGTTGTGGGGATAGCTTGGACGATGGTCTGGGCTCAGGATGTATGCCCTTGGATGTCTATGTATACTTGTCGTCGCGAGTTTTGAGCTCAATCTAGCGAGGGATAGACATGGTCTCATTCTCTGTTGGGTCGAGGATTGTGACTGTTGGTTTGGTCGATATTCATGGATATTTCAAAACGTTAACCTCTCAGGCGATGGCCGGGAATCTAATCAGCCGGTAAAGTACAGTTACGCAACAATAGCTAAATTGACAATCTATTGATTTGCTTTCAACTATCAGCTTCCCTTTTGGTTTTCTTGCATAACGACACACCTGCCAAGCAGAGATGTCATACACCAGAGCCAGACCACCATCCACAACGACTTCTACCACCCAAAGAATCCAGGTCAAACCCGGCACTCCGATCAAAGAGGTTGGCGAAGTCAAATGCACGGTAAGTTGCTTGATCACCTCATCAGTCTTTTACGAGATACTGATCTCTGTCTGTCGTTTGCTACAGTCCCATCATAGGGTATGCAAGCGCCAAGTAGCTGGTCCTATGACCAAGAACCCTGGTCGGTGAGTTACGGCGTGCATACTTCTCTAAAATCCACTGTTACTGTTCTAGGTCTCATCAAGGGAATGCTAAAGTACTGATCGGAACATATCTCAGAGCGTTCTACGCATGTCCCTTGCCCCGTGACGATCCTGGTCGATGCAAGTTCTTCAAATGGGAAGACGAACTCACCGGCGCCAGCGGAACCGTGTATGGCACCTCTTCATCTTCGAAACCTCCTCAAACCTCGACAACTACCACCACTCAAACCCTCGGGCAAAGCCCACAACGTCTTCAAACCCTCTTGGACAGATCTGCAATAGCAGCGCAATCCCCTTCGAAACTTTCCACGCCGGCGAAAGGTCAGGGCCTGGAGGAAGCTGAGGAGGTGGAAGGGGAGATTGATTGGGAGCAAGTAGATACGGATGGATTGGAACGGGAGGCGATCGCTTCGACGCCTGGGTCGAGTCAGCGGAGCGGGCCTGGGACTGGGGCTTTGGATAGAGCGCAGCTGGTTTTGCCTGGTAGGGGGACAAGTGGGAGTGGAAGTGGGAGTGCGGGTTTCACTGAGAGATTGAGAGAGGCCGTTCAGGATGGGGTGGGAAAGAGAAAGCGAGACGAAAACGAGGGCGACAGTGGTGACCGAACTATCACACCGAAGAAAGTACTGAAAAGTGATGATGAGGTGAGCTTCACAGATCGCGAATATCAGGCTAGACCATCACTCGCGTATCGATCAGCTAACCCGTGGAACCCAGTCAAACCCCTTCCTAGCAACTCCGACCACTCCAACTCCCCAAACACCGACCCACACTCTCCTCTCCCCGACGTTGGCCTCCCTCGTAGACGTAGGCGAACATCTGGCTAGACAGGACCGACTCCTGAAAGCCGCGGAACAGATGAAGGTCGGGTTGCGGAGGACTGTGGCGAGTCTTCAGGAGCGGAACAAGACTCTGGAGGATAGGGTGAAAGAGCTGGAGGGGATGCTAGGACCCAAGGGGGAATAGGATATGATTGGCTGGCTTTCAGGATAGTGCAGGATAGGTATACGGTCGGACACGGGTATCTGAGTGCTTCATCGATGTAGGATAGGACTGGGAGGGGGTGAGGAAGGAGAAGGTGATCCAGGTCAAGGGTTTTTCTATTTCTTTAATACGCTTCTGTATAATATCCATAGATATTCATACAAATCACTTCAACAGACATGTATCATTGGATTCTTGCGAAAAGGCTGTCTGTTCTTGCTATCACGGTGGAGACCATGGTCATGGCTGGATCAGGGCTTCTTGGTCATCCTCAAACCCGCTGAGGAATAGGGAACAATCAGATCTGAACCGACGCCCCACTTGAAATCTCCGTCCGCTCGTCAACAGAACTGGATGGCAGTGACTACGGCAGCTGCTGCATCTATTCTGGGCTTGTCTCATCGTTTTCAGGAACTGTTCTCCTCCCATAGATCTTTCCCACGTCTTCGGCTTGACCAGGTGGTTCAGCCATGCACTTAGAATCTATTGATCCATCCATGATCCTTCTTCGGCTCGGGCGTGTATGTATACAATACTCTGCTCATCTCAGATCCCATTATCGCTATTATCGTATCGTAGATCTGTGCAGTAGCCACAACCCCTTTCAGTATTTACACGTCATTTCAACTGGCCTCAGGAACGCAGCTTGCACGCGTCTACCTGCCCATTGCCACGGCGCGTCTGCAGCCAAGCGATGATGATTTGACTTTGCACCTCCGTCCCACCCCCTACCCTACCCCCCATCTCTTCCTTCCCATTCCAGCACATGTCCCGCATCCCGATCCCAGCTAACGGCGGTCTACATCACTCTTTCGCCGTCCCCGAATCACCCAGTATGAGCAGCATCTCCGGCAGTCCCGCAGCCGACACCCGGAAGAAGCAGAGCAAGAGGGATGAGGTGGGTGTTTCTTTCGGTTTCCGTTTGCCGCAGCCCTTGCCATTGTTATCTTGCAAAGGGGCGGTTCCAGCCTGCTACGTCTCAGTTTCGAACGGATTCCGGGCGGTTTGGTAATACGTTCTTCGGCTCTTTTGATAGTTATCTTTCCCACTGCTTGAGTGAGGATGCATGCATGGGTGGTGTGTGGTGGAATGGGGGAGACGGGGAATGCGGGGAAGAGAGTGCGAAGGGTGTTCCATCCCATTGACAGAGTGGCTGGCGGACGCCGTGGTTTCCGAGCCAACACGAAACGAGCGGGGGGTGTCTCGCCGTTATTGTCTGGTCTGATCTTCCTTTCCTCCTCGTCCACTCGGCGCATTCCATACTATATATCCTTTCCTTTGTCCTGCCGACTTCTCGTCTCTTGTTCTGTATCCGTACTCTCGACTGGTTCTTCCCATTCTCTGCTCGCCGCCAGAGCTGCTTCCAGAGTTTGAATTCGTCAAACATTGTCGCTTCATCGCCCTGATCCGACCTCCTCCGATCAAATCCATCTTCTCCCGCTGCATATAGCAATGTCGACCACTAAAGCTGACCATGCTCCTTCCTCTCATCCCCCTGGCTACTCTATCCCTTCGACGCATACCACGAAAACCATGGCCCCTCCCTCTAACACCACTCAAATCCCTTTGGCGACTCCTCCTGCCTCTGTGCGTTCCATCTCGCCGAATGTATCGCCTCCCCTCCCAACCACCGATGTGACCCCTCCGACGTCTGTACCCTCAACAAAATCCGTCGCCTTCCCAACCTCTACCTCCGTCCCTCCACCCCTGGTCGAACTCCAAACCGAAACTCGACCTCGATACCACTCGACCATCTCGCGCTCCAATGTTCAACCTATGCCGCGATCAAAATCCTTTGGCTCAAAATTGCAGTCGCTCAGAAAGAAAATCGAGTCTGAGCTGTCGCGTAAACGTCCGGGATCCTCCGCTCTTCCTGCTTCTCAGTCCGCGGGAGCCGTTGGGGGAAAACGTCAATCTGGCGGGAAGAAGGCGCAGAAAGGGACCGTTGCTGGGTTGCGACCCAGCCCAGCTCTGACTGTCCCGGAGGGGATGACAGTCGCAGATGCCAGTCAGCTGTGTGCAGCTAAACGAACGGACTGTGTATTGGTGGTGGATGATGAAGAGGGCTTGAGCGGTATCTTCACAGCAAAGGATTTGGCGTTCAGGGTGAGTGTTCTACAGCTCGAATGAAAGGGAGCATGACCTAACACTTCTTAGGTCACTGCTGAGTCTCTCGACCCGCGAACGACGACAGTCGCTCAGATTATGACCAAGAACCCAATGGTCACCAGGGACACCACTAGTGCCACTGAAGCTCTTCAGCTCATGGTCAGCCGCGGTTTCAGACACTTGGTGAGTCTCGCAACGACTACTACTAGCTCTGGCTGACCCTCTTCACAGCCTGTCTGTAACGAAGATGGCGATGTCGTCGGTCTCCTCGACATCACCAAAGTCTTCCACGAAGCCTTGGCGAAAGTCGAACGAGGGTCGTCCGCCACGACTCAACTTTCCGCTGCCCTCGCAGGAGTACAATCCGAGCTGGGCCCAGGCATGGCTTCCAATCCCCAAGCAGCCGCCATGCTTGCCTACGTTGACGCCTTGCGTGAAAGAATGGCCCTCCCTGATCTAACCACTGTCCTCGATACTCGTAACCCTCCGCCCACTGTTTCGCCGCGTACCAGCGTCCGCGACGCCGCGAGACTGATGAAGGAGCGAAGGACGACTGCGGTCTGTGTCATGGAGACTAATTCGGGTACAAGCGCTGTCAGCGGAGTGTCAGGTGCTGGTGGCGTCCCAAAGATCGCAGGGATCTTCACCAGCAAAGATGTCGTGCTTCGTGTCATTGCAGCTGGGCTTGACGCTCAGAGATGTAGCGTTGTCCGAGTTATGACGCCTCATCCTGACACGGCTCCCCCTACCATGTTCGTCCAAGACGCTTTGAAGAAGATGCACAGTGAGTTGAGATCGTCTTCTTGACTCGGATGGGTAATTGCTGACCTTGTGCAGATGGACACTACCTCAATCTACCGGTTGTGGAGAACGATGGCCGGTTGATCGGCATTGTCGATGTTCTAAAACTCACTTACGCTACTCTAGAACAAGTGAGTGGCTTACAATTGCTAGGAACGCCCCGCTGACCTGTCTCAGATCGAATCCATGGCAGAAGACAAATCGGCTACAGAGGGAGGCCCGATGTGGGGCAAATTCTTCGACACTCTTGGTACTGCCGGCGGGGACGATGACACCGCCTCGGTCCTATCCCAATCTGAGAGGCCCGACACTCCTTCGAAACCAAACATGCACCACCGAGGTCTATCCAGTATGACTTCTCCAATCTCTGAAGTCATGCCAAATGATTCAGCCTCGACCGTGGACGACGAATCCAATGTCGGGAAGCGAGGCGGTGCGGCATCATCTGTCGCTCCAGCTCCCGCCCCGGTCGATGACGGGACATACATCTTCAAATTCCGCACACCCTCCGGAAGAACCCACCGATTCCAAGCTCGATACGATAGCTACGAACTCCTCCGAGATATTGTTTCTGGGAAACTCATCAACGATCCGTTCTTCACTGCCGAGGGTGCTAAGGAAGGTGCAGCGGTCCATCTCCCCGACCCTGCCGCGTTCACGCTCAGTTACACCGACGACGACGGGGATCTTGTGACAATCACTGCAGATGGCGACGTCTCTGACGCTGTGCGCATCGCCCGAGGCCAGAAATCCGATCGGGTAGTCCTGCTGATCGATGGCGGCAAGGTTTGGGAAGACGCGGCAAGAGACATTGGCGGTGAGAAGGCCGTCGAGAAGCTCAAGGCTGCAGAGAAGGAGGAGCCCGTGGGAGAGGAGGACGAAGCTGTGAAAGATTTGGAGAAACCTCTGGCGGATCCTGCGACCCAAGCGACCTACGGTCAGAACGGACTCATCCATTCTCATGGGCCCAGTCCCGGGACACCAGGAGTCCCGGAACTGGTGGGCGGAGTCCTACCGAAGGACATGGTGCTCCCTGCAGCGATTGGGTTCCTGGGGGTTGTCATTCTTGGTGTCTTCTTTGCCAGTCGGGCGAGTAGGTAGATTGGCGTGAGGTTTTATGACTGTCTACCGTTCACTCTTCGATTTACCATTCACTTTGATCCTAACCACACTATTCGCCGCTGTCTGACAAGGTCTCTATTCAATGTACACCCCTTTACATTCACACTCCTCATTTACTGAAATGCTGTGCTAGTCATGACCTGATGATGTATATGTACTTGACGCGTGTATCGGGCTTGTGTGAATACACATGAGAGACTGGACACAGCAGGCAATGATGAGGTGGTGCATGCAGTGTTCAAACTAGTGACCGAAATATGAGCTGAACCGAGGACGGGAGCAGGCAATGGTAAGGTGGTGCATGCAGTGTTCAAACTAGTGACTGAAATATGAGCTGAACCGAGAGAGCCAAGAAGGAGGTTGAGGAATCGGGATTGTGTGAGTATGTGTTGTGGATAGAGTATTTCTATGGAGGGGATTTAGCCTTCGGGATCGACTATGCGAGTCATGGAGAGCCTAGAATGTAGTCGTGGCCGGATAGGAAATAACTCACGAAGAGAAATGTCGCCTATCAACTCGATTCAGCCGTTTCGCCGTATGAGCGTTACTCCGTGTATTCTGACCTCTGACAGGTAAACCGAAAGCATGTCTGAACCGGACATTGCAATCAGCTTCTCCCCCCTGCGCATGACTTCGCAGTACACGACTTACCGTCTTCCACGATAAGTCCCAACAGTCCTATGATGCCCAATATCACTCTGCAAATTCCTCCGTAAATCCGTCTCAATCTTGAGTGAATTCAACGGATCCTCCACCCCAATCTTCGTCTTCGCTTTAATTTGGGTCTGGGTCTGGGTCGGATTAGTCCCAGAGGGTCCAGCAAGAGGTTGTTCAGATGGGACAACGCTCGTAGAAGGTGATGAGAGATAGGCTGATAGCGCTGTGATCTGCGGTTCAGTGAGGGATGAGACTAGGGCGCCTGAGTTTATTTGAAGACGGGCTAGGAGTCTTGAGGAGGTTTTATAGGAGATGCCGTAGAATGATGTTAGGGCGATCTGCGGTCGATGTTTAGTATGTCTAAGGCGTGGAGGAGGAGTTACTCACTCTTACGAGCTTGTGGTCTGGGAGATGGTGGCCTAGGAGATGCATTTTGAGGTTGGTGTTGTGGATAGTCGGATAGTTGATTTTGTGAAAAGGTTGGCGAGGTGTAGGTATAGCTTACAGCTAACCCAGTGCCACAATCAGTTATCGATCGGATATTTGCGGAGATTATGTTTCGCCTATTGGTTTCAGACGATTTCCGATTATTCGACAGGCTCAAGCAAGCTGACAGGTCTACCCAATACTATATCTGCAAACACTGCATACTGCACATCAGTATCATGACAACCCGACCAGATCTCCCCAAAGCGTTCAGCATAGTCCGGCAGCTCCTCTCCGAAAGACCTCGACAACTGCACGAAATCCTCAAAGACGGTGTAGCCTTATATCAATCACAATCTTCGAGCTCGTCTACCGACTTGACATCTGAGGGGACGTCCGGAACCTCCAGCTCGTCCTCGAATATAGTCCCACCGGCCCCATTCGGTCTTAAAGGGCGATCGAAAAAAGCTTCTGCGTCTAAAGCCGCACTGCAGCATGATATCCCCGAGGGTCATCCATTTGTTTCTGTTTCGTGAGTAGGAATAAGTGCTTGTAACGGAGAGAGACTTGATGGTTTTGATCAAGCTTCTGGCTGATTGTGACTGGTTTTATTCAGATTCTTGAAGAATAGGGTACTACCTGTCCTTGCTTCTCAGGATCTGATTCAAAAGAAAGCGGTCCATGGGAATGCGGCAGAACAAGCATCTGCAGGCGTGGCACTTGCGTCTAGAACCCGATCGGGGACACCCAAAACAGCCTTCTTATGGTCCTTAGCACCCCCATACTCTCTATCCACACGCTATCAATCATCCTCCGAGACCACCCCCGCCCCCACCACGACGATACCCTGGGATGTCAGCGCACACTGGGACGCGTTGCTCTCGGGAACCCATCCCGCGAAAACCGCACATGAATACAACAGAATCCGGGAAGCAAGAGAACAAGAGGAGAAGGAGTTGTTAATCTCCCAGGGTCGGATACGACGGACGGAGAGGGAGGTGATGGGCTGGGAGGGACGGGCTGAGGGGTTAACGGTCGGTCTGGAACGGTTGCATTTGAATGTTAGGAGGGGGTTGGCTAGGCCTGCGAAGGAACGGAGAGCGCTGGCTAGGAAGGAGAGGAGTCAGATGTTGAGGAGTGAGGCTTTGGAGATTGCTAAGCGGGAGCTGGAGGCTGAGGGGAAATTATCGGCATGAGGTGGTTATGCATTAATTTCTTTTCTACGGGCAGACGCCTAAGAAGCGGGTAGTAGATGCCTGATACCGGCTTGGGAATGTGCACGGACCATGACACACCGCACTTGGCGCTCACATCTTCTGTCTCTTTCAAAGTTCACTCGTGTCATCTTCCTCTTGAGCGTGACACTCCTCGTCTTGGTGTTTCGCCTTCCGGCCCTGCCATTCTCAGACTCCAGGGCACAATGACGCCTGTCTCCTTCCCAAACAACATACCCCAAATCAGCAGAGATGCAAGAATTCCTGTCCCCATAGCGTCAAACAACCCAGACTCCACTCCCTGGACCACCTATCCAGAATACTCATACCTTCAGAAACAAATGAGTGATCATCGTCAAGTCATTCGAGTGCACGACGCCACCTCCCTCTCGCCTCTTCTCTGGACTCAGGATCCTGCAATGTCCGGATTCTCCTGCCTGAACCAGAACCTAGCCCGACTGACTCCTGACACTTACGCTAAAACATTTCGATATTTACCGAAGCGAAACTGGGCTGACAGTCCATATTTTCGACAAACCATTCAAAACCATATCCTATGTCGCCATCTCCCCCCTGCCCCATTCTCCACCACTCGACGCGGACTAAAATATATCACGCCGGACGGTTTACCACCCAAGCCACTTCATACGGATGATCTCTCGCCCTGGATATCGACTTCGCGAAGTCTGCTCTGGTGTATCTGGGAGATCGCCCGGAGATTGTCAAGAGGTGGAGTCGATGAAGTAAGAATGGCAGTGATCAATCAGGGTCAGACGATTGGGACACCTAGTGGTCCGGCTCTAAGGGCTTCTACCGAGATGTGGATGGTACCTTTCTTCAGCTTGGTCCCCCTAGGCGACGAGTTGCAAGCTCAGAGAAAGGCGACAGATAGCTGGGAGACGTTGTTCTACGGTAGGATTTTCAGTGGATCCATAGAGAGGGATTACGTTTGGACGAGAAGGGTTGGTCAGGCTGGACCCCTCCAGCTCTTTATGAGGATACGAGGGTCAAGCTGATAAGATCGCTTAGGAGATCCCTTTTCTTCTTCCCAGTAAGTTCTGGAGGCCTGAAATGAGGATCGGAGAGAGGAGTTCTAGTTGGTTGAGAGAACTTTGTTGGGATCCTGCGAGAGATGATTGGAGGACTGCAGAGAAAAAGTTGAGGGAGACAAAGAGTCTGAGGTCTATTTGGAGGGACCAACCGGCTCATAGGTGAGCTCTTGCCTTGGATCTAATGTACTACTGGATGACACATCTCTAGCATGTCCTCAGCTTGGCCACCGGGACGACAAGGGTTTCGTAAATTTATCAAGCGCGAAAATTCAGGGAGAGAGAAGCGATCTTCCGCTCACATTGAGAGAGACCTAGAGGTCTTAGTGAGAATCATCATGTACTCGTGTGCCGGTGGACGGACTGCTGATGACAGACTTGTAGTTTGATTTCTTGTAGGTTGAGTTGAGTGTCTGAGAGGTGGCCTTTTATGTAGTGAAAACAGTAGAAGTGGCATGCCACCGCAGATCGGCTGATCGCCTGTCTCATTCGTCTGCTTCGGTTAGATAACGGCAGTCCCGGCCCTCGGCTATTGTGGGACCAACCAGAACTTTGTGCAACTAACCTCTCATCTGCAACTTGAACTTTGCACTCTGCATCACTAAGTATACACTGAGATTACCACTCAATCATGTCAGCTTCGGAAAAGACAAAAGTCGTCATTGTGGGCGCTGGTAGGTTATTGCATAATCTGCCGAGGCCTCTAGGCGAATCATTCTGAACTTTCATCCGACGCTCAGGAATCTTCGGGGTGTCCACTGCGATCTGGATGCTTGAGGATGGAGGGTATGATGTGACGGTGCTTGACAAGTGCGGTATACTCCCCGCTCCAGATGCTGCTAGTACCGGTGAGCGGATACAGTCTGAGTAGAAATCTCGGAGCTAAAAACGTCCACTTTGCCTCGACAGATCTCAACAAGGTAATGCTGTCAGATTGTATTACTACTCCTCCTTCATAGCTGATAGAAGCAGATCGTCCGTGCTGGGGACTATGCCGATCCGCTACTCTCCAAACTTTCCATAGAAGCTATCGACTATTGGCGAAAGCCCGAATGGGACGGGACATACCATGAGTATGTCCTATCCTTAATTCCTCCGAGTCTAGAAGACTAACAAAGCTCCAACTCAGGTCAGGTGTAATCTGCCTCTCCTCCTCTTCTGATCCCAACGGCCAGAAATTCGTTTCATCCTCATACAGGAACTGCATCGCTTTCGGTCTTGCCGCTAAACTAACCCCAGATCCGGCGGCGATCAAACAGCATTTCCCGGAGGACGTGAAAACAGGAGAATTCGGGTTGAAAGAGGGATACAGTAATCCCGTCGGCGGGTGGGCGGAGGCTGGGAAAGCTGTTGATGTGGGGCTGGCGAGGATTCGGATGGGTGGGGCGACTGTTAGAGCCGGAGCTGAGGTTGTTGGGCTACTTAGAGAGGAGGGAGAGCGGAGAGTTCGAGGCGTGATTTTGCAGGATGGTGAAGAGATTGAGGCGGATTTGATTGTTGTAAGTGGTATTTGTGTCTGGGAGCCGTCGTGAAAGCTGATCCGGGGGATAGGTTGCAGCTGGTGCTTGGTAGGTCGTTGACGTAGCCGGATAGAATAGGTATTGATCTTGGTGAATGGCTTAGGACACCGGCATTGTTCGCTTCTCCCCAAGTCTCTGCACGCTTGCCCCCTATCGTCGCAACTGGGTATGTCAAGCTTGACAAGTTTTGAGCGATCTCTGATAGCTATCTTAGGCAAAGTGTAGCCATGGTTCAACTATCGGCTGGGGAAATGAAGACATACTCCAAGAATCCTGTGGTATGTTGATTTTTTGCCTGGATCAAGTCTCCTTAGCTGAAAACGTGGACGAAGGTATTCAACCTCGACGACGGATACTATGTCTTCCCTCCAAACCCCACCGGTATCGTCAAGATGGCTATCCACCATGCCGGTTACGTCAACCCAACGCCTAGTACTTCAGCCTCGTCGACATCTGGCGATTCCGTCTCCGTCTCCGTTCCCAGAACGAAGTTGACGCCCGGTGCCGAGAAAGGTATGATCCCTACGAAGATGGTGAAGGAGTTGAGAGCTGGTCTGCGGACTATTTATCCTGATCTTGCCGAAAAGGAGTTTGCAATGACACGCATGTGCTGGTGAGCACGCTTGCTGCAGCTGAACGCCTTTATGTTTACTTTCAATCGGCTGATAATGACGCAGGTATTGCGATACTGTCACGGGAGACTGGCTCATCGACTATCATCCCGATTTCGAGAACCTTGTCGTAGCAACTGGAGGATCTGGTGAGGCTTTTCCGTCCGTTCCAAATATAGTTCCCGTAACTCGATTAGCGAAGCAGGAGCTGACAGACATGTCATCCAGGTCACGCATTCAAGTTCTTCCCAATCATAGGGCGCGAGATTCTGAACATCATCCAGAGGAATCATGCCTCTCCAGAATTGACGAATCGATGGTCGTTCACTCCGACCGGTGAAGCTGGAGCGGACGTCCGAATCGGTCAGAGGGAGGTGCTGAAGCTTGATGAGCTGGCTACCGTTGAGGATCTCAAACCTGAGGTTGCGGTTGTTGCATAGAGGCGGCACTGGAGTGGCATTTGGTAAAACAGGCAATTTTGGTTCACCACTCCATTATCTTATATGCATGGGTACTCATTGGTTGCGGAGGTTTCAGAGGACGGGATAATCAACGCTCATGCTTGTGTTACGAATGAACGGTTTAGCTGTCACATTGATTTTCAGGGAACAACGCGTTCGGCTGAGATATAGAGATCGTCCCACGTTTCTCGTGCCATTTTGTGCCTATCTCCACGTATCCACGTCCTATCTTGTTCTGTTTCACCTCTTTCCTAATCATTCGATTCCCAGTCACTCTTTTCGTTTCCCACTCCAGTATAATCATTCCACTTGTTTATATTGCATAGCATTGTATCCCCTTTCAGCATTAAACGTTCACGTTCATTTGTAAGAAGTTTACCACCAAATTCACCACCTCATGATATAATATCGAAACACAACAGAACTCAACCACGAACATGTCTTCACTCTTCAGCTATCTCAACATGGTAGCCACCTCGCTAGCAGCCCTGCTAGCACATAACTACGATGCGGTTATTCACTCGGGAATGCCCATTTTCTTCTGGGTGAGACCTCGATGGTCAGTCTCAGAAATGCCAGACCAGACAGGCAAGGTCAGTCCCGTCCTGTTTATCTTGGTTTATGTTATCTGAACTAAACCCGCAATATCGACCATAGGTGGTGATAGTGACAGGTGGCAATTCGGGGACGGGCTACTCGACGTGTAAAGCACTTTACGAACATGGAGCGACTGTTTATATGGCTTCGAGATCGGAGAAGAAGGCTAAAGAAGCTATAGAAGCGATAAAGAAGGGTGGGGAATATGGGGTCGAGGGATTCGTTTATCCCGATCATAAGGTTGTAGAGAAGGGGAAGGGGAGGTTGGAGTTTCTGGAGCTGGATCTAGCGGATCTGGGAGGGGTTGAGAAGTTTGTTGAGGAGTTTTTGCGGTGAGTGATAATCGCATTCATATCTGCTTCATCCTTATGAGTGTTAGGTGGCCTGGGCTGATGCTTGTGTTCCAGACGGGAGGACCGTTTACATGTCCTTTTCGCTAATGCTGGGGTTATGGCTTCGTGAGACCTCCCGCCCATTTCTTTGTCTCCAGACTAATGCCTCCTAGACCTCGAGGATTGTACACCAAACAGGGCTATACTTTGCAGTTTGGTACCAACGTCAGTTTGAAATTTCTCGTCGGCGGCTGCTGTTCTTTACCAGAGCTGATTTGGGTATCTCTCAGTGCCTCGGTCATCATCACCTCATCACCCTTCTCCTCCCAACACTTCTCAAAACGTCCACCTCAAACCTATCAGATCCGAGTCGGATCATCATTACCTCTTCCGCCGGACACTCAGCAGCTCCAACAGGCGGTATCGACTTTGCCAGCGTAAAACGTCTGTCTTCCACCTCCGCTTCACCTACGATTTCGATTACCCACGCACCCAGCGATACTAAAAGTGGACATGACAGTAGCAATGAATCCGTGAAGAAATTGAATCCTGGCAAGAACGAATTGATGACCTGGATCGAGTACGGGCAGAGTAAATGGGGGAATATCGCTTGTGCGAAATGGCTCGATAGGGTCTATGGACCTAGGTCTTTGGACTCGGAAGGCGGTGGACTATCACCTGAAAGAATTGGTGAAGGGGAACTGATCTGCGTAGCTGTCCACCCAGGTGAGGTCTGTTTTAGCGACATTCACATGTAGCATAATCTGTGAAATTACATCGCTGACAATTTTGTAGGTTGCGTCGCTACACAATTGGCTCGGCATATTTCATTAACAGCCTACATCCTAAAATGGTTCTCCTGGGTAGTAGTAAGTCATCTGAAAACGCCTTTGTTTCGAGGTGACCAAGTTCTTCACTTCCGCTGATCACCTTCCTACCCGTCCAGCCACTTATTACCATGACACCGACCTTCGGAGCCAGCAACCAGCTTTGGGCAGCTACATGTCCAGTCCCCTTGGCTCGTTCCCTCTCGGGAGAGTATATAGTACCTTTCCAACTGGTTGGGAAGCCCCGGCCTGATCTCCATGACGTCAAGAGAGTTTCGAAGGTTTGGAACTGGATGGTCGAGGAGGAACGGAAAAACCAGTGATGCCTCTTTTGGGAAATCGAGTCGCATGTCATGCTAGTTGTAGCCTTATGCCATGAACCATTAAAGTTGAACTCGTTGCCAGGCTGTAGCTTCACAGATGACAAATGAGATCTCTTGATATTCAATCAAGTGAAAAAGCCCCTTCACGTTCCTCGTCTCTCCGACCCTTCTTGATATCTTTCACATCTCAAGCGTGAGCTGCGAGTACACCCCGTATCCGTTCGGCAATGACCGCATAGACTTCTCCCGCTTTGTCAAGATCCTCATCGGTATTCTCGTCGGGTACCGTGCTCTCCGGTACTTCCAAGTCAAACGACGGAGCGTACTTCGTAAAATGCGGGTGATCTGGAACAGGCGTATCCGGTGATAACGGTCTATCAAGCTAAGCCACCCTATTCATTAGCTATGCCCATACTCGAACACAGCCAATATCCTTTGCGAACTCACCAAAACACTGGTAGCCACCGCCCAAGCTCTTGCTGCATTTTCAGAATTATATCCACCTCCACCTAAGACGCATAAAGGTCTTCCCCAGCTTTTGACTTTTTCCAAACACCACCTTATCCCACCGTCCCCTTCGACAGCCCAAGCACCATACCGACCGATAGGATCTCCCGGTAACCCATCAACACCGAGCTGAAGCACCACATAATCTGGGTCAAAAGCTCTTCTGATCGGTTCTACACAGTTCTCCCATAGCCTTGCGTACGTAGTAGGGGAGGGATAGGCGGAGAGCGGAAGAGAGAGTGTGAATGGATGCGGCGTTTTGGGAGAGGGGAGATGGGTTAGTGCAGATGATGGAGGGAAGAAGATTGGGGAAGTGTGGTGTAAAGACAGGGTTAGGATTTGAGGAGGGCGAGGAGGTTTTTTGCCGAAAACGACAGTAGGATCGGAGGGGAAATGTGAGGGGCTGTGGAAGGCTTGGGCGACGCCGTCGCCGTAGTGTAGGTCCAGATCGAGATACATTATTCTCGGTCTCCGACTCTTCTTCCCGGAATGTGTGGGCTTGCCGACGCTGAGCTGTGCATTGGTCACCCCGTTCGATGTATCACCTGAGCCGTCTAGGTTGTGCTGTTGACTGTTAACTGCGCCTGAAAAGCGAGCTTCACCTCCTTGTGTCTTTGGCACTTTAGAGTTCTCGCCAGTAACATTGAGCAGAGGCTCAAACGATCTCCCCTCTTTGGCCAAAGCCATGATCCCCAAAACAACGTCGGCGACATAACAAAACCCGCTAGCCCGATTCCGCATCGCATGATGTCTCCCACCGTCCCAGTGAATTGCGATATCCGCCCGACCCCTTACAAGAAGTTTACAAGCTGTCAAAGTTCCTGCAGAAATCAGACTGGCGTATTCAGCCAGATCTGCGAAAGGGGGGCAATCCTGGAATGATGGTCATTTATAGTCCTGCAAGCTCTTGGATAAGTGACAGAATCTACGTACATGTTCAAAACCGTGAATCTCTGTCTTGCGGCGTTTGTGGCTTCGACCATCTTGGAAGATCCCCGAGCTTGAGGAGGAGCTGCTGGGTGGTTGAGGGCTGTTCGGGTACCCTTCGTCGGTGTTGGATTCATCGCTGCTAGATTTTCTGTCCCGCAATAGGAATGCTAGTTCAAGTATTCAATCAACGATAGTATAACTCAGTTGTCGATTAAAACATACCAACATACTCCTTGTCATGATATCGTCTCAGATTCTCCTCGCTGCCCAAACTCCTATCGGGTGGGATGACCAAAGCTCTCCCCTCACCCTTCATCGGTGTCGGAATCCTGTCTCCATCCTCATGATCAGACGACCCGTCATCATGAATGGATCTCGTATGGTTGTTTTCCTCTTGCTTCTGGCGCGCATGAGCAAATCCCGTAGACGGCCCTCCTTCGAGTAGACCCAGCGAATCGATCAGTCCGTGAACGATTGATGAACGGCCAAGATTCGCTGGAAGGCTGTCGGCTACCCTCTGCAGGTCTTGGGACCAGATATACCCTACTTTCGAGGTTGAGTTCATCCGATTAGGGCTTAGAGTTGTTGGACAGAATGATATCCAAAAACACTGAATGTAACGGGCTGCTTGTGGTTTCATAAAGTGGAGGTCCTGTTTCTAATTGCTTCCGTGAAATGTGGTCGATTTAGATAAGTCAAGATTATGTCGTTATGTAGAATGGAGTATGTCCAATAACGCCTATACCTATAACTGTACAACAAGAGAAACTACAGAATAGTGAAGGACAATTAACCCTATCGTATTAATCTAATCATACAACCTCTAAGCGGCAATACCTAGATCTACGAACCCTGCTTGGCATACTCCTCCCATCTTTCCAGCTCTTCTTTCAAGGCTAGGACCCTCTTGTCCGGTGCAGGATGCGTAGTAGTAGACCAAAGCTTCATCAAACGTCCAGACCAACTCGTATCCTGCTCTTCAGCTTTATCCCCTGGCATGATTTCATGTAAATCCTTGACGGATGATGCGAAATGATTGACGGCTCTTTTCGGATCATAGCCTGCCAGCGCTAGTAATCTGCGAGACCACATGGTGTCAGTCTTGAATCTGTCATATAGCAAGGCTGGTAAATACCTCATCCCCGCTAGATCGGCCTCGTATTCGTGCTTCCATTGGAACCCTATCTCGCCATATTTACTTGCGACAACTTCAGCGGATGTCTTTCCCATATTGGAGAGTGCATCGTTCACAGTCGGTCCTAGGAGAACCCTACAAGATGGACGCAGTTAGCGTGGGTCCTTGCAAGCTACGTTTGTTTGAAGATGTCAAAGGATCACGATGCTTCGGGGCGGTTATAGATCCGGCACTCACGTAATGGGCCAAATGAAGGCTCGTAATAGATCTGTGGAGAGACCAAGTATTGCCGGCCAAAATACTTGCTGTTGTGAGAGAGTCTCAAGATGATGACTCAAGAGCAGATGTCCCATTTCATGAGACAAAACGCATGCCAGATGGAGCGTTTGCTCTTCCGTGGGTTGGTATTGCCGTCTCGGGGCTGCGGGTGGGGGCGGGGAGAAAATAGAGCCAAAGAAGGATGATGATTTCGGTCGGGTTGCTGGTTGTGTAGCCATGGACGGAGGTAACTGGTCATGATTGAGGATGTCGTCGAGAAGTCCTGTGAAGACCACGATGCCTCCAGCACCTTTCCCTCCGAACCCGTAAGAAAAGGCGTTCTTATCCTCCTTGTCCAACAGCATCAAGCTGTAAGGTGGTCCAAGTTCGAGATGCTCTTTCCCTGAGGTTTTGTCGGCGCCAGGCAGAGCCCCGTGTAGGAGGGATGAGACCCTTGGTCGAGGCTTCAAGGGATGAGAGGGTGGCGGAGGGAGAGTGTGGGAGAATACGGGATTCGGTGAGGAAGTTGTAGAAAGGTCGGTACCAGATGCTACCGCGTTGGATTGGAGGATTTCACATTCTTTGATGACAGCAGTTTCGAGTTGTCGAAGTACACCTTGAACCCATATCCAACGCCAATCATCTAGAGGCACGACCGGAGGGGCTGGTTTTTCTGCTGTTGTAAGGAGATTAATAACGCTTTGATACCAGTTGGGTCCAGCTAGACTGGTGGATATGGCGTCTTCCTCCTCAGGTGTCAATAGGATCAAGCGTAGCCGACCCGTCAAGGGCACCCGTTCCATACCACATAGGACGACACCTACGCAGAGGAGGAATGGTATGACGATCAGCATGCAAGCCGCCCATCTTGACCACTTCAGCGCGTCTTTGAACATCTGCAAACTGATCCAATATCTTCGGAGGAGTTCGACCTGACGTCTGGATTCTGGCTCGAGCTCTTCATAATACCGCACCGAGGCTGGAGGCAAGGGAGGAAGAATAAACCAAGCATGCTGGAGGATCTTGGCGATGGCCCTATCGCTTTCTCCTCTCTTCCTAGCTTCTTCAATCTGTACTAAAGATTTCCCACCATACGGAGTTGGCATCGGTATTGCCCAGGCGGACCGTCCATCTTTCGACGTGAGACCACCGTATTCGTCCGGGACACCAGCAACAAAGGCCATTGGTTCGTTTCCTCTCAGCCATTTCCCTTTCTCACCCTCACACCACATCTTCCAGAATTCGTCCGCCTCTGGAGAGGATTCCGGAATTGGGACATCGCCTTCAAGGAAACGGACGCCTCGAGCGACACGGAACGTTGCGATTGTACCCAGGGGCAAGAAGGATAGAAGTACTCGTGAAACGAAGGTTATGAGGGTCAACGCGGAGCCGGACTGCGAGATACGTCAGTTCTGAGCAGCTCAAAGGAGCCTTGAGCAGGAAGCTCACTTTCAATATAGCAGCAGCTGCCGGAATTAGGGGTATAGCGTCTCTCCGAGCCGTGGAATGAAAGCCACGACGATGAGACGTCCGCTGTTTGAGGAGAAGACTGGTTGATGGATATAGCAGCGTCGGTGGAGATCTGAACGGCACCGCCCCGCGTGCAAATGACGTTGGCAGGATGAACAGTCCTGTCAAGTCGGGAGTAACATGGACAGCCTTCTGCTTGCCCTTCCACGAAGAAGTGGAATATGCCTGCAGCAGGGCATCAGGCTTGATAAATTCACATCGAGGCCGAGGAGGGATTGTCGATGAGTGTCTACTGCTGAGAATGGACGAGGTAGTGGCCGCGCGTGCGTCCGGCAGCCAAGCTGGAGGTGAGTGGTAGGAATGCGGGATATGCGGAGGCTTGTTGTCTCGGGCTACCGGTGGTCTTAGACGACGTAGCCCTTCCCGGACGATCATGGTGATACGTGATACGAGGTGTAGATGGAGAAGGAGAATGTTGTCGAATAGTAGAAGGATTCCATCTCATGGGCGGTTGAGCGGGCCCGGCAAGAACGACGACGAGACCATTCGGCCACGCCCACAAAGCTAGATACAGCGGACTACTAGGCTAGTGCCACGCCGACACCACGTGATCAGCACGTGCAGGCACCGTTACTCCCCGATCCCCCGCTTTACGAGAACGCCGACTTCGGGCGAAGAATCAAACATGCATTCTCCATCCTCCATCCTCTGGCCACACTTGGAAGTAGCCAGCTCACCATGAGCGCTGACACCTCCGGCCCCCCAGTAGTGGATGGAGCAGCTACTACTACCAAGTCCTCGCCTCAAGTCGACAAGCCCGCGATCACCGCAGCTAATGAGGACGAGCTTCAAGATCTGTCGACTGAGGACTCACAGGAATTGCGAACATTTCTCGAAAAGCGGAAGTGGTTTGAGGGGAAACTATCGGTACGTCAGAGCTCAACAGCTTCGGATGACAATACGGATGACAATACAGCCCCACTTATTGTGTTGGACCTCCTTTACCCGTTTGTCTGGAGCTGAGATGATCGTTCCAGATACTACTAGCTCTGCCTCCCATATATCCTTTCCTTCATCCGGTACTGGTTGAAGCGCTACCAATGTCGAAGGGCGATAAACCAACGATACCCTTCAGACATCAGGATTCTCTTCTCAGCAGATATAAGCTTCCCTCTCGAGCTGCGGTGCTTGAATGGAAGAAGCAAAGGGATGCCATCGAAGATGAAGTCATACGGTTCGACGGAGGCGACCTTGGGCGGATGAAAGAGAAAACTAGGGGTGAGTACACTCTTTCACTCTCGAAAGCTACCAGCTGATTCGGTCGACCCTTTTAGAGGCCACTCTTCTTCCTCTCACTCCGCCCTCGACTCACCTCGTTTCAATCACTTTGGCCCTGATCCTTTTGATCGACAAACTCCTGACATTGCTTCGACATCGGATGGAGCTCCTAGAGTTAACGTCTTTGAGGCTGCAGTGGGATGAGCTGCGATGGGAGGTGATGGAAGAAACGAGGAAGATTAAGGCTGAGATAGCCAGTCTTGTACAAGGCAGAGGCAGATGGGAGCCGCCTTCCGACAGCGCCCATTCGACCAATGGGGAATCGTTGAATGATGTTCGGGAGCCTGGTACAAGTCATCAACGGTCTTTCTCCGTCCCCGCAACGCTACCGACAGCGAGATCACCACTCACTCCTCCGCGCCGTTCCTCGACCATTGTTTCAGCTGGGAAGTTTGTCCCTTCCCCCGACATTGGGGGCTCTCCTGTTCCCGGCGCCTTCTCACATGGACATTTCTCAACCATTACCTCTCCCGCTAAACGTGCTCTGCACCTTCCCCTTCTGCACTCCCACTTGATAAATCTGAAGATCCGCCACAAAAACCTGACAACCACTTCTTTGGCACGAAGCGGAGCTGTGCTTGATAGGATGATAGATGTAGCCGGGCCCCTGAAAGATCTAGGAGATGTCCAGGGACCAACAAAATTTGCTGAATGGGAGGGTCAAAAGCAGCAAGAAACCGACAAGTTGGGATCAGATCAAACGGAAGATGTTGTGAAACTCGAGTTGTCCTCTGCCGCATATGGATTAGAAGAAGAGAAAGTGGAGCATAAAGTGGAATATGTCGGCGGCGCGATTCCGGACTTATTCTTGGATCTCCAAGATGAATTGGAAGGACAGGTAGGAAAGATGGGAGAAGAAGTCAAGTGGTGTCAGGAGTTGGAAGCACAATGGGTAAAGTGAGTAGTCCCTGATGCCTTGCGTTTTATACCAAATTGATGATAGGCTATTGTGGAAGAGCGGACTCATATTACGCCTCGTCTGTTCAATCTCAAGAACTGGCTGCCAATCTTGTTCATCGGCTGCGAGAGGCTCTAGACCAACCTGCGACTAGCCAAATTCACCTCCATCTGTCATCGCTTCTGGCGCAAGCGTCTCAAATGTGTCCGGAACCTGTCGACGAGACCTTCCCTCGTCCGTCCCACTCAGCATACCCGGAGATCGATGAGCACAGCTCCACTGTCGTGCAGATCCTGCAGAAGGCTCGGGACAGTGCTTACGAAAGTCTAGAAACCTCGAGAGAGGGTCTGGAGTGGTATCTTGGTTCGGCGAATGCCCGAAAGGCTGTCGAAGACCAGCAGTTGGTTCTCAATGAGCTACAAGGTAGACTTGATGAGTCGTTGAATACCGTCATTCGAGGCTCGGAAAGACACCCTCGACCGGATCTGGAAACGCTCGACCAACATATGGAAGAGGACCATACTTCGTGGCTTGAATCTGCCCCCCGATGGATTAATGGCATGGGGAAAATAATGGACCAAGCGGTAACGGCTAGTCAAAAAGCTACGGTTACTATTATGCGTTTTCGACAGGTTAATGGAGCGCCTCCCAGGAGGATTCGTCCTGCTCTTGAGGGATGGGAGCTATCGGACGATCTATGTGATGTGCTGGAGACTCGTGCTGATGCATTGCTTCAAGCCAGCCGAAGAGCTGAAACTGCCCTAAAGCTTATTACAGAGGATATGAAAATGGCCCCACTAGCTGTGAAGGTCTTGGCAGCCTTTCATGACATCTCTCTGTCTGCTATCGATCATCAGGCCGCTCTCGACTCTGCAATCGTATCAGCAGCGTGGACGTCATCTCCCGGTACTCCGTCCCAACATGAATCTACTCAGGAACTTGCGGACGAAGTCTTCAGCTTGAACGTGAAAATAAAGGAGGAGATTTCGATTCCCCTGGTCGATTTGTACGATCTGTTTCGCCGGTTTGTGAGACACGGACCTCTTGAGGATCATTTGGTCAAGATGTCCTCGAGGTTGTCGAATCTACAGAACGGGTTGGAAGATCGATTTTCCCTCTTGTCGAGAGTGAACGAGCAATCTCGGGTTGTGCATCAACTCGACGAAGAGGCAGAGATCTTCTTCACGAGGTCGAGGGGAATACAGGGCGACATCAGTGTTTTACCGCAGTCTATCACCTTGATGGCTGACGGTGACGACGCAGGAAAGAACGTCAACGACGTAAAAGATCTAGAAGGGAGTATACAGGCTTTGGAGGTAGAGATTCACGAGTGGCTAGCTGGTATACCGAACCGGACGATATTCGTTTCGCCTACAACTTCGATCGCGAAGCCTGAATATCCTAGCACAGATTATGAGCCTGCCGTCAGCTTGTCGATCGAGCCGACCACCGACGACTCCTCGTCCTCGGCTGCCTTAAATCTCCCACCGGCAACCTCGTCTTCGGAAGCGCATGGGACAGCGTGGGATGTTCTGGACTTGACTCAACTGGACTCAGCAGTTCGGAGTCACATCAACGAAATCTCCGCCCAAGTGTCAACGTCAGCTGCGAATCTGCGCCTTGTGCTTCAGGAAGTTCTTGAAACTCAGTGGTCGAACTGCATCCTAACCCGGGTAGAGCAGGTCAAAGACGTCCTCCGGAATTGGCAAGATTCGAGACTCGCGATCGAATCTGAGCTGGGAGCAATGAATATCGACTTCACCATCGTTCCGGAGGTTGTCATGTCGGCTGAGGAGACGTCGCAAGCTGCTAAAGAGTTATCTGAGCGAGGTATCGAGATCATCGGGAGCTGTCAGGGGGCTTTACGCGAGGCAATTGATGAGCTCGAAGAGGCTTGGAACCGATACAATACTCGTCTCCTTTCTGCGAGGGATTCGGATAATGGGAATCCCTCGGATGGCGATAGGGACATTGAGGGTGATGTGTCACTTGTGCGGATGGAGTACGATGACACCAGTAGATCGGCATTGGCTGCTGTTGGTCATATGGACGAACTGGCCGATGACCTGCGGAATCTACTCTCGAAAGCCAGGACCAAGATGGAAGAAGCCCAGGAATTGGACAATAAGGACGCAGCGGACACCGGGGGTCCTTTATATCGGCCACTTCCCTCATCTTCCCTATCCCTGTTTATAAACGATGGCGAAACTGTCAAGCCTCGCTCCGTTGAAGAGGACGTGTTTGGTCCCCACGCGGCCCCCAGAATTCGAACAGCATCCTCGAGTCGAAGTAATCATTCTACGACCTCTCCTCAATCGGGTCCAGCCGACCTGATCAAGCACATCAGAGGTCTAACGAAGCAGCTCGAGAGTCTTCACATCGATATTATCGTCTTCCCTCCTGCCTCTGGGCTACAGTCGACCCCCCAGCTTCGACATTTACCAACGAAGCGAGCCGCTCAGAGTCTGAAGGAGACAGTCGAAGAGATATCCCAAGCGGTTGACGGGATTCACGTCCCTCCTGATCACCCAGCACATGAGGTCTTGTCACGTATTCGTGACCTCTTAGCAAATAACAAGGCCATGATACCTCGTTTGGTTCTTCTTGCAGACTTCGCAGAGAACGTTCAGAAAACCGATGGAAATTTCAGTACGCTCATAGAGATTTTGGACAACCATCGAGATTCGGAATCGATGGACGCTTTAAACCATGCTTACAAGGTGGCAGCCAACGGCGTGATCATGGTCACGGAGTCTTCTATGCTGGTGGAGACTGATCGAAGGGTTTCAGCAGAGCTTAAACGGGTCGCTAGAGCTAGGGCGGAATTGTCAGCAATGGTTGAGGATGTTTTACGGCCTGGTCAAACTCACGAGGACGAGGATATCGACTCAGTGTCTGAGACTGATGGGCATACACATTCAAGCAGCGTAGCATCCATCGAAACGGAGGCACCACAAGGACAACGTACACTACCCATACCGAGTATAGGTCGGTTGGCCCGGACGAATATCAGTAGTCGAGCCGTCTCAAATCCGCTGTCGCTCGTTAACAGCTATAGTACGTTGGAGACACCGAGAAACCGAGCAGTGTCCGATACACCTTCTCGGACTCGTCTTCAAAGTGTCCGACAATCTAGTCAGATCCCTCGACCTCGGAAGGACTCTGTCAGTAAGGGTAATGCAGGGCTGGGGCCGGCGACACCTGTCCCACCCAGTCCTCGGGTGGGACATTCCTCGATTCCCCGGCCATCCAGAATACCTTCGATGACAATGACCGACACTAGGCACGTGGCCCCGGGCAGTCCCGTATTACAAGCATCGGCTTCTGCTCGCCAACGTAAAGTCAGTCGAGGGGGTATGAAGCTCCCAGACCTTCAGCGGAGGGTGGCGAGAAAGACGTATGTGCCGAATCCCAAGAATAAGCTCGATGTGGCTGTAGGCAACATTGTCAACAAGCTTGATGTAAGTGGCCTTTTGTGCGATGATGTGTCTGGTAATAAAGCTCAAAACTGCGTATACTGAATCATGTGGTTTTAGGTTAACGTGCCTGTAGTTCCAGTTGGCTTGGCTTCTGGAGACGAATGGAAAGACCAATCTGGACAGTATTGGATTGGGGCTGAGGGACGGGCCAAGCTTTGTTTTTGTCGGATTCTTAGGTCGAAAACTGTCATGGTCCGTGTGGGAGGGGGTTGGGTGGAGTTATCAAAGTGAGCTCTAGATTCCCAAGTCTATATCGAGTTAGAGGCTGACAGTCAAACCAAGATTCCTTTTGGATCACTTTGCAGATTCTATAGGCTCTTGGCAAATCCCCTTGCAGGACGACATGCACGGGTTGTCAATAGGTTCAAAGACTCCGTTCGCGATCACCTCTGCGTCGCTGGCGCTACACACTCCGGCTAAGAGCTTACCTCTGGGTAACGCACCAAACACACCACTCGTTCCATCATCAACATCAATCCTGTCCCCCGGCAACGGTCTCACACAAACGAAATCCAAACATACACCATCCCTCCCAAAATCCCTCTCGGTAACTTCCATCCGCTCCGTGTCCAGCCCTGGCAACTCGGGAGGCACCAACAATACGGGAGTGGGAGGTACAATCACATCACCAGCAGCAGGGTTGGTGCCTCTGCATTTCATGCGTAAAGCATCAGAGAGTCCGGAGGCAAGGGAGAAGGAGAGGGAGAAATTGAGAGGTCGTCGGTCTATCTTGGGACGAGAGGGGAGTTTTGGTCTCTGATGCCCCCGGGTTCATACGGCGGGTTAAGCATAACCATGGGTCATTATGTTTCGGGATGACGGGTCTTCTGACACATCTGTGATTGACGGATACGTTGGTGTATGCAATGTTGCTTGTAAATAGGAGCTGCTATTGTTATGTTGAACTTCCCGTGATTCTCGGATGTTGAGATCCAGAAACAGGATGAAACAAATGAGTAGTGACTCATCTTCCCTCGGCCCCGGCGGCAGGCCCTTCTCCGGTGAGATCTGTGATCTCTTACAGAAGCTTGTTCTTTCCTGATGCACCCAATATTTTACACATACTGCAGATTCAGTTGTATAATTACCTAATTTGTATACCTCGGCTGAGAAGCAACAAGTCAACTTACATCACAGCTAATGACCATATATGCAATGACCGTACCCGTTATACCGGAATCTCGGGGATCGGCGAGAAAAACCGAACATGCCACCCGAGGTCCTGGAAGGGGAAATAAATCGAGTAAAGTTTAATTTCCGGCGCAAAATGCAAAGTGCAAAGTGAACATTCTGTCTCATCCCGATCTGGCCCCTCGATCGTCGCCCAACCGATATTTGGCACGAACCAACGGTCCAGATGGGCCGACGAGGGCGTGGGGGCAATGAGAGGTCGTACTCTCGAAACTCACATGTAACCATTCTGTCCGCTTAGGCTGATTAGGCATCAACTCCTGACCTCGGCTACGCAGGACTACAAAAGAAAAGAATACAATCTAACGAGTGTTTCGTCATCCTATATGCAAAAAGGTTCTGTGCCGCGCACCGTGCAGAGCTGCAGAGGAAGCCTGGCAGGATGACGGGTAACGTCAGCATCACATTGAATTCCTATGACGTTTGAACCGTAGAGGGTCTAGGGCTCTAGGGTCTGCCTCGTCCTACAACGCCAACTATCCCGTAGCTAAATAGATGAGATAGTAATCGAGAGCAGACAGCGTAAGCTAAGCCTTAGGTGTAACTCCGTACGCCGGCCCCGGGCAGCAGACAAAGCATAACAAGAATAGCCGAATAGCGTAATTTATCCACTCAACCCCCCCTGCCATGGTGGTCTGATTCTGACCACTCCACCGTCCGCCATTTACACTCTTCCTGCTTCTCCCCAACACTTTCTTGACCTCTTTCCCTCTCTTCCGCATTCTCTCTTTCTAATATCTGTCAACGAGTATTCGTTCCCAACGTTTGACGAGTCTTTACTGCTTGTTTTGGACGAATTTGTTGGAGTACCCAAAAATCCGCGTTGAGAAGACTCACAGAACAACACGCGATCCCAATAACTCTTGCCGTTCCTCTTAACCAATCGCTCACATCTTTTCGCCCCGCACTGGACAGTCTTCGCATCGAGTTCGACCAGTTTTCGTCGTTCCGCCATCTCCTATCTCTCAGCTACGTATCCATACAAACCAGTGTCGTCGGCGCATCATAACTGCTGCTCAAATTTCAAACGCCGGACACATATCCGCCATCCTCTCTCTCTTGCGTACTGGCGCTCTCCTTGCACATCAACATTACCCTCTGATACCGCATCATGTCGTATTCCCAGCAACGTCCTAGCGGTCGGGCTCCTACTCCGACATCGACTGGCGAAACCACCTCATCCAGCTCTAACAACAATCACACCTCGCAAGCTTCACAGTCTCAGACCATGGCTCAATCGACCGGGCAGTCGCCGCTGGATTGGGCTAACTTCATGGCGTTCAACACCCCCCCTGTTTCTAGTACTTTAGGAAGTGGGAAACTCGGGACCCTTGGCACAGATAGCAGAAGCGGGACGGATCAGTATCAAGCATTTGCACAAGGCATCGCAATGAATCGTCCTCCCAGTATCAGCTTCCGACATCCATTCCCTCCCAACCAGTCAGGTGGTCAACAGTTCGCGCCCTCACCGTCGCCCCGGCAACAACAACTCCAACTGCAACCGTCCGGATCTTCACAAGGGCGATCACCTCAGCACAGTGATGTGCGATTACCGAGTGGGAAGGGCAAATCCCCGGTCTCGAGGACGGACCAATCGCCCAAGATCAGCAATCCCCCTCAGCCGGACCGACGGTCCTCCACGCAGTCGACGCAATCCGCTTCAACCCAAGCGAACATCGATAATGGTTTATCTCTAGATCCGTCAGCCTTTTCTCGAGAGCTCCGATTTCAAGTGCCCCCCTTCCTCGCACCCTCCATGTCAGGCGTTCCGACATTCCCCCCAGGCGGGGAAGCTTGGTCAGGTTATGGTGGACCCCATATGTTCGGAGGACCCAATTATGGCTCGCATTTCCCAATGGACGGCGGGTCAATGCTTGACGGTCAGCATGGGTATGGTGCGGGTGACGGAACGCAGAGGAATGTCCTCGAGGGTTTGAGCGGGTTCATGGCCGGCGACGGAGGATGGGAGGCCTGGGGTGACCAAGCCAAGGACGGGGTTCTCTCTGGTGGAGCTGGGTTGACGCCCAACATGGGGTACACTTTCTACTCTAAACCAAAACCGACCGCCGGGATTCAATCCGCTCATACTCCCCAATCTACCGGAACCAGTTTGATGGGGTATCAGAATCTGCCCACGAGCCAAAGTAATACCAGTGCTCGTCCACAGGTATCCGCGCTTGCAATCGATGATACTTCCTCATATCAGATGTCTTCAGCTTTCCAGGATCGCCGACAAAATCTTCCCCCATCACCTCACTCGGCCAGTTCAGGCTCAACCACTATGCCCACCTCTGCGATTCTGCCCCAGCAGACTTTCCCGAGTAACAACGCATTTTCGTCAAATAGCTACCCATTCAATTCGTCCATTCCCATGAACAATATCGCATCGTCCTCCAAAGCACCCTACGCCCCGCCACCAGAAACTCAGGCGTTACTGTCCGCCCCGACCTCGACGTCGTTCATCGGACCGACTGTTGCCGACGGACCTGGGCTATACTCCACCACCGGGTTTGATATGATGGGCGTTTTGTCACGGGTGGCCAGTCGAAAAGATCCGAAGACTGTTCTGGGACCGGTTGATTTCAGTTGCAGTTTCTTGGTTGTGGTAAGTCGACACTTATCTTGACCGATGTTTGATTGCGGTTCTGACTCGTCGCAGGATATCCGGAGGTTTGATTCGCCCATTGTTTACGCTAGTCCGACCTTTACGGCCTTGACAGGGTACGATTCTAGCCAAATTCTCGGACGAAATTGTCGTTTCCTACAGAGTAAGTCGAGGCAGATGTGGCCACTCATAGCATGTGATTCTGACTGACGCCAACCAGGTCCTGATGGCGAGGTCGTCAAAGGCTCGAAGCGGAAGTACACAGACAATGTCGCTGTCGCCCATCTGAAGCGGATGCTGAACGCCGGCAAAGAGTGTCAAGCATCACTGATCAACTATCGCCGTGGCGGAGTTCCATTCATCAACCTTGTCACCATCGTTCCGATACCCTGGGAAGGGACAGATATCGTCTACCATGTCGGTTTCCAGGTTGACCTGGTGGAACAGCCCAATGCGATTCTGCGCAATATGAGAGAGGGTAGTTATCAGGTCAACTATTGTGTCGCCAATCCACCTCAGCCACCACTTCGTCCTGCAGGGAGGGAGAGTGGGATCTCTGGATTGAGCCCAGAGGTTTTGGACGTCATGCGTAGTCGTGTCAATGCTGCTGGATTTGGGCAGGGCGAGGAAGGGGGTAAGATGGAGTGGTTGAAGATGGTTCTGGAGAACGCGGATGGTAAGTCATCATGTCGCGGTGTATATCAGCAGTGCTGACGGGAGAAATAGACTTCGTACATGTCCTCTCCCTCAAGGGGTCATTCCAGTATGTCTCGCCCTCTGTGCGTCGGGTATTGGAATACGAGCCAGAGGATCTACTCAACAAGAACATGTCGGATATCTGTCATCCGTCCGATATTGTTCCCTTGATGCGAGAACTCAAAGACTCGACTCATGCACCAGCAGATGGTCAATCTGCTCGAACCGTTAACCTCATCTTCCGTATCCGTCGCAAGAATTCCGGATACGTGTGGATCGAATGCACGGGTCGGCTGCACGTCGAACCGGGCAAGGGTCGAAAGGCGGTCATCCTATCTGGTCGAGCCCGAAACGTGCCCACACTCCCTTGGGCACAGGTGGCGAATCACGGCGGGTTGGGCGAAGTCGAATTCTGGTCAAAAGTGTCATACCATGGTCTGGTACTTCATGCCACCAATACCGTCAGCGGCGTGTTGGGCCAACCTGCCGATGATGTTGTTGGGCAGAGCTTCTACTCCCTCCTCCCTGGTGGCGACAATGGTCCTCCCCAGAAGGCAGCTGCTCTCGAACCAACTTCACCGGTAGCTACTGTCTCGGCTGCTCTTCAATCGGTGGTATCCGGCGACATCCGGAATGGAGCTATTTCGATCCAACACAAAATGGTCCAGAAATCAGGTAGTCAAGTTGACGTCGTCTCAGTCTTCTACCCACCCACGGGCTCGTTATCTCGGCTATCCTCAGAGGACAGTCCCTCCTCCGATTCGGCTGGATCAGCCTCATCCACCCAATCTCAGACTACAGGCAACTACGTAATCGTTCAAACCAAAGTTGTCCTCTCCCCTTCTCCCGCTACCAGTTCTGGTACGTCGACAAGCGCCAACCAAAACCCCTCAGTCGCCTCGCATCTAGCTCATTCGACCCACGCCAAACCTGTCGTCCACTCACCGTCATCTAACGTCTTCGAAGAGCTCGAGACGACACGGGGGACATCATGGCAATACGAGCTGCATCAGCTTCGTCTCCTGAACAGAAGACTTCGAGACGATATCGCCGCAGCCCGAGCAGCTCTCTTGCGGAGCTCCAAGGGGAAGGGCAAGAAACGCAAGTTGGGCGAAGAGGCTCTACAGTCTCCCAGTATTGGTGGATTTCACCGCCAGTCTCATGGGAATGGACAGATGAGACCGCCGCCTGTACCTGGTCACTCCGAGTTCAGTGCGGCACCAAAACACCAGCTTGCACCGGCTTTTGGATTGGTGGCTCCTAGTGGTACGCCGGGCATGTCTTTCACGTATTTCTAGTCTCGTATCCCTCAGTCGCAGAGCATGGGCTGTTTGGTGCTCGAAGTAAGGATCCTTACACAACCTCATACCAATCGAATCCAGTCATTCTTTCATCCCCGTGATCTCTCTTCGGTCACTCTTTTCACACATTTGCATATTTCTTATATCACAGTCCAGAGCATGGCTGCTCATCCGTTTCGTGTGGAGGTTGTTGAGTGGAGAGGATTGATTTGGGTCGCAAACTCGGCGGCTTGGGGTATCTAGTATCTTCAGTGATAGTCTTGTGTAAACCATAATTCATCGAGTAGCAGTAAAATCACATGCAAGCATCTCTCCAAATTTAATGCAGAGCATATCCATTACCCGCAACTCGAGCAGAATACAGGGTATGCATGGCGGACAGTATAAACAGATCTGGGGTATTTCGCCTATCTAACTCATGAGCAGTGTCAAAATGGACATTGAGCAGTCACATCTTACGGCCTTCTCTGTCTAGTCTCAGCAGGCGTCGAACCCACTTTCAAGCTACCAGAACGTGTAGGCTTCGCGTCCGTGTAATCCTGCTTCGTAGGAGACGTCGTAGGACTATCAAAAACGGCCTTGGCTTTCATGACCTTATTAGAATCTGTAAACCCCATCCATCAGCGATGTTAAAATACCAACAGAAGCACGACATACCAGCCAGCCGATCAATATCGTGTTCTATAGTCACCCGTCTGCGGCTCCTGGAACTAGCATTCGAATACTGGCTGGGATGAAGTGGTAAAGGCGAGGGGCAGCTTGGAAGTGCCAGATTCCTTGCGGTGAAGGTGGCGGACATGCCGGACTTTGCAGGTAGACGGGAGCCTGAGACGATAGACATGGATTGACTCGCTCGTGTGTGGCCTCGTGGAGAGTTGGTTTCTGCAGGCGGAGGCGGTGGTTGGGTCGACATCCCAGACCCAGAGCAGGTGCAATTCTTCGTGATTTCCTCAACGACTTTGCCGTAATGTTCCAGTTTCTGTACGTGGCATCATCAATATCTAGGCGGGAAGGTCAAGAGGCCCACTCACTTTTTTCCAATCAGCGATCTTCTCCTTCTGGTCCTCTATGGCAATTTTCTGAGTTTCCACCACCTTCTCCAGTCTCTCAATCTCCTCACTCTCGATCGTCCTCAGTAACATGGACGGGGATAACGCCTCTTCGTTTCCAGTGGCGGCGGACTTCAGTGATCGTACTGGTCCTTTGCGCAGTGTGTCCGCCAGAGAGCCCCTCAAGGAGGAAGCCACCAAGGCTGACGAGCGTCCCGGAGCGGACGTGTGGCTGGTATGGGTGGTTGAGATGGATGTCGTAAGAGTCGTGTTGGTGGTAGCGGCAGCGGTCTTGAGCTCAAGCAATTCGTCGCAAAGATCTTGAATCCGCTGTTGGGAATTGTCGGCGACCTCCTTTGCCTCAGCAGCCTCCTTCTCCGCAAAAGTCACTGCGCGCTGAAGCTCTGATATCTTCTGCTGAGCTTCGTGAAGCTGCGCAGAAGCTTGAGCAGACTGCGCCGCCTGCTTAGCAATGGCCTCCTTCCCTTGCTTCAACACAACAATCTCGTCTTGAAGCTTCTCGGTACGCTGAGTAGATCTCTGAAGATCTGCAGCAAGTTTGTCGATTTCCCCGGAGTGACTTTTCTCTGACACTGCCTTCTCGTCCAGGTCCCGTTGCAATCGGCCAATCTCCGTCGAAGCCTTGTCAATCTTGGTCCTTCCCTCAGCTTCGACCTCTTGCAGCTGTCGCGTCACTTGCGCCCGACTGGTCTCCAGTTCGATAGCCAGCTTGCCAAGCCTGTCCACTTCTGTCGTGAGTTGGTCAACATTGCCAGTAGACTCAGCGAGCGTGCGGCGCAGTTCGGCGGTTTCGACGCGGTGTTTATCCAGGTTTTGTGTCGCATTCAACTTCTCTTGAGCGAGCGCCTCTTCCAAACTTCCGATATTCCGAACTTTGGCGGCAAGATCGCTGGACAAGGATTGGACTTCCGACGAGAGCTGAACGTTCTGGGCCGTGGCGATTTCGAGGGCCTTCTCAAGCTTGTCAATCTCGGCTTGAGAGGCGATATCCCTGTTGCGCGTGTTCTCGGAAACCTGTTGAACCAGTTGTCGATTCGCGTTGACAAGTTCTTGAGCTTTACTATTGAGCTCGCGATTTTCCACAGAGAGTTGGGATATCTCCACGTCCTTGGATTGGATGACTTTTCGGAGGTTGACCGATTCGTCCGCCGCCGCTTGTCGATCCTGCCTCTCTGCGTCCAAAGAGGCTTGAACATTTACGAGCTCCGCTGCCTTTCCCTTCACAGCATCCTGTGTAAGCTTCAAAGCTTCCCTCAACTCCTTCATCTCCCTCTGAGCGCTCTCCAGGCCTCGCTGCAAGTCTTCTTTCTCCCCGGTGACAGTAGTCACCTTCGAATGTAACTCGCTCAAGCTGGCCTCTGCTTTTCCTGCTCTCTCCTTCTCCTTCCCCATTTCCTGCCTCACTCTCGCCAGTTCAGCTTTCAGCTCCGCGATCGCTTCTGCCTCCGAGGACATGGCGGCTTTCTGAAATCTGTCCAAATCTGCCACTGCCATCCCTCGCTCCCGAGCTAGGATCTCGTTTTCTGTCCGCGAGGTTGCGAGCTGTTCTGATAAAGATTTCGTCTCGGCAGATTGGGTTTGGATTCGCTCGTGAAGATTTGCGACTGTTTCTTGAACCGCTTGATGGGATGTCGACAAGCTGGAATGTCGAGTTTGTAGTTCCTCGAAAGCCGCTAGTAGACCTTCCTTCTCCTGGGCATGGGCGTTCTTGACGGTATCAAGCTCTTCACGGAGAGCTCTAGATCTTTGGTCCGCCTCCTCCAACTCGCTTTTCCTCCTTTCGTCTGCCTCCCGTCGATCGCCAATTTCTCTACGAGCCTGTGCCAGATCCTTTTGGACGCTCTCTATTCTTCCTTCAGCTTCAATTGCCAGCTCCTCCCGTGATGATCGGAGATCCAGAATAGCTTCTTCAAGCTTATCGATCTTTACTGTCTTATCCTCGAGGATTGATACCAATTCCGCGCGCGTGGTCTCAAGCTGGAGATGCTGTTCTCGCAGTTTGGTTTCATGATCGACTTGAGCTGTTGCATGGGCTGTTTCGAGGGCCGAATGATCGCTTTGCAAAACAGCAAACTCCTGCGAGACATTGGAAAGGTTGGCGATGCGTTCCAAGGCAATTGCCAGCTCTGCCTCCTTCTGCGCAAGTGTGCGTTCTTGAGCTGCCATGGTCCGTCGTAGCGCAGCCAAGGCTCGATCGTGTTCGAAACCCTGAGTCACGTCAGTAAGCATTGGACATTCACTAATAAAGTGTTGATACTGACTGAAGTCCCTTTCGCCCCACCAGCTTCAAACGTCCCTAGCATGGAAGGCATTGGCTTCTCTTCGACAACCTTGACTAGCCCGCTGACGGCACGACGATCGACAGGCACTCCTCTAGGCTGCGATCCTGGACGTCCAGCACCATTCGCCAAGCTTGCAAAGTCACTGATCCGTCGGCGTTTAGGCTTTGGTGGGCTGAGAGGCGTGAGGATAGAATGTGACCGAGGCAATTCCGATGTAAGGATCTCTCCATTAAGCTTTGAAAGTTGTTGGACCAATTTTGATTTCCGCGCCTCCATTGCCGCTACCGAGTCTGCGAGCTGTTACACGTTTCGTAAGTATCCCAGTCCCTCACATCATCGCGGTACACTTACGTGATTGATCTCATCTGATGAAACAGAATGAAGATCAGGTGTAGGGCGGCTCGCCAGTCCTTGCAGCTGCTTTTTGAGTTCTTCGATTTCCGCATCTTTGGCCCGGATAACAGCGCGTTCCGAGGAAGGAAGCTGAAGCAAGCATGAGTTGATGAAGCTGGGAATATCGAAAAGAGATACGCACAACATTCTTTCGGGCTTTGGTCTCGACCTGCGAGCACCTCCCGGCAAACTTCAACGTCTCCAGAGTCTCTGCACAGTGTTCCTCCTCTGCAGATAACCTGAGATCACATTATTAGCCTGGATCCCAAATTGCTCCTTATTGGTACTTACGTGCAAATGACACATATGTTGGAATCCCCACCCAACGCATTCTCAAGGAGATGTGTGAGTTTCGAGTTTCGGTAGGGTATATGACTGTTTATCTCCAGGTCAGCAGACACTTCTCTAGACATACATTGTGACATTACCTATTTTTCCCCTTTTCTGTCAATTTGTGTACCACTTCTCTTAGTGCCAGCAGACTGTGCAATGATCAGTAATGCAGGGCACAGTCAACCGGAAAGACCGACCTTTGATTGATATGCTTCCCTTCTCCTCGTCTATCAATATCAGATACCGCCTTCTCGGATCCGGCCAAATCCTGCCCAAGACGTCAAAAATGAATAATCACGACTTTGAAAAGATACTCACAATCAAATTCTGTTTCGAAGAACTATCAGCTAAGCTCTTTATAACAAAGGGATAAATACTCACAAGCCTTGACAACCTGATGTCGTCATCGCCGCCCCCGTCTCGAGGTCGTGATTCGATAACGATTGTGAATACGCAGTGCGACCTGGACGATCTTTCATTCTAATCGTTCCATTGGATCAGTGGATAGAAGCAATTGCTAGAATCTCTACCAACTCACCCAGTCTGTGGCGCCAATCTTTCGGCTAGTGTTCCCCTTCTCCAGGAGGTCTACGACATCTTGAGGTGTCGAAACTATCTCTTCAACGAGAGGGTCTACGTAGACTTTGTTCTGTAGCTGGGTTAGTCCGGCTCTCGGGAATCATCATGTATGACTAACCTTCGACGTATGGATTGCCGGCTTTTCATCTTCGCGTAACAGTCCTTTCTTGAAGTTCAATAGATCGCGAAGAGTCTCGTTATAGATTTCAATGTAAGAGACTCGAAGTAGGTAGGCTCGATCAGGTTCCTGGATGTTCATGATCAGCCCTTCCGTAGATGAATCGTCAAAGAATTGTATGGACATTGCTCACTGCGTTGATGGCATCGAACACTCCATCGACGGCGCAAGGGATGATGCCCAGTTCAGTCTCCGTCCCGGTCTATCATGAGCAGTCAGTATTACAGCTGTCATATTATTCCAGAGTTAAGGAGAGACTACGTACCATGGTGAAACTCTTCCCACTACCAGTCTGACCGTAACTGATGACAGTCGTGTGGGTTAGATATTATTCACCTACCACAGAGACATGGTAACCCTGACTCACGCAAATATAGTACTGTTGAACCCCTTCATCGCTTTATCAATCAGTGGGGCGACTTTCGACTCGTACAAGTCGGGGGTACGCGAAGGGAATTGAAGGAGAGCATCTTTGAAATAATGTCAGCACATTTTCCGTTTGCTTGGGTTGGGCAAAAAAACAGAGCAGCACCTACCAAAGGTATACGTGTATTCTGCTTCTCGTCCCGATTTGCCACCGCGTTTGACCACATTAGGATGAGACGACGACAAGGTCAGAGAAGTCTCAGATTTTTCGTAGGCGGTCTGGGAGAACGGCGAAATGGTAGGTTTTATCCTGAACAAGACGGACGCGATGAGCTATCTATTCAGATTGCATCCAGCCAGTTGAGATCTCGACTGACCTGACGCAGACAACGACCTTATCGCCGCTTCCAGTTTGGCCACTAGATCCACTTCCGCTACCCGAATCGGATGCCCTCTTTATCACCTTCCTTCCATTTCCACTTGGCGAGTCAAACAAGGAAGCCTCGCTCAGACCGCTGACTGCAGTATTGAGCCCGTCGCCTGTGCTCTTTGATTTTCTAACCTTTGCAACCTGTTCCAAGCGCTCTTGCAGGGTCCCCCGTTTCTTTCCAGTCCTCGCTACGCCTCCAGATATATTCTGGGCTTCAAAAGTATGAACAACCTTTCTCTTGGGTGTAGTTTCGTTATCGACAAACGAGTGTGATCCGGTATCTTCGCCATCACTTGCTGCGGACGAACTTGCCGACGATTCGACGTCACCCCGATGCACACGCTTCTGTGACCGGGAGCGTTTGAACTTTTGGGTGGATGTGGAGGGAGACATGATGTTTGACTCAGGGAGGGGAGGGGGGAGGCCGACTGCGAGAGAAGGTGAAGAGGGTGAACGGGACAGAGTACGCTTTGAAGCTTTCGTAGGCGACAACGACATCAAAGAGTCGGGTGGATTGGCACCTGTGTCGACATATTTAGAGGTGGAACAAGGGTGATGGTGTGCTAAGTCAAAGTCAACGAAGGTTGTAGAAGGATAGGTATGTTGAAGCAACTTCTACTGTCCCAAATACTAACGCTGCTGGTGGTGCGCTGTTGATGCCAAACGACAACAAAAGCAGGCACGTCCTCAAAGTGGCAGTCGCGTGATCCTTTATCCACTCCCCCCCCCTTTGTAGATGCTGGCCGGAGCCCCGCTACCGGCACCCAGTTCTTGGCGGAATAAAGAGTTCCATTCATGGATTGCATGCTGTGCTTATCTCTTGAACACGACTCATGTCGACCAGACTTTTGTATAGAGGCCGGCTAGTTCGCCCTAGAGGCTTCAGGGGCTCATGTGTGACGGAGAAGCCACTGAGAGCCTCTCCATCCGCTGCGCCTGTAGCTCACACCCGGCGGACATTCACCACCTCATCTGCGAACCTGAATGTTCCCTCATGGCCACCCCCACCCACACCTCAGTCATCACAGAGTCCAGACGCACCACCACTTTCTAATCAATCAGATGGACAATCTGGAAGAGAGAAATCCGAGTCAACGTGGCAGAAATGGACATCCAGTACTTCATTCCAAGCTGCTTTGACGACTATCGTCGGTCTTGGGATGGTCTTTGGAGCCGGGGTGGGATATCTTGAATGGTACAAGCACCAAGCACTTTTCCGGGTGAGATTCCTTAAATCTCTCGCGAAGGATAACGGCTGTATTCAACAGCCCTCGCTGAAAGAGCTGACTCGAACTTACTCACAGATTATGCGAGCCTTCGAACCCGGATATGTGAGTTTCAGGAGTCAAGGGACAAGTATCACTCTGACGAATACTTGGGGTAGGACCCAGCGCTGGAACTATCCACCATTCATTCCCCTAATTCTTCTCACATCCTTCGGAGAGAACAAGCTCTGATTGATCGAATAGTCAGAGGTGAGGAAGCTGGAGGATATTATCTCATGATTGGACCTAAAGGAACAGGCAAGGGTACTATGATTCTGGAGTAGGTTGAAACATTTGGCACTTGGGCCTGGTGATTCAAGACGTCATCTGACGTATCGGGTGCTACTTCCAGTGCGATGAGGGCAATAGATGCAGAAGGATCTTCGGTTGTAGAAGGTAAGCACTTTAAACGTCCGCAATATCTCTTACCTCAAATGTCGGGCTCCTTCGTATCGCATTTCCTGTACTCGGTCAATATAGCCCGAATTAGCACAGCTACTGACAAGGTCCCTACAGCACACCCCGACCTCGAAGTCTTTCGGCTGAGACTAGGCAAAGCCCTTGATTTTGATTTTTACGAAGACTGGCAAGGCTCACTATTTTCGCGTGCGGACCCTCGGAATGGTGGCCCAGCATTAGACGTTGAGCGGGCTATGACGAAGCTTGAGAAAGCTGCGCTTCGATATGCCAGGAAGAATGGAAGACCACTGGTTCTAGCTTTCAATAGTGGGTCTTGCAAGCTTCTGACGAATGACCCCTTTGTTTTTATCTGAGCTAACATTGAGCGCGTGACCGCGCTCTACGGCATCATCAGACATTCACCTCTTCCCAAATACGCCAGAGGGCCATGCGCTCTTACATCAACTCCAGCAACGAGCTGAAGCCTGGGCTGAAGGGGTAGACTAAAGTCCAAACCGTCTGAAGTGTCACTGTCGCTAACGCAACATAAAATATCAGGGAATTATGACCATGATCTTCTCCACCGACGATTTCTGTGAGTGTCGTGCGCAGGCTATGCGGTGTACTCCGACGACCCACACAGCTCATACATATCGACCGTGCAGGGTGTCTGGACAAGATGAAAAAGAATGCCTCCAGAATGCGAATCCTATCAGTGTACGATCTATCAGCCGAGGAATCCCTTCGTGCACTTCGTCATCTCCGGCGACAAGCTCTGCGGAATCATTCGCATAAACGCCATCATCTTCCAGACTCTTCTAACGTATCTGGGGAACCCGATGACGAGGTCGCCATTGAGTCGGATGATGTTTTGAGGAAGGTTTATGAACTTGTTGGGGGGAGGACGAGCTTCTTGGCGAGGGTGGCTCGGGCCGGTGATATGCTCGGTGAGTGCTAGTACGGTCTGCTGATTATGGGAAAAGCTTGACACGCTTTCTAATGTCCGAACTCGTTGCAGAGGAGGCTATGGATATGATACAAAGCGAGAAAGCTTGGTTGCTTTCGAAGTGAGTTACTCTTTTCAGGGGGTATCCTCCAAGATTGTGCTTACTTGGGATACAGGATTGGCTTGATCCCGGAGCACGACGACGATGTGATGTGAGCTGAGCATAGCGGTGGCTGTATTCAATTGCTGACTAGGAACGCCTCGACAGGGATGAGCAGAAGTGGTCGAGGTGGGTTCAGGATGCCCGCTAAGCCGCAAGCTACTTGCGTATCGACTGACGGTACTTCTCCAGCTGCTCCTGGCTTCTCCTCCGCCACCTTGCTCAAAATGCTTCCCCTCTTCCTGAAGTCCTCTTAAACCCAGAGCCTGCACCCGCGATCGAGCCAACATCAGACACTGAAATAGATCTGTCTCCTTCCTCGTTGCTGGACGACGACGACGAATATGAGAATTCGATACCTGCGCCAGACGATCCTAAAGTTGACGGCGAAGTATTGTTGAGAAACCTGAATGAGATCGTGGAAATGGGAAAGGACGTCCATTCCCCCAAGGTCTCGTTCGAGGCAGCAAGGCGAATTATGACTCGGGCAGATTTCATAGAGGGATTGGATCATGCTAATGTGAGCTACCTCTTGAACTCCCTGATTAAGTCACATAGTCTACAAGGAAGAATAGAAGCTCATAGATTTACGCGTTTATCAGATAATATCGGTGGATGTGAGTTATTTTCGATGACGAGTCAGAGTCAATGCTACGTGAACAACTGGGATGTCTGATACCTGAAGATAGGTGCACCACGACGTTCGAGCGGATTCAGTATTACTGCTACGCGCCGCACAGCTCGTCGTGTCTGAAGAAGGGTTTGACGAGGCACTCGATCAAACCCGCAAGCGAGTTGATGAAATTGAAGGTCCGTTTTTGAATGGTTATTTCAGGGGTGAACCCCCAATGACAATGCTGAAACTGACCACCCGACTGTCCCTTTACAGGGCTACATCGACAGAACGAGCTGACTATCAAAGAACCATTCCGTGTAGTCTTGGGGAGACTTGGGGGGAAGACTACGCTGGACGTGATTGGACTAGGAGGGAGTTTTGTTCCAGCCGACGACGAAGAAGATGACAAACGAGAAGAGGTAGTGGAAATCGAAGAATCAAGGAGACTCGTGTGATTTGTAGTCGTGGATCCTCTTTACGTCATGCAGGATAATTTCTTGGGTAGCTAGGAACGCGTATGCTTATGAACATGAGTGGAGGAAACGTCTACGGAATCGATTGACAGGGGCAGGGGCCGGCCAGGTGCAGCCAGGGGTCAGTCGAGTCGCGATGAACAGGGAACATGATCCACCGCAACGGATGAAACCTCGCACCCGATTTTTGCTTTTCCCCAAAGAGGCAATTCGCGTGCACGAAGCTTGCCCAAACATGAGCATGGTCAAACCAAGTACACGCCCAGCTCTATCCTTTCTATTCAGCACATTATCATTACATTCGTATCCTGAGCTATCAACCCGTTCTCATATCTCCCATTAACCGTTACTCTACTCCTCGTATTCGCTGTATCCTGTTGGAATCATAGATACCTACTTACTGCATCGTCCAACTTAATCATAAACGTACTCGTCCTCATACACAAATCCGCGACTGGTGCCAGCAAGTTGCTAGCCCGTCACACCGTCACGATATCCCACGTACTACCTCCTCCTCAGTCCAAAAAGTACAAGCCGCTCCATCGACGCGTTAAAACTTCAATTATCGTCCTCAATCTCTTCCCTCCTCTTTCTCATCCTTCCCACCTCTCTTCGACTTTCTACAAAAATAGGAAGCATGGACATGGATAAGGAAGGACGAGGATATTCTCGGGCTCCGAAATATCGCGAGATGATTACTCCAACGCATTCCCGCCGTCGTCAGCCTCTTGGACCAGCCGGGGCTTATCCTCCCCCTCCTCCTCCTCAGCCATCGTACTCGCACGGCCCACCCTCCCCCTTCCATGGTCATGGTCACGAAAACGATTATACCAAATATCATGTTCCGTCCCAAACTCATCCCCATCCCCATCCCCATACCCATGCTCACGCACATCCTTCTCTGAATTATACTCCACCCCATCATCCTGGAATGTTCGCCTCTCGTTCGGCGAACCATAACCATAATCATCTGCCTCGGACTCATTTAGATAATCCCAACACTCTCCCACCCCTTCGTACTCTTACTCCCATCTCTTCGCATCTCTCTGGCAGAGTATCTGCGGCACCCACACCTTCTCCTCACCCGACTTCCACGTCAACTCTCCATCGTGACCACCGTATGACCTATACCCCGCAACCAGGTACTGCCAATCGACTACCCCGAACTACAATCGATCTAGTAGGGATCCAGGCGCCTGCCCCGTTCGTCGGTGCCTATCCGCCCGCATACGTCGCGAAAGGCCCAGTACCGACGGCAGAGGAGATGGAAGCGGAAGCGTCCTCACCATCGGAGAATGCCGCGGATCTCACCTCCAGTCGACCGAACAAACAGGGGAAAGCGAGTTGTAATCCGTGGGATTATATTATAGGGGAATTGCCCGAACAGATGATGTCGGACGGAGAAGAGACCGCTGGTCCTTCGACGGCGCCGGCTGGAAGGAAGAGAAAGATGAGGAGGAGGTTTAGTAAGACGGAATTGGAGGCTTTGGAAGTGTTATGGGATCACCACGATTCGCCCAATATGTATCAGAGACAAAGGCTGGGGGCTTGGCTGGGAGTGTGAGTGGTTTTTCCAGGGTTTCTTATTGGCAAGAGGAGAAGGAGCTGATCAAGTGTTAGTCGGACCAAACATATCACTGTCTGGGTAAGTTTGTCATACCGTGACCGTCCTCCCACTACCATTCTCTTGCTAATGTCTTCCTCAGTTCCAAAATCGACGTCAAGAAATCAAACGACATAAACTCAAGGCTGCTGCCGCGGCAAAGAAGGAAAAGGAAAGGTTGGAAAAGCTGAAGAAAGAAAACAAGGACAAGACTGGAACCATGGAACTTTCGCCGCCTCCTCCACCTCCTCGCCCTCCGGTTCGTTCATCCCACGGGACATATGATCCCCAGACGGGTAAGGTGCGACCAGTATCCCCATCCTGCATCTCAGCCTTGGCCCCACCGAGCGCAGCCAAAAGACGGGTCATCACGATGATCGCCGATGGGGAGATCACTCGGGAGATGTACTTCACTCAGTATCCATCGCCACGCTCGCCGGTGCCTCAGGAGTTGCCAACATTCCCCCCTCGAGCTTCGTCGTTGTCTGTTGCTGGTCCCAGTGGTAGTGGTGAATTGCAACCTCGACGTCCGATCATTGCGAGGACCGCTAGCTCGTCCCTAGACGATATCCTCCAGGCTCGTGAGAGGGAAATCGCTTTGGGAAAACGACCCCCTCCTGTGGCCGGGCGCGTCAACAGCCAAGCGCTCAGGCATGTGATACAAGGCTCGGACATTGAGGAACGGAACGGGGCATTGATTGCCATGATGTCGTCTGATCCTCCATCCATGGATCTCGCGGAACAACACGATGACGATGAACAAGCTCAGGACGCTGAAGAAACGGACGACGAAGAGTCGGTCACTGGCGATAGCCACACTCACAATCACGGACACAGACCGATGACTTCCTCTTCCAGAGCTTCAGGACCGTCTACCCATGCCGCACTTGGCTATGGTCGACCTCCACGTCCGAGCGTCTCCAGGAGTCAAAGCGACTTCGAGGTCGGTCGATCGACTTCCCTTGACATTCTCGCCTCAGCTAGGAAATACTCTCAGCATCCCGTACCCCACTACCAGCCTCACTCCTACTATGTGCCGCCGCCACGATCCGTGTCAGGACCTTCCGCGAATCTTGAGCACTTTTCACTTTGCCCTCCACCAGCCGAGAGGAAACGAGGATTACCTCCCGTTCCCGCTCATTTACAGCACGACCAAGTGGACAAGAGAAACAAACTCGACCGACACGGGAGCTGGTCAGCCAATTCTTCGCGGCTCACGCATCAAGATAGTTTCTCGAGATCTCAATCGGAAACTGTAGTTCGCCGCGGTAGCCCTACCATGTCGGCTGTGTCTTCGGCCACCATGGTTTCCACGCCGCGATCAGCTGGACCATTTGACCTTCCACCGGTCAGGTCTTCCTACCCGACCGCCGTCGGCGCTACCTCGCCATCGGGATCGGAAACGCTCGCAGGGACTCCAGGAAGTATGATGTCTGCGCCGACCCCAAGTCATCCAAGCGAGCTGTCTCAAACAGAGATAGAGGTGATGACGCCGTCTCAAGTGCAGGCAGATTTATCGCGTCGATTCGACTCGGCCCCGAACTCTGATGGGAGTGAGCCCGCAGCAGGGCAGAGGGTACGGACCGGGAATCGGATGGAGTCCATGCGCAAGGATCTCACGGATGTGGAGCCTACGGAGCTGGAGGTGTTGAATGCCGCCAGAGGATTGTTGGAACTCTTGAGCGGCATGTGATTGTCAAGTTGGCGCCGACGGGCCTGCCGAATGGACACGAGAACGTGATGTCGATATGGAGAAGAAACAGACGAAATAAGGAAGAAACAAAGAAACGAATTGTACAAATACGAATATGGTTTTGTTAGGCTGTACGATATTTGAACGTAGTTCTTGAAGACAATGAGGACGATTACGAGGGGGACGTCGAGATACGCTCGCGAAGGGATGAGGAGACCGGGTCGTTGTTTCATTGACCAGCAGTCTTCTATGAATTTATGTCTTGATGCACATGTTGTTGTTTTCTCTTTGCATTCTACCATTGGTGCCCCCGCAAGAATTCATCGAGCAGCCCTCGCTATGGGTGGGCTATGCTTGTGTTGAGTTTAGACGGCAAGAAGGCAAGAAATGTTTGGTTCCGTGGGAAAGGGAAAGCTGAGATCGTACCCATTGCGTCTTTCGTTTACCTGATAGCCAGCAGCCAGGCAACAGCACACTTTCGTATAATCTCAATCTTCCCTTCCATCCCTCAACTTTACACCTTCATTTCCTTATCCCACGCATACGATTGCCTGATGGCCTTCTCCGACCGGGACTAGAGATTCGGTCTGCATCACTGGATCTGCGACCTTGATCTTGATCGTTCCTTTGGGGTGACCCACCTTTTTCCTTGAATCTCTTCCTACATCTACCTATTCTACCTGATACTCAGAGTTCCTATCTTCCTCACAATATTGTATAAACTCGTTTGTGCCCTCGACCAGATCTCCACTCTCCCCTACCCTCCTCCATCCGCATCATGGGCCAATACTCCCCCCACGCCTCGTCGCGGCTCTCACGATTATCAATGCCCCTCAACCGACGAATGACTGTCATCCTCGGGCTAGCTAGTATGGTATTAATCACATACCTCGTAATCATCTGGCCCGTCGATGGAGGTATGCCTACCAAAGCCCATTTCCTCGGAACCTCAACCTCAACCACCCGGTATCCAAATCTCTCCAACCCGTATCGATCGCCAACCGAAAAGACCGGTCCAAAGCGAGAAGCCTATGCAACGTTTTTATCATCCGCCGAAAATCCTTGGTATCCCTTATCGACTCGACTCCTCTTATTCCAACTGAAACATGATCCTATCACTGCCGATCCTTTACGGGATTTTATAGTGATCACAACCCCGCGGATCCCCCTGGAAATAGAGGACCAACTCACGGCTGAGGGCGCTTTGGTGGCACGGAAAGAGATGTTGACAGGTCTCCCGACGTTGTACGAGGACCAACCGGATCACCCGTGGCATGATCAGTATACTAAACTGCATATTTTTAATCTCACGTCATACGATCGGGTGTTGTATTTGGATTCGGATCAGGTATTGGCAAGGCCTATCACGGAGATTTGGGAGGATTGGAATAGTCGTCCCGAGAGTGGGATGGCTAGTTGCTCCGATGCTGTGGCCGGACATAATGTTCCTATTGAGGATTCGGATTATTTGAATGCTGGCTTCATGTTGGTCAGACCGGGGAAGGATAGGTTGGACGATCTGTTGCAGGTTAAAGGGTATGACCCGACGTTTATGGAACAGGTGAGTGGCTCTGTCTGTTCTGACTTCGTGTTGTTATTCTACAACTTTTGAGAACGAAGTACTTGTGCAGCGATTGCTGGAAATGTCGCATCGTGCTGATACGACATACAGGCTCTGCTCAATCAGTACTTCAAACGAGATGGGGCGCATCCATGGAAGCCTTTAGACCATAGGTGAGACTGTTTCCGTCTAATTACCTATCACACTTGCATCAGCTGATACCCTCTCATAGGTTTGTCTCACCATTCCCAACAATGAAAGACCTGGAATACGGTGTCAACTTGTAAGTCTTGTCTTCGGTTTTATCCAAGTGGACTCATTCACATTTTGTCCACGGCATTCACTTCAATCTCCAGATGGACCGTAGCTAATACCTCTCCAGGATGCACGAGAAAATGTGGCAAGCGGAATGGCGGGATATAGACAGAGGACTGACAGAGATGTGGAGACAGAAAGTGGGTAGGATGGAGGGGTATTGGCTGGCTAAGGGGGAAGGGAAGTGATTTTGGGTATGGATGGGTATGCGCTGAGGCTTGGATTTAGACTTTTGGGGTTTCTTGGTGATTTTCTCGCTATGCATTGGATCATATAGACAGGCCCTGATCGTGCGTCTGAAAAGCTCAATGATATGCATGTATTCTGTTATATTTGGTTATGCGCTTTGCGTGGACAGAGGAATTCTAGCAGTAAAGGTAATATCACCGGGTGATATACCGACGTCATCGATTCCAACAATTCAACACCTCCACCCACCATGTTCAGCTGAGAAACCTGTCTTAATCACTTACCACTTACCATCACCGAATCGGAACACAGCCACTACTGTCAACGAATTTAGTTCAACCCAGACAACCAGCAATCATCACATGTCATCCTCCGAGATGACCCCACAACACACCCACCTCATGGGGCTCATCAAGAAGATGATCCCACCGCTCTCTCCAAAACTGCACAAAGGTCAAGCTGGTAAGTCTACTTTAGGTCATTAGAGACGTCTCCTCCACTTCAGCCGTCTTCCTCCTTCACCTTGACTTTCCTCGAGGGCGAGGTGTATTGTTGTCGAAAATCGGTGGGCTAATGACTATGGTTTCAGGCAGGATCGGTGTCCTAGGTGGTTCGGGCGAGTGAGTCCAGATCATCCATAAGCAGAGAGATTGCTGAGAATCCGATCCGCAACTGATGATGGTGAGATCAGCTACTCCGGAGCACCTTACTTCTCTGCGATGGGAGCTATGAGGTTTGGCGCCGATCTTGCTCATGTCATCTGTGAACCTGGAGCGGGGACTGTTATCAAGACCTAGTGAGTTGCGCTACCTGGGATCTAGCATTTCATGTATATCATCCCGTTATAGTGGGATGAAGGACGCTGGTTTTGCGTTACTGATAGATCGCATAGTGCACCGGATCTAATCGTTCATGGGATATTGGACCCTACAAGAGAGCTTGAGGAGATTCGGAAAGATCTCAAAGGAATTATGGAACGGTTGGTATGTCCTCTGTCACTCATTTGCTTGGAATCAGACCCCTTCTCGGTGAGTCGTAGCTCAAGCTGAATGCAATCACTACAGCACGTCATGATCATTGGACCTGGACTCGGTCGGACGGAACACATGCAGTCCTGCGCTAGGATTGCATTTGAGATTGCGAAGGAGATGAAGGATATGAATGTCGTTGTTGATGCTGATGGGCTGTATCTTGTTCAGGTGGGTTGGGATTGCGTCTTGATTCTTCCGCGTAAAAGTTCTCCTGTACTTGTTACAGTATTTGCACAACAGGAATACTGACAGATTCTCCTCATTTCAACAGAACGAGCCGAAAGTCATCCTGGATTGGCCCGGTGTTCCCAGGGTAATTCTCACGCCTAATATCATGGAATTCAAACGACTCTGCGAAGCTATGGTAAGACTCACCAACTTTAGCTTGATGTTGTTTCGCATGACTGATTCATCGTCAGCAAATCGACCCCAAATCCGACCCCGCAACCCTCTGTCCCCAGCTCGCCCGATCCCTCCAAAACGCCACCATAATCCAAAAAGGATCCACAGATCTCATCTCCAACGGCATCCCCATCCCCGCAGATCTCCTCTTTGGGGAAGACTCCAAGTCCAGCGAAGAGGGTCCCAGTGGAGGAGTGGGGAAGGACGGCAAAGTAGAAGTCTTAGAGAGTAAAGTCCAGGGAGGTCTTAAGCGGGTTGGAGGACAGGGTGATATTCTCAGTGGGAGTACGGGTGTGTTAATGGCCTGGGGAGCGGAGTGGGTTAAAGGGAGCTATAAGTGAGTATGAGTATGACTTTGGACTATCATATCTGTGATCCCTACGTCCAACTTCTGTCGTTTCATGGGGTACTGATCGGATTATTGATTCTACCGCACGATAGATCGGTTGGACACCCTCCACCTACGTCAAAGATTATCGCGGAGAATATCCCTCTCCTAGCGGCTTATGCGGCGTCTACGTTTAACCGCACAGTGTCCAAGAGAGGCTTCGAGAAGAAGGGCAGATCAATGGTCACGCATGATTTGGTGGATCTTGTCGGTCCAGTCTATGACGAAGTGTTCGGGACGGAGATCGAAGGGTCGAAACTGTAGGGGAAAGACGACTCTCAGAAATCATATGAGCATTAGACACGGGACTAGGGGACAGGGCGGACAAGATGAAATTAGAGCAGGCTGATCTGGTTTATTGATGTTAGTAAAGTCACTCAGGTCCATCCCCATTCGTAGATAGCGTGAGCAGTCCTTGCTGGACATGTAGCATAAAAGATATTGTGCGTCGGTGTAGAGAGTATTTTGTTGCATTACACGATGTTTCTCCTGGGTCTAATACATCTCCAAGCTCTGGAAGCAGACAGGCAGGTCAGCTTCAAAGCCAGCTAGGTACACATTCACCAAAAAGGGGAAGATAAACGAATCTACTTACCATCCCATCATGAATCTCATAATCCTGCAAAGTAACATGATCCTTGAAAATATTATACCTAAGCGAACGCACCATTGGGAGTCAGTCACCTTTCCCCCTCGTTGAAATACTACGCAAGGCTTCAAGGCAGAATTCAAGAAGACATACCATTTCTTGAGTTGGATCTTGGACGCTGCCGTACCCGTTTGAGCTGCTATCAGACGCTTGAGGTCGCCAACTGTATCTGTCGGCGAGCATTTCACGCGGACTGTTTGTTTGAAGTTGTCAGCATATGTCTCATCCAGTTCTTGACGTGACTGAAAAGGTCAAAATTCCAGCTGGCATACCTTTTCTACCCATACGGTCGTTTGCTATGACTTCTATTAGGCGGGAGTATGCTCTGTAGCTTTCATCAGCTGAGCAGTTCAATAGCTTCCGATGGAATGTACTATTTCGGTCAGCGTGACTTACACTGGAGCTGCTGGTGCTGCTGGTTTTCCTGCTGCAGGAGCCACCGCCTGTCTTCTATCAGGATGAACGGCCGGTTCCCTCTCCCTCTCCCTCCTCTCCTCTCCTCCACCTCCCTTAACACCCAACCTATCCAAAGGATCTACAGTCCTCTTCAAACTTCCCATAGACCCACTCCCACCCCCGCTCCCGTTCCCACCTGTAGCAGACGGATAAAGCGACATCGTATTCCTAACACCAGCTTCGCGGGTCCCACCATATCTTCCGGGAACTTCTCCACGATCACGACGCTCCATTCGTTCCCTTCCCGACTCGGGCTCCTGGTCCGTATAATCCCGTCGATGTGAACTTGAAGGATGAGATGAGTAGGAGGACTTTTTGTACATGGATAGTTCTTTTGGTTTTTTGGTGTAGGATTGACGGGGTGGGGAGCGGGAGCGAGAGCGAGATCGGGTGGGGGAGGGACGCCTTGCATGGTCCCTTTCGCGGTCTCTATCGCGTCTTGGAGATGGGGACCGACGTCTTGGACCCCGTGGTGGGGATTGGGAGCGGGGCATGATGAGGAATTTCTCGAGATCTGTTGGATGAGATACAAGCTGGTGTGGTTCTTCTAATGAACTCATTTTGTAGATAGATGGATGTATAGGGGGGTCCGGATAAGGTTAGTCTTGTAGTGGAGCCCCATTTTGCCACTGAGAGCGGGAAAGCTGCGCGGGCTGTGTGGGCTGTTGGACGACGACGACGAACAACAGACAAGTTAACCTATCCAACACCAACTTTCTTTCACTCCTTTCTCAACCATTCCCCCCTCCTTGCTCACTGCTGGAAACACAGTCACGCAGACACACTGTCTGCCTCTTCCACACATCCCTTCCCCGCCGCAGGACATCATCTTTGTCGACAGAGCCAGACCCTAGACCCTAGCCAGCTAAGAGGCGCCCGCAGCGACACACGTTGTAGACATGACCGCCCCGTCGCAACCAGCCCAAACCCTCGCTTCAGCGCTCATCTCCCAAACTCTCCAATCCGTCAACCTCCTCGAGTCCCTCAATCTCTTAAATCCCTCGGACGCGAACGTCATTCGTGCAAAACTTCCCTCGCCCAACGGACCATTCCCATCCCTCAATTCCCCTGCGCAGCGGTCAGACCTCGTAGCCTCCTTTGGGAATCTCAACGTCTCCCCAACAGGTTCTACGTCCATCTCCAACGTCGGACCCAGTAGTCCGTCGGGATATAGTGCGTCCGGGTATCAGCAGGGGAATGGGAGTAGTACCCTCCCGAATCTTCCTCCTAGAAGTCGACCTCTGCCTCAAGGTCCTCAGGAGAATCGGGCCAAAGCTTTGTGGGATTACCATGGTGCTGTGAGTCCTTTCTTTCAACTTGACTCGTGAATTCGAAATTGACGATACGTGGGCTAGGAGGCAGATGATCTGGCATTCCGAGCTGGTGATATGATTGTAATCGACGAAGAAGGTAGGTGGCTGAAGACAGCTCGAAGTCAAACTCTTTCCTTTGGGTTACTCAGCAGCTTACTTGTATCCTGCAGTCAACGAGCAGTGGTACCGTGGACGAGTTATTCCTCAGGGCCAAAGCTATCCTCTAGACCGTGCTGGGCTTTTCCCTAGCAACTATGTGGAGAAGATGTGAGTTTGCCGAGAAGCCAGCAGTCTATCCTGCAATCACTGCGCATACCAAATACAAAGGCCTGCAGTACTCGGCCCAATCGCTCATGATCTCCTAACCGTAAGCTATAAGCTTACAATACCACCGTCCTTCTTCATCTTTCCCCCTAAATAGCCCACCACAACAGCAACAAGCATACTACCCTCCCCCTCCAGGCGGACCTCAAGCCATGGTCCCGTATTCCGGACCCCCACCGCCACCCTCGGGACCGGGCTATCAGCCCCAGTATAACGATAAACCACCATACGGTCAACAGGGCTATCCGGGCCAAGGTCAGATGGTCATGATGGCTCCGCCACAGCAACAGCCTCAGCAGTTCCAGAATGGAATAATGGTTCAACAACCCGTCGATGATCCGAAGAAGAATAAGTTTGGCAAGATAGGCAGTCAAGTGAGTTCACTTCGCATTTAATCATGACACTTTGAGCTAACTAGCTTGACAGCTTGGGAATGCCGCTGTCAATGGGGCCGGATTCGGATTCGGTTCAGCCGTCGCAGGTGAACTAGTCCATGCCAGTAAGTCACTTCGAACTTGTTGGGAATCCTCTACCTCGAGCACTTCTACAGAGCTAACAGTCCGACAGTCTTTTAGGACCTTGTGTAGTTTGGAGAGATCTATGACGTCCCGCCTCCTTTTCCCTTGTCAACAAGTACCTCAGCATACATTTTTCATCGTGTAACATGCATTATGCTCTAGGGCGTTTATACAGATTGCCGAGCGATCCGGAAAAACAAATATCAAAATTAATCACATCCTACTCAGTCATTGCTGGACAGATTAACAGACTGAAGGACACTCAAGCCTCACCCCAAAACTTCAATTCGCAGATAAGATATCAAGATCTCAGTCCCCGTACCGCTGCCTGAGCCTGATCACCTCAGGAATTGATCGTCATCCCGAAATTCCGGAAGTAGGTATACTGATCCCTTGGAGACGCCCAGTCTGCCCCGTGACCTCCAAAGAATGTACTAAAGAACATCCCTTCAAACCCGATAGCACAACTCCCATCCTCCACCTGTTCATTATCGCCGTCACCCGCATCATCTCCATCATACTCATCATCATCACCATCCTCAGTATCACGCTTCGCACCCGCACTAAAGGGAGGTTGTCTTGCCCCACTTCCACAATCCCCTAGCACATTGCGATACCTGATATCCCCCGCTGAGATTTTCAACTGACCATCAATCCAGATATTGATCCCCCCATCATTGATTCCGGGAGTATTCAACCATACATCCTGTCTTATAGTCGTCCAAGCTCCTGGGGTGAAATTGAAGGCGCCTCGGGCGATGGAGAGGCCGTAAGTTGGAGTACAGACTGAGAGAGGCGGGGTAGAGCAGAGACGTGGTGTCTGGGCGGTCTTTGGAGCGTACTGCAGTCCGAAGAGGACAGACAGGTCCAGTCATGAGCGAAGGTTTGGTGATGGATGGTCAAGGAAGAGGCTTACGAGGTACAATTCACCAAGTCCTCCTGCTCTCCACATCATTCTCGTACTGAAGCAGCTATCTCGACATTAGCTAACACATATGGCTTCCGACAAATCCCCCCTCAGCCACTTCTCATAGCGACGCAGTTCGTTCCCCAAGGTAGACCCTCCCTTCACTACGACTGCCAAGAATAACTCACTCCGAAGCATCATTACCCCCTGAACACCCTTTATGCCCACCAAAGAGACCCGGCAGTTTTCCGCCTTTGACAAAATCAAAGCCCAACGGGAAATACACAGAATATTCCAGCGTAACATTGGTAGCTATTGACAAGTTTAGCGGGGACGAATAGAATTCGGTACCCCCTTGAGGAAGACTTGAAGGGTTGGACGATCCGTTTGGATACAGTATCTGGAGCGAGTTTGGGGATGCATCCCACCCGCCCGTGCTGTTAGACGAGGAAGAAGAAGAAGAAGAAGATGGGGAACCGGACATGACGGCGAGATTTTGGGTACCTCCTGCATAGTGCGTGATAGAGAAGGGGGAGAGATTGGAGAATGTCGGTGGAACCCTCCAATTTGTGCCACTGGGATTTTCCGGGCTTGATGGGCTGGGTTTTGGCTGTGTTGCTGGAGGTTGAGAGAGGAGGAAAGGATGGGACGTGTCGTGTTGAGCGGGATTTTGGGGATTTTTGACAGTTACATTGAGCGGATGATCCCAGTCTAGAGATATAACAGGTGCTGCGGGTGTGCGGACGTCAGGCGGGGAGGAGGATGTGGCAACAGATTGAGGAGGATTTGTGCGTAGTGGAGTGTCTTGGAGCGGGATCGCTGTCAGTGGTGAGGAGAGCATGAGGAGGAGTATGAGGTGGGGAGTGAGTAGTCGTCTAATCATGTCGCCTGAGGTATGCAGGGCACCAGCAAGATAATGACAATCTGTCCTCTCGGTATGGTCCCTCGAATAGTACAGGTGACAGAAAGGATGATAGTGGAGCAGTGACGACCGAAGTGAAAAAGTGGTCTAAAATATACATAGATAGGAATCACCAGTTCACCTGTGCAATAGATTACTTTGCCATGAGGCTGAAAATGCTGCAAAGTCAGTGAAGAACCTGTCCACTTTTCGAGTGGAACAGCATGGCTGGAGATGGTCTCCTCCTACGAGTCGGTGAAAGTGCCACGCGAAACCATCAGCCACGAGACTTCGGACTGGAATGTATTTTATACTGCAACAAGTCCGGCTATGTCGTATGCATACGACACGATGTGGTACAGTCTTACATCCTCATAGAGGTCGGTGAGGTCGGTAGTGTGTCACAGAGTATGTCACAGAGTATGTATACGTCATTCCAAGCAATCCCCCTATCCATTTATTAGACCTTGCCCGCCCCATCTTTCTCTCGCTTTTCCGCTCTCCGCCACCGTTCTCCGATCAGGCCGTCCCCAGAACGAGATGACCCAAGCTCAGAGTATCAAGGAGGGATGACTTTGATGTCGAAAGTGACAAAATTCATGTCATCTTTCACACGTTAGCCTCGATACACTACATGATGGTGACGGATAGACACTCAACATGAAATGTAATCTCTCATCCATTCCATCTCTGGGGCACCACGGCCTACGTATAGGCTACTATATGTCAGTCCAGGCCTGATATTAGGGGATAGGAAACTTACAGGCATACTAATAGGGGATCGATGTTATTAGGTGTATCTGTTTCCTGTAGACGGATATGAAAACGTACTGCAGTCCACCTTCCTACCTCCTGGCTGTATCTTTATCAGTAAGACATCTCCCGACGGGGGAAATGTTTGAGTAACTTAGATAGAGACTCACCGGGGCAAAATCAAACATCTATCCCATCGAGATAAGGACACACGATTTCTGTAAGTCCCACAACATCTATCCCAACCTATATCCCACCATCATCTCACAGTGATGAAATATACGACTCACATCAAAACCTCTTGACAATCCATCAGCTGCCCTCCAAACGATTGCAAGAAGCAGAAACACTCACAGCCTAGGACGGTACTTCGAATCGATAAAGAACCTCAACGTCGCCCGATTACGTCCAGTGATCGGGAGCCACCTGTCGTCCATCCCTCTCAATCATTTATCCAAGACGGTAGACGCAGGTCGAGATTTACCATCCTAGATGGACTGATCAGACGTGCTCGGCTACTTCTCACTCTCGGTAGTGTTGGAGAAGAGAAGAGAAGTGGACTTACGTCCTTCGACCCAATAGCATTCCGAGTGCCGACAGCTATGTAATAAATACTCGCTGACTTCGTCAGTGACTTGCCGCGGACGCTTCAATCGGAGGATGACAATTGAACTTGACATACTGATGATATACGTCCCATTGCTCGTCTAATCTTCTGATATTCATTGCTCGTGGCAATGTGGCTACGGTTGCTCCTATGGTGTGAGAAATGTAACGATTCTGTCGAGGTACGCTTAATATGAAGGTTAATAGAGCCAAAAGGTTGCTGTGTGCGACGGACGTCCTAAGAAGGTTGTCAAGTGTGTGGTTGATGGATAGTGAAACACGGAAAGATCGTGCAACGGTTCATTTTCTACCGACTTCTCAGCCAGGCAACAGTTTCAGTCTTAACAGGATGAATTTCTCTCGATGATCACTACATCCTTCAGGTGGCCTTCAAAATACGTTGGATATGGAACCCTGAAGCTGAGTTGAAGTCGGTGCACAAGACGTGACAGCCCCTTTCTTTCGATCCGCGATCAGACAACGTCCAGTGGTCATTGGCGCTCTACAGAGTGATATTCGCATGTACGCTACTATAACCATTATAACACCCTCTCACTCCGCTCGACGATACAATATATCAGAATCCATGCCACTTAGCCTCCGTTTATAATGTCCATCATATGCCTACACCGCCTACGCTTCCTAGCCCATCCAAAATTTAGCCAGCGCCTTTGGAAAGTCCCGAACGCTATTGTCCGACTTGGTCTTCCCCGCACCATCCTGCCCGGATGAAGCAGAGCTTGTCCCCGTACCAAACAGACTCCTCCTCTTCTCCTTCGCAGATGGAGGCTCCGCCACTCCTTCCGCTTGACTGCTGATTCTCAAATTTGACTTGGAGCCGCCCGATCGTTTTGGCGAGTCGAAGTCTTTTCGAGTAGCCCCTGCTTTTCCGCTTTCCCCGCTCCCACTGCCACTTCCCACAGGTTCCCCGCTTCCAACTGTACCAGACCCGCTCCCACTTCCACTCAGGCTGGCACTCACGCTCACGCTTCTCTCCCCATCCACTTCCGCACTTACAGGGACCTTCTCCCAGGATATGCTCCTCGAGCTTTGTCCCGTCATGAGACCGCTTCCTCCGCTCCGTAGAGCACTAGGCGGCAAGTTACCTGCACTGCGAGATCGGCCAGCTCCTCCACTAAGATCGCTGGATCCCGTCAGGTTTGGTTTCAAACCGCCAGTCGAGATTCCGCGAGAGGCAGCGTTTTGCCCACTTTCCCTATCCCACCGGCCTGACCTATTCCCGCCATCGGCCTGATCTGCATATTCTGCGTCATCCCAGAAGACAGTCTGAGATCTCCTTATTGTAGGATTACCGCTCGGTCTTCTTAGCGAGGACGCCTCGGCAGGTGACTGTGGATCGGTCTGCTGTTTGCTGCTGTTCTGAGACATCGCTCGTTGTCCATCGAATCTGGGGTTGATAAGACCACCCAAGGAAGCAGGTCGTTGACTATTGAGCGGACTATCACTTCCGTTTCTTGGTCTGGGCGAAGCGGTGGGAGAAGCCGAGAAAATTCTGGAGTTTGTGACAGGCGGTACGGAGAAATAGTCTTGACCATTTGATACTGCTCGACCCGGACCTGACGAGCCGGATCCATTGCGAGAATGGGAGATAGGTTGTGGGGGAGGAGCTACGAAACTGGGTAGAGCGAAGAGCGGTTGTTGGGAGCCAAACGCTACGCTCCCTCGATTCGCCGGGTAGTTGAATCCCGGTCCAAAGCCACTCGGGATACCTCCATACCCCATGCCCATTCCCATCCCGACGGCGGGATACGGTTCTGGCTGAGCGAACAGCAGGTCCGGCAGTCTCGTCTCGGCCATCAAGAGCTTTTGGAAAGCTAGTACAGTGTAAAATGCCTCGTTACCAGCGTTTCCCAACGGAACAAAGTGGGGAACAGGTATTTGCAGAGCCTGTAACAAGGCTCGCAGCGAAGTGAGTGGTGCTCGACGATCAGGGGTCCCAGGTAGCCCCGAAGCTTGCGCTCTTCGCAGCATGCTGAACTCCAGCGCTAATAGGTCGAGATGGAGAATATTGGATGGAAGAGTGGAGGAAACGGGGATCGGCAGTGGTTGGGGTTCACCAACTGCGAGAAGGATTAGGTTGTTTGCATTGCTGTCGTTCTCTTGAGCTGCAAGACCTCCTAGGGTAGCACTGAAATATAGCAAATGATGAGCACAACCGATACGCGGGGGAAAGTCCCAGAACTCACTCGACTATCTTCTCGACGCTCTTTTCTGCCACATATTGACTCTTTCCAAAGGCATATGAGCGGGGATAGCTGGGCGGCGAGGTGTTCGTGCGCTATAAGGCACGTCAGCCAAGTACTTGGATGCATCACTCTTCAATGAGAAGTCTGACCTTGTCGACCCATTCTTCCGTAATCAGATGCGATTTGCGGTAATTCTCCGCCGGCACAGGTGGCCAGACCCCCTATCGGAAACGATCAGTTCAGCAACAGATGTGACTCATCTATGATGCCTGACTTACGACGGCTCTCAGATTCGAACACCTTAATACCGCCATCCCAACCTCCAGAATCAAGCCCTTCCCTCCGTCACCTTTACTCCCTTGTAACTTCCCTTGACCGGGTATTGTTCCATGAGGCACTCCCCCTTTTTCCCACCAAGTTCCCTTCACACAGGCCCAGCTGTAACCTTCGCCATTATCCCTTACACCAGCTCCGCCACGACCACCCGTATCCGTGTCGCGACCAGATGAGGACAATGGTAGGCCAGTGTGGAATAGCTGTTCAATAACGTCCACTTCTCCAGCTCTGACTCTAGATCGAAGGTAGTTGAGCTCGGCAGCCGACAGAGTCTGTGATAATTTGCGATAGGCTGCAAGGTCTGTAATTGACAGTAGACGACGGAGTGATAGGGTACGAGTGAGGAAAGGCTGAAGAGGGAGACTTGTTGGGGGATCTTTGGGAAGGGATTCACCGAAACTGTGGGGGATGATCAAACACTCCGTCAGTACAAAGACAATACACCGCTTGTGGTTCTACCATACCGTGTCTTGATCATCTTTGCGAACAGAGCAATTTGCTCTCGCCTAACTGCGATGTGTGCTCGCCCGGTGACACTATCGACGACAACTTTTCATCCCAAGGAACTTGATGTCAACCCGCAAAGACGCAGAGAATGATGCAGGAAACCACATCAATAGGGAAGTTCGCTGCTTACCCATAACCTCCCATCCGAAGCTCAGAAAGTCCGAAAAGGACGTAAAATACCCACTCCATGTCGCATCCCACCAGTCGACTCCCTGAGCTTCGAAGAATCCCCTGATGACTCAATACAACGGTAAGCGAGATTTGCGAGATTACACAGCACGATGGGAAGGTGAAGGTGAGAAGAGGAAGAAGGAGGACACAATGCACTTTCGAAACTCACAGGTAGGCGGCGTAGATGGAGTGCAGGTCCACGTCGAATTCGGCTGGATTACCATATTTCGTGTTGTCGGCCATGGTATGAGGTCAATATTACAGAGACTGACTGAAGAGGATGAGAAACCGGTGACCGACGTTCGGATAAGTTGATATCATACGAATACGCACTTGAACGGAAAACAGACGCAGAAGGCGGGAAAGATTGTGGTTGTAACAGCTACAACGTCAAGGATGGCTACAGTTCCCGAGTGTCGTGATGAATGATGAGGAGTGCAGGGAGACTGAACGATGATGTTGTATTATAGTTGTACAAGGACGAGTATGGCGGATACTATGCGATGCAGTGTGATTCGGGGATACCAGATGCCGACAAGGAAAGGAGCGGCAGAGGGATGTGGTGTGAACGAGAAATTGATACGAGGTGAATTGAAGGGAAGTGACGGTGTGAAGTGGCAAGAGGAAAGGAAGAAGTCTGTGAGAGTGAGAAGGAGGAAGAGACAGAGAGAACTGAGAGGCGATGGAAGTGGAAGAGAAAAGAAGCGATAGATGGTGGAAGAAAAGAAAGAAGAGAAAGCGACAGAGATGCGATGTGAGTGAGTGTGAGTGAGTGTGTGAGTGGGTCGATTCCAACGAGGCTTGGGAAAGGGGGGAGGTGAGCCCGTTTCCCGACCGGGAGAGCGGGTGATGCTCGTGCTCGCAATCCTCTTATCCCCAATCGCTTCCTTTCGGGCACCGAATCATCCATCCCCCTCCCCGAGGTCATCATCCCCCACGTCGGGCCCGAGTACAATGTATGCAGTCAGCGAATGTTTTCCAACCACGCTCGATGCATCGAGGAAGATTCGCCGATCGCCTGGAATCCTGGAAGCTGCAAGCTGCAAGGGACCGGTCATGCTGGGCGACGTTTGCCTGTAAATTGGCGGGCGGGTTCGAAACATGCATAGGAACACCTGAAACCGGTGCAGTTGCCGTAATCAAGGCCAGGCGCACGTGGCTCAATTCGAGCGTGGCAATATCAATATTGCTACAAGTGGCACCCAGTTAACCAGTACCCACATACAATATGGTGCATTTATTTCGGGAGAACTCGACTTTGCAACGAAGCCTCAGCGGGTCTCGAGGAGTTGTGAGAGCTGACAATTCACCTTTAATGCTCCAGGGTCAGCCATGGAATGTCCTAGAGTCGTTGCGGGTCCTGAAACTGTGACGCATTGCTCTTCCAATACGTCATCAAAACCATTACCCTTTCACACTCTCCCACCATATTATCGAAGGCTCTGAAAGGGAGCGATAGATGATACGCGTATGACATCTATGAAACATCAATGTCGGAGATAGGAATATGCTCCGCAAACATTTACGGGAGTCGTTGGAATCTTCTAAATAGACGAGATGGACATATAAATGCCCTACAATCACCTACCTCCCCTCCTTCTCTTTTTTCTCACAGGACCATTCACTGTTCATTATACGAATCAACTCGATCTCACATTACTTACCAACATCACTAACACCCTCATCACAGTTACTCACGACTACTCCAAACAATCGCCATGTCCAGTGCCCCGTCAGTCTCCACGCTGGGAGCTTCGACAAGAGCAGACTTGACCGATCTGCTGAACTCGGTTAAAAACCTTGACCAGGTGCATCAACAACAAGTCCTTGCTACTATAAAAAGCATGATGGCCAGTCAAGCCACTGACAGAAGGGGACAAGCAGCCACCGATCGAAATTCTACTGTATTTTTCGGCGATATGGAAGGCAATGTTTTCACGGCCCCGAGCGGGCTCTCACAGCCTGAACCTGGACAGAAAGGAAAAGAACCAGAAACAGCAACAAGAACACCAGGATCAACAGATAAAGTGTTCAGCTCATTTATGAATGGTTTCTTGGGTACTCGCCGTCCGGATCCCCCAAGCTCAACGGGACAGTTTCCAACTGCAAACGGAGTACGTTCAGTCAGTACATTTCTAGCTCCTTTCACAGCTGCGTAAACTCTATACGTTGCTTCTCCTGGCTAATCCAAGGGTCTCCATCATCACTCTATAGACCGTATCGTTCCAAGAACACCAGGAGCCGACTGATCTGGGAAATGACTTCTCGGACTTGGTGAGTCACTTCAAGCCTGGCTTTCATCTCCTCGCTGACCAGCCATATTGTACAATGTTTCAGGACGATTTCGATCACACCAGCCGCCTAAAGGCGACGGGCAAATATGTGGATAGGAGTAGATCGCCGCGAAAGAGGGCCGATCACCAGTCTTCATCCCGTGTAAGCGGCTCATTCTCATTGTCACATACATGTGGGCACAGTGAAGTCAACGAGAATTATCTGACTGACATATTCGCATCGTAAGCCCACGGCCCCCGATACCCGGTCAAATACTAAGGCATACAAAGATGATACTGCCCACGGGTCAGGAAAATACAAGGATGAACCTGCAGGGTACAGACACGCCTCGACTGCACCCTTTGGTAAGGTCTTACAGGCTTTGGATTTGCTCCAATGGTTGAGCTATCGAGTACTGATATCAAAGTAAGGCCCAGGTCTCGGAAATGATTACTTGTCAACTTTCGACTTCACCTACGGCAGCTCCAAAGTCACAATCAAGGGGACGGACCCAGAAATCACAAACTCTGCAGGTATAGAGTCGCTTAAAGCAGTTCTCCAACATGATATGGATCAGGCAAAGCTGAGACTTCAACATGCCTTTTTATACGGTACGTCCCGTTTCAACACTTAAGTACTTGCAAGGGAAAGGTCGACGTTTTGAAGGCCGAACGGGAGTCAGAGAGACAGAATGAAGCAAATGGATGATCGTGTGTTATATTCTGGTTAGAGATTGAGGAGTTGTCCCTTTCTATACTCGGTTTGTGTCTTGGAATGCTGTAGCTCAGTTTAGGAATCTGATCATTGGTTGGAGGAATGTCAGAACGTGTCAGATAATCCGAACTCCTTCACTGACTTTGACAACGAGACACTGTGTGTCAAGATGAAGAGATCCAATCCTTGACTTGGGTCTGGCGCTATTTTCCACAAAATGTCGGCCATTATCAACGCGGCTTGCGTGCTTTACACTGTCACACTTTGACACGTCTAAGCGTAGCCGAATGGGCTGTCCAGTTCTACTACGGGCAAGACTGCCACCTCTTTTGACCTATTTCCCCGTTATCGTCATAGCTGGTATCACCCTTCATTGTCACAAAATGCCTTCTTGGAAAAAGAAGGCCAAGCTAACTGAAACCTGACTATTGCGTCACAGAGACGATGCTCAAGGAGACATGAAGGGAGTATGCTCATTTCCTGCGGGCCTTCCGAGACAGCAATTTACAGACGGATGAAGGCTTGTTTCCAGGACTATGTATATAATAGACATTCCGGCTGAGGGCCATGGCTTTCGGTTGTTACATTCTTACCCATTATCAACTGCCCTTTCCATTTCTCCCAAGTTTACTTTCCATTGCTCCCAACTTCAATTATTCATACGCTCGAATCGTTCAGCTAGTTCAGTATGTCTACCTCAAGCTCCGCATCAGGAGCAAATCGAGTTACTGCTACCAGTGGCGGTCCAGATAATGAGGTAAGTCTTCAAATGATCAAATCCAGTGCAGATCTCACATAACGCGTCTCCTAGAGCATCTTTGCCGCCACATTTCTGGATCAAGACCGACGAGACACCCGCCCTCGCAAAGGTGGTAACCCTTTTGATGGATCTCAATACCCATGTTTTCCACAGCTGGATGATCTGCTAGTATGTGTGGAAGCTCCCCAGCCCCCCTCAATTATTTCGATAGGTGAGAGAAGGCTAAATCTGCTTTCCATCGATAGAGCTCTGCCGTCGTTGGCACTGGAACGGGAGATGGACAAGCGGCAGTTGCCGAGACTTCGGCCTCAGGACGCGGAGGAAGCGCAGTGGTAGGTGAACTCTGATCGTCCTATAGATTCTTCTTCGGAAGATATACTCCAAGCTTCGCTTCGGTATTGTCTGGTAGATACGGAACTGACTGCGACTGAAAAAACAATACAGTATCTCAATGGCATTGAAAAAATACTCCGCTCATGGGGAGATGCGATGTCCGGTTTGGGGTCTGACGTAAGTGGGCTGAGTGCAGGAAGGGAACGCTTGAATGACAGTATCTTGGGATCGACTGACTGAAGGCTACAATCATCGATTCAAACATGGGTGACCCTGATTCTGGGAATGCTGGACACACCAACGGCACCTCCTTCCCGGATGGTAACACTACGGAAGCCCAGGCCGGTGACAGCGACCCCCAAACTAGAGTCCACAGTGAGTTCATTTGACTTCAAGTAAGGCTCTTGAAGTCTTTAAGTTGAATACTGACCCTCATAACTACCAGTTGAGCACTCTGATGCAGGGATGACCTCCATCTCAGGAAGCCTGAACTGGTGTCGGGGAGGAGTAGATCATAAGCTTGCTCTACGAGGTGATACTGATAACCCTCAATACCAGGCAACAGTCAACCAGGTTGTTGCAAATTTTGCTCAACTGACCGAAAAAGTGATAGACAAAATCCTTCGTTACGGCAACCAATCAGGAGCCCAGCCGCAGAACGGAGGGTAGGAAGGTAACACAGTTACTGCTTCGATACTCAAATTCACGGACTCGGCATTTGTGAAAGGGGGGGTTGGCTTTTGTATACGGTTTGTGTTGATGACAGTGGATAGCACCTGGTTGAGGAGAAAGCTTAACTTGAAGTTGGTTGAAATGATATCGAGTACGTTCCATGCAGTGATGAGTGCTGGTTGCTCCCAAGATCAACCCAGCTTGCGAGCGGAGTCGTGCTGTAGATCAGGGTAGCCAATCGAACCCCTTCTGCCATGGCATCTACCGCCTGATTCGTTACATATTGTGCAGCAGTACACCAGTATATGATATTCATAACGAGCTGTCATAGCGTTCCCAGTGATCCCCTGTTGTGAAGTTGATCTGCAATTGCTGGCTGTGGAGGTTGATAGCTATGGCGCGCCGTTTGTAAAGTGAGTGCGTAGATTTGTTTGCGTAGACCCTTTCCTTATATCTCCACCCACAGAGCAGCTAGAGCTTAGATCTCAACGGATTCGGATTCAGCGCCAAATTTCCAGTCGACTAGTGAAGGTTCAATGCATGCAGAGCAAGGGAAGACATGAAAGTTTACAACCACCCAAAACTGACAAAGTGACATTTGCGTCCGTCTWATGTCTCTCGATATTATCCCTGACTTTCTCATCT
>BCHT01000017.1:0-176500 GCA_001599695.1 Phaeotremella skinneri | reverse complement strand
TGGTTGTAAACTTTCATGTCTTCCCTTGCTCTGCATGCATTGAACCTTCACTAGTCGACTGGAAATTTGGCGCTGAATCCGAATCCGCTGAGATCTAAGCTCTAGCTGCTCTGTGGACTGAGATACAGAAAAAGGGTCTACGCAAACCAATCTACGCACTCACTTTACAAACGGCGCGCCATAGATAGCTAGGTCCAACGTTATCTGATCTGTGCCACCTGTCGGAAATTAGGAGGTGCCTCAAAGCCACCGTCCCCGTCGCGTCTAACGTGTAGTGTAGCTCTCAACCCAATATATTACTCCCGTCTAGTACTCATTTGCACTATCCTCCCTAGATACAAACCATGGTTCACAGTTGAAGCTCACCATCATCAGTGTACAGCAGGCATGGACGCTCCACCCGCTCCTATGGACGCGCCTGATCTCGCCGTAACGACAGCATCAACGTCCACTCCACCCATCGTTATTGACACAATCTTCCTCCTTCTCCTCCGTCTCGTTTATTTCCTCCTCTCCCGCCGATTCCTGCTCTCAACCCTCAATCCAACTCTCCGAGATCTCTCAAAACCCGATACGCTCTTGCCATCGTCGTCTGGAACGGGAGGGCACACATCCGATGTCGGGGAGTATGAGCACGGTCGAAGCGGTAGTCACCAGTCCCATTCTCATGTGATACCGATGTCTGATATGGAACTTGAGCAAGAACCGGATACAGAGGACGACAACTTACTCTCCAACACATCTCAAGCGTCGTCCTACCCCCCTTCCCCATCTAGACATCAAGTCCCCTTACCCCCTCCGCTACCTCATACGAATTCTGGTCGGGAACCGTACGTCCGTCGGAACACCGACGACGGCTTCCTGACTCCTAATTCTGTGGTGCCTACTACGAGCTCTTTCGGACCAGCGACCGGTATCGAGAGGGATGGAGGAGGTAGCTCGGTCAATGGGATCGAACTGCAGAATCTGGGTCAAAGATTGAAAGATGTCGGGACGGGAGTCGGGGCTAAGGTGCCGAGGGTGCTACATATAGCCCATGGACGACGAGGGACAACTCTGGATGGTGGGACACAGGGATTGAAGAAAACCACAAGGGAGCTCAATAGGGTATCGAGGTGAGCTGAACACTGTGTAACCTCTGAAACTGCAGTGCTAACATATAGGGACGCAGAGTGCTGTTCTCGCTGTGTTTTGCTGAGAGCTGTAACCTCATTACACTCGTCATGTTTCATTCCTTGGGGATATTGCACTCCAGGTGAACCTTCTATCTCTACTGTTCACCGTTCCTAAATCCAGTCATACAACCGTTCAAGCTAACTATCCCTCTCAGATCACGGCATGTCAACTTCTCCGTCTCCCTCCATGTCCTACTTGGCATGATCTTGCTGGTCGTCCCTCTGGTCCAGTGTCTCCTGCTGACATATCGATCGCGAGGTGAGTATGACAACGATCACTGCAACAAAACCAGCTGAGACCTATCCTCAGAGTCGACTTCGTCAACTACAACACCGCCCCGCAGTTCGTCCCTTCCCCTAACGTCGCGACTTCTCATCTCCTTCATCCCATTCACCCTGTACATTTTCCTCTTCACCCGCATCCCACCCTACATCACGACGATACCGTCAGCTCCGTATACACCTCTTGATGCCGAAGTGACCCCTGAGCTCTCTGATTACGAGGGAATCGATCCCGAGGCGGTCGCAGCAGCAGCTGCCGCCACCGCAGCAAGTGTGGCGGACTGGGCGACATCAGCTCCGGAAGGATGGGAGGGAGAAGGCTGGCTTGCACCGAGTTTGGGAAGAGTTGTGGTCCTAGGTGTCGTGGTTCTCGGGATGCTATCAGGTCTAGGAGCAATCCGGACTGCTTGGGAGTTCTTCGAGCATGCCTCAGGAACGGGAAGGTGAGTGTCCATCAGGATCTGAAATGAGACTGCGGCATATAGGATGATCTACAACTTACATTCATTCAGTCGCCAACTATCAGACAGTGACATTTTACAAGCGGAAAGATCGCTATATCGAGTCAGACATGACCTAGTCGCCAAGAGGGACGCGATGAAGCGATTAGAGGAACCCGGGCAGCACGGAGACGGAACCCGGAATAACGGATGGATGGGCAGAGTGTTTGGTGGTAAGGGTGATCAAGGTGAGGATGAGCCGTTTCTGAATGTGTAACAATTCAAGAAAACCGAAGACTAATCCTCAGCAGAATTAGCAGCTCTGCAGGCTGAGCTCAAAGGATTGCAGGCGATGGAGTACCAGGTTTCGAGATCGCTGAAGGCAATGAAGATCCGCCAGGTGAGTCTGACATCACCATGACGGAGTAGGGGCTGCCGAATGGCTGACCCCAAGTGTCTTTGTGCAGAAACGGCAAGGGTTCGGTAAGACTCTTCAGGGGAAACTGTACAACATAGCTGGCTACGTATTCGCCATCTACTGTGTAGCTCGATTACTCATGGTGAGCTGCGATATTGTTGCCACGAGTATACGTCAGTGCTAAAACCCCTCAGTGTTTGACATCAATATTCCTACCCCACTTCTCAACCTCCCAGATCCCTTCATCCAATTCCACCCCGTCCCAACCTGAGACCCAAAAGGGCAAAGGTAACACCAACGGCGATTGGATTTCGTTCCTCATCGCCCTTGGTCTATCGCAACTCCCGATAGACGTCGACGTTGCCGTCTGGTCTCGAGGGATCTCGCTCCTACTCACCGGACTCCTGATCTTGTCGTCCCTCGCACAAGTCCTTCGGAGCGTTAGCCGTATTTTGAGATTGACGAGTAAGACCGTGGGAGCCGGGTTTCTCCTCCTGGGGCTGGGCCAGCTATTCGTAAGTCCCCCTTCCCTGATGCTATACCCTTGATTCCAAACCGCACACTAATATCCATCAACGTAGTCCACATACGTTATCTCCCTTCTGGTCCAACTACGGACGTCCCTTCCCCCCTCGCCAGTGGTAGACACAGACCCCTTCTCCCCCTTCTACTCCAATACTACTATCCTGGACTCAGCTACCCTCTCATCGGTCACTGCAACAATACCATCAACCTCGGATTCCCTGCTCTCCACTCTCCCCGATTTCCGGGTCTTCGGACGCCTCTTCGATTCAATGTTCCTCCTAGCTGCAGCCGGGACGGGAGTGTATCGTTATGTGTCGATGAAAATTAATGGTGCGGATGATAGTGGGGATATTTATTCTCATTAGGAGTCGGTCGACTTTTTTAGGGCGGATAGGTAAGGCAAGTGAAGTGATAGAGGTGGATTTATGCGATTGATCTGTTGGGATATATCTGGTTTGCATAGATGGGTTTTGGTTGTTCACTTGCCTCTGACTTGGGTTGGAGAAGGGATTATTGGTATCTTATGCAATTGAAGCGAAGGAAGGAGAATGCATTCATTTCATCTTCAAGGGCGATTCACGATACATGATTACAACAAATCAAATGGCGCTGACAGAAATTATACATGGTGTTAACGGAATCCTGGTGCAAGGTATAATGTCTCCAAAAACGACCCATAAATCCGGCTGTCACTAAACCCCCTCCCCTATTAAGCACCATCACTCTCTGCACGCGCACCTCCATTGCCCAGCACATCTTCATGGCTCGACAAGGACCCCGAGACGGGGATCCTCCAAATATCTCCTAACTCTTTCACCAATTCCCCACTATCTTCCACCTCCCGATCTGATTTGACAGCCTCACCTTTCCCAGCGTTACAGTCTTCTCCCTTACCCTCTCCCTCTCCCACCTTCCCAATCCCATTGACATGCAAATACCGATCAGGCGACCCCTTTCCTCTGCCCGAATTCCCCGGTACCGACTTCTGTGCTTCCACGTGGTCCTCAACCTCGGAAACGCTTTCTGTACCTTCATCCTCCGTCTCTGCCCATTCTGAAACCTCCTCGTCCCCATCTCCGAGGTGTAATACCTGATCTGGGAAAGTACCTGTATCACTGGCCGTACTATTCAAAGGGTAGATTGGACTGGGCGTAAGATCCACATGTCCATTTTGGGTATATTCCGAAGTGGGATCAGGTGACAGTACTGCTATGGGTCCCGGGAATGTCTCGCCATTGGCAGCAGGTATTCTTGAAGGGATAGACGAGTTGGTCGCCTCTGATGCCGTCGGGGCCGACGTTAACGATGGGGATCCTTCGTCGAGAGGTGGGCTACTGCCACTGGTTGTCGCACTGCGTGCGGGGAACGCAATGCCGTTCCTAGCTTTATCCTTGACACGATCGGCTTCGAGGGTATGTAGATGAGCACTCCTGGCCAGCCTTCTAGGGGGTACCGATACCCCCGACCCCGCTCGGAGGGGGAAAGGCGGTAAACTCCCTCTCGGTTTGGGACTGATAATTTGTCCACCAGCAGCACCGCCAGGACTGAAAGTACCATGCCTTGGCGGGATGGAACCATCCATCGTGGGGTATACTGCCGAGCCGGAAGATGCTAGCGAGTACGATCGATAAGCTGGTTGGTGGATCGTCGTTGATGGTAGTCTACGTTTCAGGGTGTGGCTCAATCCTGTCACAGCCGATGTCGGCGTTGATGGACGACGATTAGCACCTGCTGTACTCCGGGACGAGATTGTGCGAGTACGAGGCGTAGGTGTCGTCGCATTTTCTCTGTCCTCATGTGATTCTCGAGCTGACCGATCTGACATCACCGACTTGGGTCTGGGTATTGATCCCACCTTATCCTTCGGCTCGATATCCAAAGGAGGAAACACTTTACTGGAAGATCGACGACGACCGATGACAGCTGCTGGTCTGTCTTTGCCCATATCGATTTTTAGTCCAGCAAGTGGTCCTGAGAGGGATTTACGATTCCGTCGACGTCTGGCTTCAGCCAGTAGAGGTTTGAGGACAGCGTCGATAGTACTTCCACGGGTGACTACTCCGAGGATAATAATGACTAGCAGGATAAACAGCTGGGCGAGACCTCGACGACGCTCGTACCCGAGCTAAAGATGAAGGGTATCACGATCAGCTTACTGTTATACCAGAGTCTCCTGGGCATATTCCCGCATTATATGCTGCTTACACCGGCAGCTCACCTCGTCAGACAAGACCCTTAGTTGTGAGAGCATAGCCCGACGTTCATGCTCCATAGCCAATCTCTGTTGTTCCATCTGGGAAATAACCTTTCCCAACCTATCCTCCTGTCTCATACGCTAATAACCAGGCCTAAATCAGCTCCACATTTTCATATCTTAGAAATTCCAATACTAACCTCCGCTTCCCACCGTCCTCTATCGTCGCTTTCCCAATCACCTCTGAACTCCTCCCAATTCCGCTCAACCCTCCCCAACATCCCTCGCATAGCCTTAGTCTGCTCTTCGATATATCTCGCTACAAGCGTCGAATTTCCTTCCAAAGCCGTCAGTCGGCGGATGATGAATGCGTAGATTGACTCTGAGGAGTCGGATCTCGGTGGGGGTGAGCGGGAGTAGGTCGTTTGAGAAGATGAATGGACGATAGTGGAGGTGGAGGAACCAGGGAATGTTGAGGCTGCAATAACTGATGGAGAGGACCGAGATGTTGCAGCCGTTTGGTCGGATTGAGCTGAAGTTGATGATGTAGATTCCTTGGAAGCTGTGACGTTCACGAGGTCTGTTTCGTTGAGTGAAGATGTTGACATTGCGGTCGGCGTCGAGGGAGTGGTTGAAGATTCCGACACGGAAGATGCCAACGAACTACCAGTCCCCGAGACTGATGGCGACGTCGTGACATCATCCGTAGATCCCAGTAGCGCCGCAGCTTCGGTGATCATGTCCTGAACCCCATCACCAGCTCTGCTAGCCTGTGCCAATACCAACTTTTCCAAATCGCCCAACTCCCGTTCTCGACTCTCCCTAACGAACCTCTCCTTCCTCTCCCGATCCTCCCTCTCCCGTACCCTCCTCTCCTCGCTCTCCCGATCCTTCTCTTTCTCCCTCCCCTTGACACTCGCAGCCAACCGCTTCTGTTCCCACTTAAACGCTTCCATCTGATTCATCCCATACACCTTCAGCTGGGAGACGGGACAGTAGTATTCGGTGCCGTAGTATGACGGAAAATCTAATCTCAAGAATCGATGGAACGAGGTCGGTTGTGGGAGAGTGAAGGTCTGTACACCTCTGACGTTCTTGCCGATAAAGGCGCCAACTTCTTTCCATGCGTTATCAGGTTTTGAGCCATTATTCCCACCCCCAACTCCATCTTCCTCGTCGTCTTCGTCGTCCTCGGCACCTCCCACACTGACCTTGACCTCACGGACTACACCGCTGAAAAACTCCCACACAGCAATCTCAACAGCCTCCACGCGGATTTCGTCACACAGCTCAACGACTACCCAATGCTCTCCAGCTTTACATGGTGTCAGCATGTACCTGTCCTTGGATTTGTGAAGCAGCGAAGAAGCGTGTTGCGTCTGTGGGGAGGACGAATGGATTCGGGCTGAACAGTCAGGTGAAGCGTAGTTGTATCGATTGTGTGTTGGAGGGACTGGTGATTGGGTAGGTGGTTTTGGCGGTAGAGATGAAGAGTCGGGTGAAGACGAGAGGGACGCATTGGTTTCTTGTTTGTCGAGAGGAACTGGGAGAGGTACACCACGGACCGATATATTCTCTCGACGCTTCTCGCGTTTCTCGTTCGTCTCAACCGAAGAAGCCTCAGTTTCCTCTCCAGAATGATTCCCGATGGTTTCAACGCCATCCTCCGTCTGAATCTTTGATCCCGGGTTAGAAGGACCAGTCTCGACCGTATCGATCTCCGAGGGCCGAGTTTCACTAGGCTCGTCTCCTTCCTCTTCGGCGAACTTGATTCTCTTCCAGTCTTCAAAGCTGACAAAATCATCCTGAACTCCTACTCTTCCGGCATCGCTGAGCGTCCCCGTTTCCACCGATTCGGTCGAACTAGTCGTCTGAGACACCTCCAAAGTCGATCTTTCCGTATCATTCGGAGCAACCGCATTCTGATCGCCCACACCATCATCCAAGAGATCAGGAGGAACGGGACATTCCTCCTCAATCCTCAAATCAGCCCATTTATCATTCAACGAGAACCCAATGTCCCATAGCGTCACCGGCTTGGTTGGTGTGGGTATCGCGACGGATACTTGTGACGTGGGTGTCGCTTGGACTTGTGAGTTGTCTGACGCAGTCGCCGAGGAGGTCGCTACCACCTCTGAGAGGATGAGGATGGAATGGATGAGATGGACTGGGAGGAATGGACGCATGGTAGGTGGTTCATCCTCTGTTGTCTGTCGCTCTGTAGGGTTGAATGCATTGTGCAATGGGATGGATGTGGTGGACGATGACACGGTGCACAGACGTAGACGGGATCAAACAGTGCCACACTCGGATGGATGCGGAAGAAACGCGGTGGGTGACAATGAAGACGGAATCCCATTCATCCCATTGGATCTTGTTATTCCAACCAACTTCCCGAACCTATCCTACCTATTCCAGTCCTACAATCAAGCTTGCCATCTCGACAATCAACTCACACTTGACACCCACACATAAACAAACAAAATGGCACCACTCCTCCGAACATACTTCAACCCTTCACACCGCTCCTTCCTCTCCACCCTCTTCACCGCAACCTTCCTAGGCGCCGTCGTAGTAGTCGCCTTCCCCTGTCCAGTCAGACCCGGCGATCGATCTCGACCCCAAGCGAGACTTGAGGAGTCGGGGTTACCTGCTAGATCTGATCCTGCTGATTCTCGGTGGAGTTCTAGACGGGATGAGGTGGTGGTTATGATGAATGAGCGGGGGAAGAGACGGTTTATGGAGGAGAGATAGGTGAGTACAGGTCCTCTGCGGACTCTGCGAGTGATGTAGATGGAAGAAGACTGATGATGGCTGTTCGTTTAGCGGCGATATTCACATTTCAGCAACATAAACATATCGGTCTCTGTTCAACCTCTTCAACCTCGTCAGTCCGATAACTTTTCCAAAATACCCCGCACTGCGGTACCCTGCATCAGTATACCCAACCCTTTTTCATCTCATCAACATGCAAAGCGAAGGAAAGAGAGACCTCCAACGACGTCTGGTGTCTTCGTCAATCATATGATCGCTATGCAACATTTTGTCTGCGACCCCCTCGTCTTGCCCTACATCTCGTTTGCGCTCGTTCCATACTGAAATTAATTGCCTTCTCATGATACATTTCCAGTTACGCGATACAAACTCTCGATCGATATATCCCTCAAAAACTACTTGCCAGCCTTGGTATCCAAATTCGCCTCCTTCTTCTCGCGCTGGCCGTAAGCTTTGCTAGCGTACTGTAAAGTCGATCATCCGTCAGCACTCCCACTTTGGGTATCCAGAACCCCATGTCTCCGTCTCTCGCGTTGGGTGTTCTTACAGTGTACCGACTTGCGGATGTCGAAGTACTCACCTCTCCATTGATGACGATGACGTTCGCTGGATCCTGCTCTTGACCCGACAAGTACCTCTGGATGATATCCTTAGTCCCCTTGGCATATCGAGCCTGGGCGTCGAGCGTTGTTCCGGAGTCTGTTAGACTAAGTCAGCTTGCCCATCGGGTCCTAGCCTCGCTAACTCAAGACATACAATGAGGGACCATCCCGTTTCCACCACCAGTTGAGTTGATCATGTGTCTCCAAGGATGATCTTTCGGCGCTGGCTGGACGTCTGTGATGGAGTCGATTAATTTTCGAACAGGCTTTGATGTCGAGCGACTCTGATGACCGAGAACTCACCCCATACATCACCGGCATATCCCTTGAGGTGACCTGACTCTACGGCGTCTTTCACAGCTTGTCGATCACAGATGGCCCCTCGGGCTGTATTGACCAACCAAGCGCCTGGCTTCATTTTGGCGATGAGGTCTTTGTTGAACAGTCCACGAGTCTGTTCGTGCAGCGGGCAGTTCTGCAGATGCGAAGGGTCAGCCGAGCTTGCTGTCTCCCTTACTTTCCCTCAGAGTAGGTGTACAGAAACCGCAGGAGCGTAAACTCACGACAGTGACTACATCACAAATGGCCAACATTTCCTCCAATTTCTCGATCCTCCTAGCGTTAATCTTCTTGGCAGCGTCTTGAAACGGGTACCCCACTCGTCAGCATCCCACTTCCACAACCCAATCCCGAGAGTCTAGTCTTTGTTATAAATGCCACTCACCAGGCGGCAAATCAGTGTAATCAAACCAAACCAACTCCTTGCAATCAAATCCCTGCAACCTCTGCAACACTCGATATCCGATTCTCCCGCATCCAACAGTGCCCACAACTTTCCCCTCGAGATCGTAAGCGTTTCGAGCGATCTGCGCGACGTTCCAGTCGTCCGCTAGGATCTGTTCGTGGGCGGGGTTGTAGTTTCGGACCAGGAGGAGGATTGACATGACTACGTGTCTGAGAGCGGGTTGTGGAAGGAGTTGATTACATGTCAGTGACATCTAAGAGTAGCATAGATATTGTCTGGGAGCTATAGTCCTCTCAGAAGACATACTCAGCTACGGATACTACATTCGAGCCTGACACCTATAAAAATATCAGCTGATCCCATCCCGTATCCGTTATTGCAACGAGAATAATGACAGCGTACCTCAGCAACAGTGATCTTCCTCTCGTTAGCGGCATTCAAGTCGATATGGCTATCCACAAATGATCAGCCATCACTTCATACTTCTCTAGCTCAATGGACCCAAACATACTCAGATCCAACACCAGCAGTAACGGCCAACTTGAGTTTATTCGCTTTCTTCACCAAATCAGCAGTAAGATAACCCGGGTGGAAGGGGGTTGTGACGAGTATCTCGGCCTGGCAGGTAGAAGAGGTGGAAGATTAGATAAGCAGTCCCAACTGTAGGTGAAAATCACTAACATCCGGCAAATGTTTTTGGAACTCCGATTCCGACCCTTCTTTATCGGACGTAACCACAAGTCTGGAGATGTTCATTAGCACTCTCAACCTGACATTCTCCACCGCCGTCATGGAGGGGGATACCCACTCGTGTCCCTCTGATTTGAGCCAATCCGCAAGTCCAAGCTTATTCTCAATCGTCCCAAGAAGTCTCGGTTCTTCTTGAGCAGCTGGATTATCTTATTAGCTGCCCTTGTCTATGAACATTACGGGAGGAGGTGCACACCTTTCCCGCCAGAGTAGAGAACTGCCAAGACCTATTGGACGGAACTCAGTGTCCGAAACTTTCGGCAGGACAGAAGTGGAGGAGGCCGAAACCTACCTTGACCATATTGTTAGTGCTCGGTGAGAAATGTCGAGTTTGGATGGAGGGGAATAACCTAGCGGCTGTACGTGTACGAGTGAGGAGGGAAGCCATGAGGGATAGGTAGCTTATATATTTATATAGGGTTGTCAGTCCATCGATCAGTGAGCGGGGAAGCAGTGTGGGTATGATGTTGATAAACCCGGTGACTGTCCCGTCTGTTGCTTCTCGGCGAGGTGGTTTACCGGTTCCACTGATCCACTGATGGGGAATGAATATGGTGCATGCCGTCAGTTGCTGTGCTGTAGGGGATTATGCTACGCTACCCGGGAATGGTAAGCTGGGAATGCATGCATACTATGGGGTAATCTTCCTAGTGGGTCAGGTATGTCAGCTGATGGGCACACGTAGCATCCGATAGTAGTGGGCCGCCTCCACCTCCCAATTCTCCACATGGACCACCTCCACTCTTGTCATTGTGGCGGACCATTTAGGGGAATGGAAAGAAAGGAGCATTCACCGCGGCCGTGTCTGTTGGAAGCCAAGGCTATTCTTGGCATCACGCATGTCGTGATCTTCTGGGTCATGGCTACATGCAGATGCTACACAGAGAACAAAGCAGACACGTCTACATTACACGCATACTTTCAACCATAAAGTATGACGCTCGAATTTCGGCTTAAATAGAATGTGTCTCGATACCAATGACCTAAACAACGGCTCAGCATGGACCCGCTACAGGGGATACCTTCGCTCAGCCGCACTCACCTTGACTCCCCTCTTCCGTGGTACAGCATCAGTGAGCTGATTGCAGCCTACACAGAATAACGCAGCCGCACCCGATCAGCAACCATTCTGAGCCGACGATGACACAGCCCTAAAAAACAATAATCGCAATACACTCACCCCAAACTCGGATCATCTCGATAGCCTCACAGCCCTCCAAAATGTCCTTGATCGCAAAATCCGTCACATGTCTACACCACCCCATATCCAAATCCTTCAACGCCGTACACCGGGCCCCAATCTGCGAGATCGCATCAACGCCTACATCCTTCCATCCCATGATACTCAGTCTCTCAACCGTGGTTCCCGAGTGATCCAACAATGCAGTCAAGGCTTCCGAGGCCACTTCATGCCCTTTCTCCAGTTCTATCACCTCCATCCCAGGATGCCCTGAGGTCTTCAGGGATGTAAAGAATGAAGCGAGTCCTGGATCGGTGAGTTCTGGTAGATTGTTCAAGTATAGTCGACGGAGGTTTGGACAGTGTTTCGCGATGGCTGGAAGGATCTCGTCGGTGAGATCAAAGTTGTCTGAAAGATTTAACGAAGTGAGAGTTTTGCCGACTTTTGGGAGCAGGGCGACAATGCCTTCATCTGTCAGACTCTTCCCAGGAGCTGGAGAGGAGACGTCGAGTAGCGTGAGATGCTTCAGCTTTCCAATCGGTTCTAGGAAGTCGTCATTGAGCAGTCCGACCTCCGACAATCTCAGCTCCGTGAGGTTCGGGCAATTTTTCACGAGAATTTCGACAGTTTCGAGGTCGATTCGAGGAGATTGCGTGATAAGAAGACCTTGTAGACGTTTGCCAGCTGCTTTGAAGAAACTCAGCCAGCCCTCTTTCCGGACAAGGAATGGTGCAAAGAGTTCCAGTCGTTTCAGACGTTTTAGTGATACGCCCCATGATATGAGAGAGTTTGTGGTGAGTTGTCCGCACAGATGAAGGCGCAGTCTTTCTAGTTTAGGGCAGAGTTTGGCTATCGCAAGATAGGTTTCTTCGGCGAGATCTGACAGGCCATGCCTTGCTTAGTATAGCTCCATACCGTACAACTGCATGACTCACTGGTACAGTCATACATGTCCAGTTCTGCCCGATCGACGGAGAAAAATAACGCCGCTGTTTCCGGAGTTCTGAAGAACTTGTCAGAACAAGTTTTTTCCCTCATCACTGAAATGTCACAACTCACAGACGACGACTTTTGGAAATGATCCTGCAGACCTTATCCATATTGACTCCACCAATATCGCCAAGCTGCTCGACGTTCTCAATGTGTCGCCCAATCAGCTACGATCTTCTATCAGCATATCAACTGACACAACGAGTCTATCGAATGCAGACGGCTAGAACAAACGTACCTGAATGCACATGTCTCCCAAAGGCAAAACCCCTTTCCTTTGCTCATAGCTCACAAGCTTCCCTCTTTCCTCCTTCTTAGCCGGCTTTTTCTTTGGCGCAGCCTTCTTCGCCTTAGCAAATGGATCAATCCCAAGCACATGACAGCAGTCTACGCACAGCCACGAACTGGCTTTTGTTGGGTGCTCCTTGGTATAAGCAGTCTTGAAATGGAAGATGACGTCAGCCGAAATTTATTCATCATGACTGGACAAACGACGGAGGGGGAAGAACGCGTGTTTGCTCGTACATTGGAAACCACAACTTACCACAGTGAATCTATTCCCGCACTCTCCACAGTCCATAAATTCCCCAATGGCTTTGAGTGCCTGTGGTGCAGCTTGAGCACCTGCCGCTGCCATCTTCATGACCTTGCTCCCTCTATTGACCGATCCTTGAGCCGGAGCCGGGGAAGCTCGAGCATCGAGATCGTCCGAGTCGATGGAGCTGGCTCTCTTGCCCTTCTTGAAATCAGGGGCAGGAGAGTCGAGTGCATCGGAGTCCAGGTCCTATGAGATCGTCAACATCACAAGATATCAGGATCGCAGAACGGCTTTCAAGGGATAGCAAGATTCCCCGACTGACCTCGTCGTCCTTGATGACTCTGGCACGTTTGCTTCGCCCTTTGCCTTTGGGTGTATCAAGCTCCTCCTCTTCGTTGACCTCATCATCATATTCGGGCGTTCCCTCGCCTACAGCTGATGGTCCAGCCTCGACAAGTCTAGCAGTGACAGCTCCTGCAGGGTCGAGTTCTTCCCCGCCGTTCAGCACTGGTCCATCGTGAGCGAGATGAGGTAAATCGCGTGAACCAGTAGCAGCATCTGGAGTAGCAGTATCGGGATCCGTGGGATCTGCGGGACCTTGGATATCCGACGTCCTACCCCATGTCGTCAGTTGTCGATTTGGCTCGACCCCAAGACCCTAGTATAGCAGAATCGTCAGTCGATCTGGATTGTTACAGGTCATGGAGTGGGAACTCACTGCTAGAAAAGATGTAAGTGCTGAAGCTGGACCACGGACGGCTGCGCCTCCTTGACGTCGACGGGACATCCTACTCCTCTGGCAATGAGATCTTAGTGCTGTATTAGATAATGGGGGTAAGGGATTGGTTCAGTGAGGAGAGCTGAATCGATGAATGGGAGATGATATGATATAGCTGGATAAAACCGGTTGACTGGACCTGTCCGTTTAAAGTGGAGTTTCAGGGAGATGTCCGCACGCGTCCCGCCGGAAGTGCGGCGCGTCCACACTATCACTACCCACATCTCCACGAATAGGTAGTTGAACACACCTCCCAGGATATACATTATCCTATCCTCAAGATGGCCTCGACATCAGGCAGAGGAGCCTTCATCGTCCTGGAGGGTCTTGATAGATCCGGGAAATCTACCCAGGTTGACCGGCTGATCGCGAGACTAAACGAAACAGGCCACAAGGCTCGTCTTCAAAAGTTTCCAGGTGAGTTTTATAGGCTCTCTGGAATAGTACACCGGTCATCTGTATGGAGATTGGCTCAAGAAAGGTGAATGAGACTCCCGCTGATCATTATACTGCGTCAACCATTCATAGACCGGACAACTTCGATAGGGAAGATGATAGACAGCTATCTTCAGTCCAAATCTGACCTGGATGACCGGGCAATTCACCTGCTCTTCTCGGCTAATCGATGGGAATGTGCGTGAGTCCTGCTTTAGCGCATGTACCTCAGCCAATGCGGCGCGAACAGCTTTAGAGCTATGGTATGATCGAGTCTGACATCTGCTCTAGAGCTGCCATAGAACGGGATCTTGCTGAAGGAATAACCGTCGTTGCGGATCGATACGCCTTCTCTGGCATTGCATTCTCAGCGGCAAAAGTACGTTAACCGTCTTTCACTTCTTAAAACGTCCTCCCGGCGTCATACAGCCGTCTGTGGATACTCCCAAGTATCAACCATGGCCGGCCATGCTAATCAGTCAATCAGGGTTTACCATTCCAATACTGCCTCAACCCCGATACCTCCCTTCCCCTGCCCGACCTCACGCTTTATTTGACGGTCCCTCCAGCTGTCGCTGCCTCACGAGGAGCGTATGGCCAAGAGCGATACGAGAATGTTGCAATGCAGATGAGAACAAGAGAACAGTTCACGCTTGTGGCAGAGGAGATTAAGCGGCGGCATGGCTCTGGGGCTTGGGTTGAGGTTGGCGCTGAGAAGGGGATTGAGGAGGTCGGTGAGCGGATATGGGAGGTTGTCAGTGGCGTCTATGATAGAGGTCCGTTAGGCGAGGTTGGAAAGTTATGGAGCTAGACAGGGTGTTTATGTTAACTTCAGTAATATTTATTCATTGAACTCATACTTTTGGAATATCAGCGTATTTTCAGGTCTCAATATCACTTCCTTATAACCTCAGTGGTCCTGAAGACATCGTCAGACAAGCATTCGTAGGTAGCTAGATAGCAAGTTGCTAGGCCGACGATGTCCGACCTGTTGGCCACTGCGCAACACAAAGTGCCACATCCCGCCAGAGAGTCGGGAATATAATCAGTAGCGACGGCGTTTTGTGCTCGCCACCGGCCGATCGCGCGGAATCGCCCAGACGTTTCCGGTTTTCGTTTGTGGAGGGACCGTAGAGGGGCTAGGGGCTGCAAAAAGTTGACAACTCATTCCACCAACTGGATCTCAACTATCTCACTTCTACACTTCCTCTTTACATCTCTTCCTTCTCCGAAAATATGTACGGTATCACTCGTGCTCTCCGCACCGCTCCTACATCATCAGTCCTGAGAAACGCAGCTGTACGTCCTGGATTTAGTCGTGGACCGCTCGTCTTGCCACCAGGACGACGCTGAGATGTCGTTGTCGCCTGACACTGACCTTATTATTTTCTTGCAGCGGACATCTTCGCCTTTCCTTGGATCTAAGCGATTCAACTCGGGCAAGGTCAACGGACCTGTCATCGGGTAAGTGACTTGCGACACTCCCTGCGTCTGTCCAGGTGCAACAGCTAAGACTTAGCTGACATCGCTGTGAAGTATCGATTTGGGAACAACCAACTCATGCGTGTCCATTTTCGAGGCTGGGGCTCCCAAGGTTCTGGAGAACTCTGAGGGTGCTAGGACTACTCCATCGGTTGTTGCGTTTACCAAAGGTCAGTGCCTAAGCACATTAGCTTCATCAACATCTTTTGCGATGGCGGTGGGGCATCAAACTGACGATTTGTTTCAGAGGGAGAGCGTTTAGTTGGTCAACCCGCTAGGAGACAGGCTGTTGTGAACGGTGAAAACACGATCTTTGCATCCAAGAGGTGAGGGATAGATCTCTTCTCCGACTCATTGCAAGCTGCTGACCTGCCGTTTCGAACTCAGATTGATTGGCCGGAAATTTAAGGATGCTGAGGTGCAGAAGGATATCGGAAACGTACCATACAAGATTGTCGCCCACTCTAACGGCGATGCTTGGGTTGAAGCTCGAGGCGAGAAATACTCTCCATCTCAGATTGGTGCTTTCGTTGTTGGAAAAATGAGGGATACTGCTTCATCGTACCTCGGCAAGCCGGTCAAGCATGCTGGTGAGTCCCCTGAGCTGACTATCCGTAATATATGGCTGACGATCCGCAGTTATCACTGTTCCTGCCTACTTCAACGACTCTCAGCGTCAGGCCACCAAGGACGCCGGTTCCATTGCTGGTCTTGAGGTTCTCCGTGTGATAAACGAGCCTACAGCTGCTGCCCTTGCTTACGGTCTCGACAAAAATGACTCTGCCGTCATTGCCGTCTACGATCTGGGAGGTGGTACTTTCGATATTTCCATCCTGGAAATGCAGAAGGGCGTTTTCGAGGTCAAGTCGACCAACGGTGACACCCATCTTGGTGGTGAGGACTTCGACATTGTCCTTGTCAACCACATTCTTTCCGAGTTCAAGAAAGAGACCGGTGTCGATGTCTCCAAGGACAAGATGGCTATCCAGCGTATCCGAGAGGCTGCTGAGCGGGCCAAGATCGAGCTTTCCTCCACTGGTCAGACCGACATCTCGCTTCCTTACATCACCGCTACCGCCGACGGACCCAAACACATCAACACCACCCTCACCCGTGCCAAATTTGAGTCGATCGTGAAGCCCCTTGTTGACCGAACTATCGACCCCTGCAAGAAGGCTCTGTCGGATGCCTCAGTCAAGCCTGCAGACATCAACGAGGTCATCCTTGTCGGTGGTATGTCTCGTATGCCCAAGGTTGTCGAGACTGTGAAGAGCATCTTCGGCAAGGAGCCATCCAAGGGTGTGAACCCTGACGAGGCCGTCGCCATGGGTGCTTCCATCCAGGCTGGTGTTCTCGCCGGAAACGTTACCGACATTCTTCTTCTCGATGTTACTCCCCTCTCTCTCGGTATCGAGACTCTTGGTGGTGTCTTCACCCGTCTGATCAACCGAAACACCACCATCCCCACGAAGAAGTCGCAGACTTTCTCGACGGCCGCCGACGGACAGACCGCTATCGAGGTCAAGATCTACCAGGGTGAACGAGAGTTGGTCAGGGACAACAAGCTGCTCGGTAACTTCCAGCTCACCGGTCTTCCCCCAGCCCCCAAGGGTGTTCCCCAGATTCAAATCTCCTTCGACATTGACGCCGACGGAATTGTCAACGTTTCAGCCATCGACAAGGCCACCAACCGCGATCAGTCAATGACCATCGCTTCATCTTCCGGTCTTTCAGACAAGGAAATCGAGAACATGGTATCGGATGCTGAGAGATACGCAGAGACCGATAAGCTCAGGAGGCAGGTTATTGAGGAGGCCAACAAGGGTGAATCGTTCTGTACCGACACTGAGAAGTCGATGAACGAGTTTGAGGCTCAGCTGGACAGCGCGGAGAAGGAGAAGGTCAAGAAGCTTTTGGGAGAGTTGAGGGAGATCTCCGCGAAGGGTGCTGCAGGTGATGCCGATGTTACACCAGAGGCCATCAAGACTGCGATGGATGCTGCTCAGCAGGCTTCCCTCGGTCTATTCCAGAAGGTGAGTTGGATCTTCCACCAGAGTCATAAAGAGATATTAGCACTCTTTGGACCAACGCTAACTCATCAATCAACTTTCAGGTCTACGAGAAGCGAAACGCTGAGAGCCGAGCTTCCGAGTCTTCATCATCCGACTCCTCTTCCGACTCCACCTCAGATTCCTCAGCCCCCTCGGACGGTGACAAGAAGCAGTAAATGTCTCAACCTGTAATGAAACTCCTTGATCCGATTTCCGGCTCCGCCTCGCCTATATTTGGTAGCAGACGACAAACTACATCAACAATACCCTTTACCCACCCTACCTGATCTTACCATTTTTGCATGACCTTTAGCATTTCCCCCCACTCCTTTTGACCTCTCCTTGACTTTCGAACTCTTTCTATCCGTTAAAACATCTCCCCGTAGCTTATAGATAGATACGAGGTGAGGATTGGGTGGATGGGCTGGGCTGGGATGGGTTTTTAGCATTATGTACAGCGAGCAAAGATGTGATCCACTACTCAATCGTGATTGAAATAGTCCAGGTATAATAACTACCTGTCTCACTGCCTTGTAGCAAGTAACAGACACAGACAACAGACTTATTCCCAGAATGTCAGGTGCACCAAAATAAACGCTCATCTTTCGTTCCTGTTTTTCGGCTTGTCACCGAAGCTCAATGAAAAGTCAAGACCCCTCCCGAGTCGATAAGACTCTGTTCTGTCATCTTGAACATTTGTATACATCCCTTGTCCTACTTGCATCCATTCGTCTTGCTTCCCTCAAAACGGCACGACTCTGTGAAATTTGAAGACAGAGTGCAGATAGACAAAGTCGAGGAACGAGTACACCAAGATAATGACGATTCCAGAACCTGGACGAGTGTTATCTGTCCAGTCGCATGTTGTCTCGGGCTACGTTGGTCAGTCATCTGTCCAACACTGGCTGGACTGTATTTAACATATTATACCTGCATTTGATATCTAGGTAACCGAGCTGCTACCTTCCCCCTCCAGACCTTAGGCTACGATGTAGACGTCATAAACACTGTCCAATTCTCGAATCATACCGGTGTGTCCTCTGTCCCGCTGTCTCGATAACCAAACTTAGTCCGACGTCAAGCTAGTGCATGTGTAGACTACTGATATCAGATAATGAACAGGCTATGGTCATACCAATGGACACAAGACGACACCCGAACAATTGACGTCGATATTTGAGGGTCTATCGACGAATGGACTAGTGGGGTATTCAAGGATCTTGACGGGGTATATACCTGGGGCAGAGGCTCTCAAGATCGTAGCGGAGGAGATTAGGAAGATCAAAGAGGAGAGTCCGCAAGTTGTTTATGTCCTTGATCGTGGGTTCATATCATCTTGTGTCTACTTGCCGGCAGAGGGGGAGGTGGACGCTGACTTATTCGGCTTGGTGGATTGGACGTTCAGCTGTCATGGGCGATATCGGTACTGGATTGTATGTTTCACCAGACGTTGTACCTATTTACAAGGACATGTTGAAACTCGCTACCGTTATCACACCCAATCAATTTGAAGTCGAGTAAGTCCACCACAAAGCCATTGTCGTTGATATATTTGCCTTATCTATACCCAGCTAACATCTTGGTGAATAACTAGACTCCTATCCGGAATCCAAATTACTTCGATGCAAACCCTTCATTCAGCGCTCCAACAGCTACACAAAACCTCCTCCCTGCCCTACGTCGCTTTCTCCTCCATTCCACTCCCTATCAAACTTGTCACCTCGCTATCTCTCCCACCTCCGCCGTCGTCCTACACCTCCCTCCTTCCAGATGTCAATCCACCGTGGTACGATGCTGTCGGGCTCGGAGAACCCGAAGATGAAGTCTTGGTCTGTTTCGCTAGTACCTTACCACCTCAATCTGGAGATATCAATGACTTCAAAGAAATGGAGACCTGGGCTTTCGCTCTACCCACCATCAGAGGATATTTCTCTGGTGTCGGCGATCTCTTCTCTGCAATGGTTTTGGCACATTTCGAGAATCCCGACTCCACTTCTCCACTCCCCAAACTACCTCACGCTGTCTCCAAGGCTCTCCTCACAGTCCAACAGATTCTTCTTCGCACCCATCTATATTCTCTGGAGCAAGCTGCCGAGACGTCCGAATCCGGCATGGCCACCCCCCGACCGCTTCATTACTCAACAACCTCGACGAGTGGCTCTTCAGGCACGAGTTCCGTGTTACCATCCGATACTGAACTCGATGAGATCATTCCGTTTAACCCCAAAGACCCCAAGAGAAAGGCAAAACGAATGAGGATAAGGGAACTGAGGGTGGTGCAGGAACGTGCGTTGATCGCTGACGGCGGGCAGGGTTGGCCAGGGAAGAAATTGGATTGGAGAGCTATCTTACAAGAATAGAGTGTAGAATGTAGAAACGTCAGTTGTATGTGCTGCAGGTAGGGCTGTCAGATTTCAGCTACCGGATGGCTCATAAGCTACAGTTTGTCGCTGACCTTCTCGCTGGTCCTCGGATGCAATACTCCGTGCAGGTTGCCATGGGTCTTTCGCAGGTATGCATATTTGACGCACGAACGAATGTCGTACCTTGCTGGCAGCTGGCAATCGTAGCAGACATATACATGTGAAGCCCTATTCCCTAGTTGACGGGTCAATAGATTATAATGACATAGAAACTGGAATGCCTCCCTCCCCTAGGTAGCTTCCTTCCATGCAGATGAACAGTCTCTCTGGTATCAAAATGCGGGAGCGCAGCAAAATACCAATACCCATTATAAACTGTGACGGAGAAGCTTCGCCAACCAACCATGTGCTTTCATCCTCTTGTTGTGAAACAAGGCATCGTCTCGATCCCGGGCGAATGTGAAACCCATTTGTGCCATATCCCAGGATGGCACTTGAGTAGAAGGAGATGAGTTAGACACCTCATTGGCTGAGATCGAAGGACATTGATTCAAGTCGTGTACTCACAACCGCTCGACAAGTAGTGGATGTTCGCCACAAGTCCGTTTGGATGAAAAGCTATCTCTCTTTCGACAGTCGGGGCTGTTGACCGGGCCCGGGCATTCAGTCAGTTGGCCTAAGATGGGAACATGATGTGTGTTGGGTGAAACTTACGAACACTACCCGATGAAGTCCTGGCATCTGATTCGACTTGCGACTGACCATAGCCAGGAGTCGGGTATTGAGTAGGAGTCGTGATTTGTTTGCCTTTGGTTGTGAAGCCTGCTGTAAACCTTTCTTGCTGAGGTATTTGGATGTTATTGCCCCTTCCTGGGTGTTGAGTCGAAGACGTTGAGGGTTGCTTGAGATCTTTGTCAGATACAAGAAAGTCGCCAACTCACAAAACGCTCATATTTTGGGCTTGTGGCCTGCCCTTAGACTTACTCCGGTATTGGTATCAAGGTCAAGGAAAAACTGAAGCTTATCCTGTACTGCTTGTCCTATCATGTCTTTGATCCGGTCATAATCTATCACCTGCCACTTAGATCAGTGATGCGCACGCAAATTTGTTGGATAGATAAGGTTGTACCGGCAGAATGATTGAAACTTACGGATCTTTCCTGGTCCCGGGACCCACCTTCCTGTGCCGTCGATGTCGAAGCGTCTTGGAACGTTGACGTTCCCAAGACCGCATCAGAAGGTTTCTCGTTGTCGCCTGCCTCCAATTCTGAGGCGTCGACATTGATCGTCTACAGTTTCCATAGTAAGTAGCCATAATGTAGGTAGAACAGGGGAAAGCTGGGCTTACTTGAATCCCTATAGAGTGTCGTCTGCTGACCTCTGGCGGGCCACCCACACTGCTAGTCTCCGGACCATCATTGGGATGCTTCGTCGCGACCGAGGGTGCCTGCTGCACCGAGGAATTAGTGATCACTATCCCAACATTGGGAGGAAACGCCCACTGTGTCAGGTACTGTATCTAACTCTGAAGGACACGACTTAGCCTTCGCCAGAAACAGACCAACTCAGCTCGACGATAACTCACCGAAGTCTTGAAAGGAGTCTTGTGGTCCGGCAGACATGTCTGTTGTGGTGTATGACCAAGGAGAATGAGAAGTGAAAGTCGATGTGTTCTGATGGCGTGAGCTGATGAAATTCTCCGAAGAGGTGATAAGAACTAGACTGGAACCAGTTGGGCTATTGCACTTTTTATATGTCTGTATTCACCCCACAACTGACCCGTCAATGACGAATGTTTGGAAGGCCATAGGTCACAACAAAAGACGATTGGAATTTTCTTTTCATGCGAAACGTCAGCGAACGCCTGCCTCATTTGGGCATTGACGCATTTACGTTTCAAAGCCTAGTGACGTAGAGATAGTCTGGCCGAGGTCTAGGTGAGCCTACTGGATGTGGTCATCCACCTTTGTTGCCAAGACAGAGCTGGACTTATGAAACCGTCGCAGCGTTAGGATGTCAGTCAGTCCGTTCAGTAAGGATTAGCCAAAAACAAAAGATCATTCTCCCTTTCAGTACAGCAAATTGGAGTCTGCATAAATGACCAGACAGCAAAGACGCCTGGCTATGACACATTTGTTGACGTCAGAGCTTCAAAGGAGCGGTGGGCTGGTTTTCTGTCATGTTAGCATGACTAGCGTGCATTGATCTAGCAGGAGAAATTAGAACAGCCATACGGAGCGATCAGGTGCATCACGCAGCAGGGCATCAAGGTCAGCATCTATTGCTCCTCGTCTAGCCAATCAAGGAATTGAGGTGTAAAGTAGCTCAAGATGAGGGTTGCGCCTGGATAGTTGGAATTATTAGCATCAACCTGACATCTGAACATAGTATTCAGTACTTACCCGCCCTGACCATTCCCTCGGTGGTTTCAAATGCCATCTCTCTCAAAGCATAGATACCTTTCTCCGCACCAGCCACTACCATGGCATACTCCCCGGAGACCTGATAACAAGCTGTCGGGTGATCTGGGGCCAATTGAGCGCAGTCTGAGATGATGTCTAGGTAGGGTAGGGCGGGCTTGACCATGAGAATATCGGCCCCTTCACTTGCGTCTCTTTTCTGGAGACGTTTGTCAGCCCCTTCGAAGTATCTGATGTTGTGCAGCAGTGAATCACATACAATGGCTCGTCGAGCTAAACCTCGTGCATTGGGAGGAAGCTGGTAGCATTTTCGGTTGCCAAACGACGGTGCACTACCTGCTGCGTCGCTGTGGTTGATGTCAGCAAACTTGAGTTCATATTTCAATAGAATAACTGTAGTGACATCAGCTATAGAGCATATGACTCACCGGAAAGGTCCGTAAAGACCGCTGGCAAACTTCGCGGAATAACTCATCAAGGCACATCGGTTCGCCAGGCCAGCATGCATGAGACCAGCTTTGATGGCTCGAATCCTGCCATCCATCATATCACTAGGAGCCACAACCTGGGCTCCCGCTTTTGCATAAGCAATGGCGACTTCTGCAATGCGCTGAGCGGAGGGCTCGGGATCGATCGTAGGCATATTAGAGTGCGGCGGGTGAGGGAGGGTGGACAGGATACCGCAGTGACCATGCGAGGTATACTCGCATAGGCAGACGTCGACGGCCAGGAGGAGCTGAGGGAACAGCTTGGAAAGAAGATGAAGGGCTAAGATGACTGGGGTTTCAGGGGCATCTGCTGCGGATCCTCGGGCATCCTAGGTAGACAGAAGTGTTAGCACCGCTCGGACCGCAAGCAAAATTTCTCGTTGAATGATGAGAAACCCACCTTTTCCATCTGCATGGGAACACCAAAAAGGATGACACTTTTCAATCCCTTCTTAACAAGCGGTCCCAGGAACCCTTCAAGCTTGTTGATACCCCACCGCTTTTGTCCAGGCAGTGTCTCGATCACTTGTTCGGCGTCTGGGTCGTCCGAGATGAAAATCGGGTACATGAGCATGGATTTGGTGAGACTTCTGCCCATGGTCTGGTAGCTCCTGAGGGTAGGATGGTGCATTCCCCCATGGAGGATCGAGCTGTATCATACGAGCATTAGCAAATCGAAAGCCGAGAGTAACGGAAGGTCGACTAACGAAATGTCCAGAGCAGGAGCTTGAAATGAGCTCTGACGAAGACAGCGAATAAGCATTACATCGCTGGGACAAAGTATGATGAGCTGGTACTCACTTGGTGGGCCATTTTGGGAGACACTATCAAGGATATACGAACAAGACAGGAATGATAACCCAGGGAGAGATGAGATACCCAAACGTCGATCAAGTCATGCAACGACATTCTGCCTTGCCAACGGACGGAGAAGATTAGCCGCAGTTTATCCGACCATACACAAACCCGACTCCACCCACTTCCACTTCCTCTATTCATTCATCCAACTCCCCCATCCATACATATACCACACCGTTCTGTAAAGATGTCAACAGCAACAGCACTACCTCCAGACAACAGCTCGAGAACGATGACGATCACTGGGACCTCTAGTGACCTCGAGGCTGGTCCTTCGAATTCTACCAACGCTGGCGAGCACGTAGGCACCAATCAGACTTCTGTGGGGGTTCTCAAACTCCGGGGTGGTCCATTACGGCGGCAGAGGGTTGTTTGGTCTGAGGAAACTATTGATAATGAGGGGATGGGGAAGAAGAAATCAAAGAGTGAGTTTTGGGATGGTCTTGGTCCGCGTGCGATTATCGCAAGTAAGGTGCGACATCTCTAAGAAGGTTTTGGGTATCTCTTACCCCTACATGCCCTGGGATCTCCCCAAGCAAAGGACCAAACGTCATATCATACCTCTTATACATCTCTGATTCCATGCCACCATGGTGTTTCCCTTCTATTTCCTTCACACCATCTGAATAGTCAAGAATCCCATGTCGCGTGCCACTTCCCCATTCCCATTGCTGACAAACACCTCTCAGTATGCTGTATCTACCACAAACCTAAAGCATATGACGAATCGTCCTCCGAATCCGAGTCCTCCTCTGAATCCGACAGCGAGTCCCATTCCCGCAGGGATGGCCATGTTCTACGATCTCGAAAAAGCGATAAAGGCGGAGTTGAGGAAGATGCGGATTCCTCCGAATCTGAAGGTGGCAGGGGTGGTGGTTCTGCTCGGTGGGTTGTCACCGTTGTCACGCTTCAGTCGTCTGATCGCGGCGTTCATGCTGATCTGAAAACACTTGCAGACCAGCTAGGAAACCGAAAGCTAGACCTCGGCGACATCGCCATTCTCACGATTGCGAGCATGGGTCAGGGGACGGACATGATCATGGGCCGCATCATAATATTAACAAATACGATTATCAGGGTACCAGTGCCGGGGGTGGTAAAGGGAAGGGTGCAGCTTGATCGGATTGTTCGTCATGGCCAGGTGGCAAGATTTATTGAAGTAGACTGTACAGAGCACGAGATTGTATTGCCTTTTGATATATGCATTAGATAGTGACCTCATGTAATCTAGTGTCCACGTCCTACCAGCTACACAACCCCAACCTTAGGTCCCTCGGCATCCCACAGACCCGTACTCAAACATTCCACGCCAAGCTCGAACCACTTCCTAAGATCCTCACCCAGTACCTTCCCCCTCATCCGAGTCGACATCGCTAGACCAAACTGTTCTCTCAAGACCTTCATGGCTATCGCGGTTTTCGGGGAGACATTATACCGGATCTTTCGGTCTAGCTGGAGAGACGAAGCAGAGAGCTGTTCCGCATGCAAGCCATGAGCCATTGTTCAGAGTTATGGCAACGGCTACAGAAGCAGAGGCAGTTGAAGCTTGAAAGAACACTACTTACTCTGAAGTCCGACTGATCACCGCACAACAGCGCTAATGCCCGATCGTCGACCGGACCAGTCTCCCACGCATACAGCTTTTTGGACTGCATGATGGTAAAGTATACCAAGTAGTTGGTGCCGAATTCTGACTTGGGGGTTCTGAAATTAACCGAGCTCGGGTGCTACATTGCCAAGTAATTTGTAATGTGTCTGGTCAGCCAGATATCATACATTAACTATATAGGATGAAATTGCAGCAAACTCACAATAGCAGCAGGCTGTTGATTTGTAATGGTCTTCATTCCGCCAGCTGGATCCAGGGACAGGAGTTTAGGATACAGCCCAGCAGCCAAAGCAGAGCTCAGGACTTGGAGATTGTCGGCGTTGACGTTCAACCCAGCGGGAACTGCTACGAAACGAGTTCGGAATCCACGGGAAAATCTAGCTCTGCGCAGACTTCAGTTTTAGCGATAGCGTCGATATGCGTTGGCCTCGACAATACTCACTGGGTTATCTCCTGACGCTGAGCGGACGACGTCTCTACAAAGCCTGAATCCACCAGATACCTGTCGACAAACATGTCTCAGTCATACCCACCATATCCACGATGATGAAACATTCAAACTCACGACAAGAGCTGTTGTCGAAGTTCCTCGATCTGTTGCAGATTCTGCGGTATCAGGCAACGCTTAGCATGCAGTCTAGCTTAATTCAACAAGGCCTGACCTACCTGCTGCGAGACAAAGTTCTTCCTGCAGAACGTTCGCACGAAACCCGGATTGTCAGAAGCCCTCCGCCAGCTGGCAAAGACATTGGCTATAGTAAAGAAATCGCTGTTCCCTACATTCCGCCAGATCAGAGTCAGATCGCTTCGTTCCTTGACTTGTCGAAAGGTGCATTGCCAGAACAGAAAACTCGGAGAGGAGACTCACCGACAGCAAAGCTCTTCTTAGCCAAGTCAGCCTGACCCTCAAATCCGAACGGTGTCACAAAGGGACTCTTCGAATTCAATGTAGCAGCAATCGTCAATGCCGGGTCCAAACATCTGAAAAGGGCTGCGACCAGCAAGAATTTTCCCAGATGGACATCCATAGGTAATTTGGATAGCAGTCTGCCCATGGGCGTAATCTCTTCGGACGATGTCAAAGCTTTCACCTCGACCAGTGACGCAATAGCTCGCTGGATGTTAAGGGATGATGGAGGGTCCAGAGCTCGTGAGAGGACTTCTTCGATTGATGGAGCGATTTTGATTTTCAATATCTTGATTCGAAGCGCCAGGTCCTGAAGGGAGAGACGAAGCATTTCTGGAATGGGATGTTCGGCCAGCTGGTAGGTTTATGGAGAGACAATGGGACAGAAGTATTAGCGCACTCTTCAAACGGATTGCTCTGGGTTTTAGAATCACTTACCTGGGTATCATGTCGAGCCTTGCTGAAGAGGTGGAAAGCTAGACCTTCTTGGACACGCCCAGCTCTGCCTCTCCGTTGTTTCGCATTACTCCGAGCAATGTACGTCTCGACAAGTCGCGAGATCTGCCGTTTCTCATCATACCGCATTTCGCGATGTTTTCCACTATCAATAACACAAGTAATGTCGGGGATCGTTACACCCGTTTCTGAGATACACATCAGCCACTTAATCATGGGATGAGAATCAAAGACATACCAGCAATATTTGTAGCTGAATCACGCATACATTAGCCTGCGTTACATCGATAAAGGGATGATCGATTTAGAAGCTAGAACTCACAGATGACGATCTTCCTCACACCTTGTGGAGGAATATCAAACACGGCACTCTGGCCCTCAGAGCTTATCGACGAATGTAGCGGATAAACCACAAAGTCACCGCCGCCAAACCCTGGATGTCCTTGGAGCATATCATTCAGTTTCCTAATCTCCGCGAGGCCCGGCATGAACACCAGTACAGCCGCCGAGAACGGTGTGAGCGCGAGATCCTCAAAACAGATACGCTCAAGCAATCTGACAATAAGCTCGTAAGGAATCTGTCGAGAATCAAGGAGGTTAACGGTGGAAACAGTCGAAGAGGAGTACTTTGTTGCTGAAAGCTTCGTCGGGTCGGATGAAGGTTTTCCCTCGGTGTCAGAGTCGGAATCGGAATCGAGCGTCTCCTCGTTCCATTCCAGCTGTTTGGCTCCAGGTTTCATGTTCCGTCGACGTATAGCATAGGGTGAACTCTCGTCTATATGCCATTTTGATAGTTCAACGGCATCCTCCAAGTAGTTGACGTTCACTGGGAAGGTGCGACCTGGAACAGACATGAATGGGCAACCACCAAAGAAGGCCGAGATCTTCTCGGCATCAACGGTCGCCGACATGAGGATCACTTTGAGATCTCTCCGCTGCTGGATGAGTGTCTTCAAGACGATCAGAAGAAAGTCTGACTCGATAGAGCGTTCATGAACCTAAACATGTAGCGATGGACTCAGCAATCCTGTGAGTGCAAAATGTGCGACGAACTGACCTCATCAACAATGATATGGGTGACCTCATCGAACCCCGTAGCTCGTCCCCCAGATCCAGATCCAGCCTCCAACATCCTCAGAGCAATACCGTTAGTGACAAATGCCAAGCGAGTATTCGCCGAAACCTTCGCCTCCAGCCGGATAGAGTATCCCACCAAAGACGAGTTCGTACCCATGACCCCCGGCGCATCTCCTAGCTCCTGAGCGACTCTCTGAGCCAATGAGATCGCACTAATTCTCCGAGGCTCCGTGACGAAGATCTTACATGGTCGACCTTTTGCCAGAGAATCTTCAAGAATAAATGAGGGAAGTTGGGTCGACTTCCCACATCCCGTTTCACCGCTTAGCACCATGATCTGTGATGTTTCTAGGGTATCGATAATCGCTTGCCGATAGGCAGCTATAGGTAGGGTATTCCGTTGGACCAGCATCTTCTGATAAGCTGGAGTCGCTATCCGGCGTTCAAAGTCCGTTTGAAGCTGTTGATTGTAGTCCGGTTGAGCTGATCTACTGGGCCCAGCGACCGATTCGATAGTCTCGGGGGCTTTAACCACCTTTTCAACCTCACCAACATGCTCCACCTTCATCTTCGTCTCCATGATATCCCGAATCTTGCTCCAAACTTCCCGTTTCTCGCTATCCTCCCTTTCTTTTCGTTCCGCTTCCAACTCCTCCCATAAATCTCGATAAGCCGGAGGCATCGTCCGCCAATTGACAGACGAGAACTCGCCATTCCCCACGAGCTCGTTCAATGCCAGTGTTGACACATAATTTTCCGCCTCCGTCATATCGTCGCAGGCTATGTCTTCCATCCGCCACACCCTACGCTTTGCAGGTGACCAGCGGATCTCAAGACCTGCTCTGGCAGCTCGACTCGAGCCGGATAAACGAGCGTAGGTGATTACAGCTTGTCGAGCGGATTTGGTAAGGCAAGCCCGTAGAAGAACTTTGGGAATATTGCCGCCGAAGGAGAACTGTTTAGGGATAGGCATGGAGCGTACGAGGATTGTTGTGTTCGAGCCTGACGTCTCAGCCTCGACCGGTGCTTCGTTGGGTTCATCGAGCATGTTTCCGAACATTCCACCTTCCTCCTCGTCGGCCCCTGGAGTTTCTATCGTGTCAGTCGGGTCATTGGGTGCTGATGCAGCATTTTCTGGTAAAGTTGTCTCTCCAGACGGATCGAGGGATGACGTCTCGGTTTCTGTGTTCATCGACATCCCTTTCAGTCTTGCTTCCAGAGCGTCCGCATCCCGTCGTGCTTTCAATGCCTTGAACAAAACATCTAAAAGCATCATCAGTCATACAATCATAAGCACTAGACTGGCGCAACGTACCGGCATCCTTCCTATTGAATAGATATTCTTTCTCTAGCTTCCCAATCTTGTCTTTCAAGCCCCTCATCTCCGGAGTTTCAAGAACCACACCTGTGCCCTTGCCCTTCTTCCCCTTGCCCTTGGAACCACCAGCAATCGATTTCAGAGAATCAAGCTCTAGCATTAAACCAGCCCACGTCTCATTGATTTTATTCAGATCAGGTTCCACATCAGATTCCGAGTCAGATTGAGGGGTGCTGTCCAGAGATTGGAAAAGAGAGGTTTGAGTCTGTGGAGTCGTCGTTGTGGAGGTTATAGCTGATTTCGGTGTTGATGAAGGTACGGATATCGATATGGGATCCGGTAGATGGACATCTTCTTGTAAGTGAACCACCAGTGGGTCATCAGGGTCTGGCAGGGTCGACACTGGGAGATAATATTGAGCGTTACTGGCAATTTCTCGTAGTAGCAGGAGGCCAAACTCACCCTCAGACTTGGCAAATTCCCCTCTACCTAAACATTCGTCTTCACTCAAATGCAACCACATCTTCGAACCCATGGTTAGCGACATGAGATGACACGCATGGGCTGAAGACTATCACTCACCCACTCCAATGCCTCCTCCCATCCATCGTTCCCACTGATACCATTCAGCAGACACTGCGATATCCGTTCCTCCGAGAATCCCAGCCGGGACAGGACATGATAAGCGACATACAGTCTCAACAGTACCTTATCTGCATCATAATGGGTGGACGTCGGTGGCAGTGATTTTGTGGTGGTCTCCAATGCTGATATAGTGGACGTCAATTGCTGTCCCCGACAACTGAGAGACTAATCAAAGCATAAGAGATCTAACTCACTTTTCTCAACAGCTTGTTCCTCCTCTAATGCCAGCTCTAGTACACGATCCCGTATATCCTTGTTGATCTCGAGTTTAGGGAAAGACACAGCCAGACGAGTATCGTACTCGATAGCCTTTGCTCGCATCAGCTCAGCCTACACCGGAAACCAAGGATAGCTACCGAAATACTGGCAAAAGTAGACTCACCTTGAGAATTCTATTGACCTCTTTTGCCGCCTTGTCGTGTAATCTATCCACAAATCCCTGCAAAGCAGCTTCCTCGATTGCCTTCTCGTCTTCCCAATCTTCTTTCTTCTCTGCTCCACCTGGGATTACGGGTCTGGACGCTAACCCATTTACTGGGACAGTTACGCTATCACCGGTATCGCTGATTCCTATAGTACTACTCTCCTCGGTTGAAGCTGGCTCTTCAATAGGCTTTTTTGTCGCTATGGACGTAGTTGCGAACCCTCTTTGGACGGCTAGAGATCTCGTCAGATATCTACCGAGCAATGTGTTGGTGAAAGGTAAGAATTTACGCTTGAGTGACAGCTTCTTCTTCCCCATCTTTCACAACTGCCCCTCCCGATCTCACCGGGATTGCTGGGTTCCTAGGTCGGGCAAGAACGCTCACGGGGTTTAGCTCAAGGCGACAGCAGGTTGTTCAAGAGGTAGAAGTGAAATTCGTCTAAAGACGCACCATAGGATCTCCCAAGATTGGGGCCCCTTTTGGCGGTTTGGCCTGATTGGGATGGTGGCGAATGGATTGTCGTTCAGAAGTCTCATTTCACTATCATCGTCTTATCTCCCTGCCATACATGCATATGTGGGCATATACAACTATTGTAGCTACATAGAACCAGACTCCTAGCGCCAGATTCGATCCTTCTCGCTGATCTTTCCTTCGAGCCTCCTGGGCAATGGGCACCGAGCACTGAGAACTGGGCCCGCATAAACCTCCATCAGGTCCATCATCGCTCCCGCTTGGTGTCCTTGCTGTAAAAACACTTCAAGCCAAAGCCACAATACTTTTTCCAAATCTCAAACTCCTCATCGCTAGCCTTACCCATCGCAGCCTGTGCCCTCTGTACAATCCAAGAGAAGGGCGCTCTCCTCGGACGATTCTTTATGATTATGTCGTGGTAGATGATTTTGAGGGTCCTGTCCAAGTCTTCACGTGTCTTCCCAGCCACGAAATCATCGTATGCTGTCCAACAGGCTCTTTGTGACACGGAAAGGGTCGCCCAGGTGTACCACTTTGGATCTGTGGAGGGATTAAGCCCGAGAGTTCGGTCTTGTTCTGGGCAGACTGAGAATGGTTTGATGTCTTTACTGTGCTGTCTTATCGTGACCTCGTCTTGAGAGTCATCCTCGACAAACACAACCAATGAAGATGAAGGTGAACCGGTGTGTACTGGCGTAGGTGGCGTCTCATCTGGTGAATGTGTAGAACTTCGTGCAGTAAGACACAATCGCGTTTTATCGAGCTTCAACGCAGCTGTTCTTTCCTCTGCAGGCGTGGGTTGGGAGGGAGGGACGGTGCATCGACCTGGGTCTAAGCTCGAGGACCCCTGTGAAGGCATGTGTTCCGCTAATATGGATACCGAAGTGCGAGAGGAGGACGAGCGTGCTTGACTCAAGACCAAGGAAGTTGTGTGTGTGCAGGACGCTTCCGATAAGGTTGCGGAGGCTGGGTTGGCAAGCGAGGTAGAGATAAGGCGAGAGTCGTCAATCACTGGCGAGTCGATGTGTTGGTGAGCATTGGTGTAAGTTGGGACATGAGTATCGGAGAGCTGCGCAGTAGAAATTCCAATGGACAAAGTGGGTCGTGGTCGCTTTTCTGGTCGTACGCCTTCCGGGCAATCAGTCGAAAAGCGTTTACTAGAGGATAACGAGACCGATCGGACGTCGGTATAAGTCCTTCCCAGAATGGAAGCCACCTCGTCGACGTGATCTGCAATTCGCTTTTCTCTCTCGTCGAGCTCTTGGCTGGTCTCTTCGATGTTCAAGCGTCGTTGATCAAGCATATCCTCGTACTCTCTCAAACTCTTCCGATCAACCATCAAACCCTCTTGATCCTGCTTGAGTCGAGCCTCCTTGTCTCCCAGTTCTTTTCTTCGAGACTCCAGCTCTTCCCTGCCCTGCTTCATCTCCTCGTGAATGCTGTTATCAAGCTCTTTCACCTTCTCTTCGCGCTCTTTCACCCTCTCCTCACGTGTCTTCACTCCCTCTTCACGCGCCTTCAACCCAATCTTCTCATCCTTCAACCACACCTCACGCTTCTCGACGTTCTCCTTCCAAGCCTCCAGACCTTTCCTCCACGCCTCTGTAGCTCTCTTGACCTTCTGCGCTTCTGAAACCTCCTGTGCCGCCTGTTCAAGACGAGCGTCCAAGTCTTTCTCTTTCTTCTGCAGGTCGAGTCTTTGATGTTCTAGCTCCTGGTGCTCTAGCGTAGCTTTATCTTGGAACTTCTTTTCGGTATCCTTCAAGTGGGAGTCCAATATAGCTCGAATCGTGTTGAGAAGCTCATCTACGCTCCGTCCTGAAGCACTGGTCGACCCCTTCATGATGACGTGAGTCATTCGGATTCGAGTATCGAGTGGGAGAAGGCAAGGCAGGGCACTCACATATAACATCCCGTCTAATTGGGGTGATCCTTCGTGTTCAGGTGACATAGTAATTCAATGCTTGTTGGCCCGAGCAAGTCGGGAGAGGTTTGTACGACAATTGTCGTCAGTTCATGCCAGGAGCGAACCAGTGGACCCCATTGACCGAGAGACTTTTTCGTTTTAGAAATAGAAAAGAATGTTGGATATGAGAGAAGGTATCCAGGTTATTCGTGTGATGGAAAGGATGGCAAGGTGCACAGACCCCATCCTTTCCGCAAACACGTCCATATCGGGCAATTATATGGTATATACTGTAGATATATGGCCAGCAGCTGTCGTGCAAACACCTCCTTGTCATTGTTCAGGCGTCTTGAGAGAAATGTATGCTAATGAGATCTACATCGTATGAAAGGTAGCTGTCGGTCGATCATCCAATGCACAATAGGACCCATTACCAATTACTTACTCTCAGACACTAGTCAGTGTAATCCCGGTAGCCCGACGCAACTACTACTACACTACTGTTGTCTCCCGCCACTGGGTTTAGTCATTCGCCACTCTGCGGACGGGGAAAGCCGAGGTTTACCCGAAACATGCTTAGCAACATGTCAATTGTCAGCAACCCCCCCCTACCCCCGTATGACTAAACCTGCTTATCATCCACCATCTTCCCTTATTCATCCCATCCTCACGGTATCGTCAACATCCAGATATGCTATCGTGATCCCATCTCACCCCCGCTAACCAGTACTACTACGACTACTATCAGTCAAGTCAAAAGAGGTTAGAGGCGACACTCCTCTCTCCTCTACTCCACTCCAACCTGCTGCTGGCCGATTACCAATGAAGCGCAAATCCAATCCATGCGCTCCTTGTGATCCCTGCCCCCCGACTATCTCTATCACATCGCTCGACGCAGCTCTAGATTTACTAGCTTGCGATACTTTTACTCGACTACATGCGCTCGCGACAAAATTTGAGATCGCCGCTGGAGTGAAACTGAGTGAGGGGGTGGTGAAGAAGCGATGGGAAGAGGCTGTAAAGCGATATGAGGTCATGAAAAGTATGGATGAGCTTTGTTGCGGGACGAAGCTGCTGAGTGGAGGTAATGGTGCTGGTGGCGAGGTGGATTTCAGTGGGGAAATCAAGATGCGAGATGAGGACAACGTTGATGGCCTTCAAGGTGTGTTCTTGGTCTGTCAATAACGCCACCCATCCGCGCTGACTAACACAATTGCCCATATCAGGTCAGAAAAGCTCATCACGTCCACTACCGAGCTGCCCTCATCCCGGAGCAGTTGTGTCGTTCAAGCTGGGCTTAGATGAAGAGATGCAGTGGCGAAGATGGACTCCCAAGCTCAACGATGTTGTCGTAGTGGAATTGGCTGATGGGACAAAATGGCCCGGCAAGGTGAGCTGATACTTGACGTTGGGTCTCCGGAAGCCTAGGATGGTGGACATCTTCATTTGCAGCTCTCTCTCTAAACTTTCATCCACGGGTGGTGGCTGACTTCAGCCATTCATAGATCATCGATAAAAAGACATTCTTTCAAGGTCGAACTGTCCCTAGGGGGAACCATTTCTTTCCGGTCAGGATATACGATGAAAATCGCGAGCCGTGAGTCATCGCACGGCGTCCAGGCGTATACCTGCAAGATGCACACTGCTAGACGTCAACCTCATATTGGCGACTGAGGACTAATGCTGTACGTCAGGGTGATCACCATTAAATCCCGAATGGTACCTTTCCACCTCCGGCCGACACCACCACTCCTCGCCTCGCCCGGAGTGCAGAGTGCTTATCACCATGCCGCAAACTCAACTACCTTTGACATGCTGGCATCTGCCAGAGAATCTGGTGCTGCTCATAATCGCACCCATCCGGGCGTAGGCGACGAAGCGGATCGAGAGAAGTGGAAAACCGAAAAAGAGGCTTGGAAGAAGATCGTCAACTGGGTTATGGACGAACGTCGGCAAGAGAAAATTCGAGCTCTGGGCGAAGAACGAGAGAAACGGTTGAGAGAAGTGACCAATTGTGAAAGCGGAGACGCTGAGAAGAGGATTAATTCGGACACAAACGGGTATGATGGATGGGCCAACGAGGATTCTCCAAACACTTGGGACTGCCTGAAGAAACGCCGGGTAGGTCCTAGCGCTCCGAACCATTTCTCTTCCCCGGGAAATGGATCGAAAGCTCTTGGAAGTCCAGCCAGTGTTTCGAAGCTACTGTCGGACGTCTCCGATACCGATCGAGGAGGTATCTTTCGTGTAACTCAAAGGCGTACAAGTACACCCGACATGTCTAACATATCGAAACCTAATAACACTACTCTTTCGGCTCAAATTTCTACGCCACAGAAAATGGCGGCATCCTTCATAGCCTCCTACATCCGGCCAGCGCTTTCTACACCGCAACGACCCCATTCCCCCAGGCGCCTCACCTCACGTAAGACGCTTGCGTCTGGCGAATATTCTCCCCGTCGAGGAGGGACTTATACGCCTCCACGAGTACTTGCGTCAGGGGACGAGACAGCCCCAGGCGCCAGTGGACTCGGAAACAGTACAGGCTCGCCGGTCCCGTTTCTGAAAAAATTCGATTTCGTCTCACCCCTAGGTCCGGTGCGCTTCGGGAAGCTAAATCCCGCGGACGAGGACGGTGATGAGAGGATGAATGGAGGACGAAGTGGGAGTGGGAGTGGGAGCTCGTTGGCTCTGCCGGTAGTTAAGGAGGAGGCGGAAGAGGGCGATCAAAAGGATGTTCCTCGGAATGTGGATGGAGAGGGAGAGGGCGATTGGACGACGGTGCAGAGGGGTAGGAAAGGACGGGCGAGATCGGTACCGTGTAATGAGAAGGCTGGGATGGATGGTGTGAATGGGATTCATGCAGGCCAGGGGACGGTTGTAGTCGTTTCTGGGGATTCTATGGAGCTCTGAGGGGGGGGGGGACTTGAGTTGGGGACACTCGCAGATGAGAGATGAGGAGTGATAGAGAACATTTACAGGTGTTTATGAGGGGTTTTTCTTTGTAGTTTTCAATTCTTTGTGCCTTTTCCTACCGATTCAGTACATGTAGACTCTATGGACATGTGAGTTGTCAAAGCCACCAACTTAAGTGGAGATTCGCCGTGGGTGTTGGTGATTTCTTGATCAGCAAGAATCCAGCTGGAGTGATTCGGTAATCAGGTAACCGTCGTTTCCACCTGCAAGGCCAAATCCACTTTTACAGACCAATCTCTAAACTGACACACCATGTCAGTAGTTGTGGGTAATGAGCAACGGAAAGACCATGGTCAGCTCACAGGGTCGAGAAGCACGTCAAAGATGTTATCGGAGATAGAGACGGGTACAGCGGCGGAGGTATGTCTATTCATCACCTGTGCTTTCTATCACTGACATCAGGAAAGGCCGTGATGGCTGTTAGGTATATCAGTGAGCCACCCTTTCATTTATGTATACCGATGATCAGCTAGAGTATTTGTTATCTTTCAAATTAGATAAGAAGGAAAAAAAAACTGACAGGTAACAGCTTCACCACCTGGTCCGACGTTCGTACCAACTCTCGACGAACAGATCCTCCTCGCTCGACCTCATATTGGTGGTTCTTCTCTCCAGCGAGGAGATCTTATCGAGCTCGTTGGACCCAGTGGATCGGGTATGTTCCTATTTATCACTGTGGTTTCAAAACTGCCTTCAGAGTTAGTATAATGGGATGAAGATGGGCTGACCATATTTGGATAGGCAAAACGACATTCATAAGCTTCCTGCTTATGACTACGCTCCTCCCTTCCCATATCACGATCCCTTCACACTCCACGAGGGACCAGTCAATGTCCACAGTGCAGGTCCCAATAGGAGGTCGTAACCTCCCTGCAACATTGTTACTTCCGACAACCCACCCCTCCCCCCTATCCGCACTAACCACCTCTCTCCGCTCGCACATCACCCTCTGTCTCTCCGATATCCACCCCACAGATCTGTCCGAAACCATCGAAACCGTGATAAGAGACTCGTTAAGACGATTGAAGATCATAAGAGTGAAACCGAGGTGGAGATCTTGGATGGCGAACTTGTTAACGATATTGGAATTGTCGTCGGTGGGCTCACGGACCACTTATTCGGGCGGAGAAGGGGAGGCAGGAGGGGTGGTGGTTTGTGAAGGGTTTTCGGATGGGTATTGGCCTGAGCGATGGAGTGATGAGCGTGCTGGTGGGGCGGGGAGAAGACGATCGGCATCGGGTATAAGGTCTGGTGAAGATGTGGGGATACGAGATGTTTTGGAGGTGGTAGAGAGACTTCGGAGGGAGATGGGCTGTGTCGTTGTGCTATGTGTACAGGGGTTATGGGTGAGTTAGCATCCAATATTCGACCTTCCGATCTCATCATTCTAACCTCGCAACGCAAACGTGGACGAATCCACTATCCAGGTCTAGCTATTAAATGACCGCTAACAAAACTGAATATCACCAGACCGACAAATCCAAATTCTACATCCCACATCTTCCCCCACCCTATCCCACCCCATTCCTCCCACCCTCCGATCCCGCCAATATCGCAGAGAAATTCTGGCCGCTCAACATACAGCTCACCCTAAAAGGTCCTCAGAGGGGTCTTCAGTACCCTCCCGAGATGGGTCTTGTGGTTGCGCTCGAGGCTCGAGCTGGTGGAGAAAGGGCTGGTGGACGATGGATTGAGGGACTCGTCAGAGTTCCTGGTTCGGGGGTTATTGGTGGAGGTGCGGGTGGAGGGAGTTGGGGTTTTAGATGTGGGGATCATGGGTTGGAGGCTTGGGATTAGGTGGATGTGGTCGTCGAGAGCGGAAGGGAGGGTGAAGAGGAATACGGGGGAAGTGATACATAGTCCATACTCATTATTCCAACAATTTAACACTTCCGTTAACAATATTCGGGTTGTAGGTTGTACTCCCCCCAGACCCATCCGTACTATATCATGCATATTCATTCCTAAAGATCCTACTTACTTCCGGCCGCCGCCTCCTCCAGAGCACGCTTTACAGCCCTCACAGCCTTGGCATGAACTCCCGAACCAGCAGCCACAATCCCCTCGTTCCCCTTCAGCGTCCTGCCTTGCCCGAAATCCAGCGGCCGTCCAAACATGTCCGTACAGATCCCGCCAGACTCGCGGATGAGCAATGAGCCTCCTGCGTGATCCCATATCTTCTCTTGGTATTCTTTCCCGCCAGAGTATTTTGTTGGTATTCGCAAACTGGTCGTGTAGTTTGTCAGTTTTCCTTCCGTGCGTTTCGATCGGATAGGGATAGGAGATAGTCACGAAGAGATGGAAGGTGAGACTCACTAAACACCCCCTTCGCCCCTCCCTAGACATGCGTATTTTGCTTGACTGTCCATCCGTAGACTCGGCCGAGTGACTCCTAAGATCTCACCGATCCTGGCCTGGATCCCGTGCGCTGAGTGCCCGGCCTCCACCGATTCAAGGAAGGTTAGAGGGTTTGAGGCCGGAGGCGTGGGTGGGAGTATCAAGCGTGTGTAGTGGGGCGTTGGGAGGGGTCGCTACGTGATGGGTTAGAATACATCCTCTTATCGTCAAGCTCTGGCCGGTGCCGTCTCGGAAAATCTTGCAAGGCTAGATTGAGTTGCCACCACTCACCGAGTAACTTCCCTCTCCTCGCACGGCAACCATCAACACCCCCTTTCCATTTGGCATAACCTCCTCCCCGATCTTGGCAGGCTCCGGGCCAAGGTTTGGACATCCTATAACCCCCATCTCTACTTGACCGTCGATTATAAGAGCGAGACACACGGCGTACTGCTGGTGTCGGATGAAGCCTGATGTTCCGTCGACTGTGGATGGGGTTAGTTTTGCTTCACAAGGGTGATATTGTCGATGAACAACTTGCCAGGATCCTGTCAACAATAGAAAGTTAGTACAGAACAGTACAGAAGAATACTAGCCCCATGGCAAAATAGCGAAACACTCACGATAGTCCAGAACCTCCCTTTGGGGCCGCCGGGTGCGGAGCCGGCGTCGATAGCGTTCAGAATCCTATTTCCCGATAGAGAGTTCAACCATCAGCTGTCATCCGCTTGCTACTTTGGTACACCCTTCTCCAATTGGAGTCGCCACTCACTCCTCCTCACTCCAACTTCTTCCCTCTGCCCAGGCCTGCTCCGTTTTAAACCCGTCATTAACAAGTTTGATAACCTTCTCTCGTAACTGTAGATTCTGCCTGAGCTCTGTCGTATCCTCTTCGCCGATGATTGGATCAGACGGATATTGGGCTAGGAGATGCAGGGATATGAGAGCCTGAGCTGACAGGTCGGCAACTGGTGGCGATTCGTTAGCATTAGCATTGAGTTGTCCCGCAAAGACATGAACTCGACAGAAGAAAATGACGTACTAGTGACAGGCGATTTATCTGGTTTTAAGACAGTGTCATCGCGGACTAGCGAGTCCTGTACAGATTTTGTCCTGCAGTAGAGCGTCAGTATGCGGGACAAATATCTCTTTAAAAGCTGGACTGGGCGGGAACGAAATGATGACATACAGGTGACAAGCTCTTAGCACCGATAATATAGCGAGCTCCGTCTCGTCGACATATTTTGTGAATGGGAGAGCGTACGATAGCATGCTCGGGTATGTGAGATATCGTTTGATGGGGTGATAAGATGTGGCGAGGTATCGATGTCTGTATAGTGATATAGAGAACCTTGTGAGCATATACAGTGTGTTGGGGTCACTTTGGGTGTTAGTTGTAAATCCAGGGAATATTATATTAGCTTGTCATATAAATACGAATTAGCGATCACCGCATTGTCAGGCTCAGAGGCAACATTCCTTGAGCCACGTGGCATGTCGTCAGTGCCTGCTTAAACGCTGGCGAGTTGCTGCTATGAAAGTTATGACTCTTTCGTTGAGACTAGTTTATTCGCATACCATGGCATTCCCAGCACCCAATCAATCAGCCTCAACATCCCTCCCACTGCCAAACCCCGAGGCGTACCCCGGTGAACCCAGGGAGTATGCTCGGGCTCTCATGCAGAGGAAAGACGACATAGACAAAGAAATTGTATGTTGGCGTTGCTTATAACAGAAAGCTTTGTATGGCTAACTAATAGACGTCTTAGGCAGCGCTGAATGACGTTCTTTCATCAGTGAGCTATATCTCCTTGGGTGAACCGATGAATGATCAGTCAGGGATGACTAGCTCACCCTCAATGGTTTAGCACAACGTGACTCGCTCTTCGCCGCTTGTTGATCCAGAGGGATACCCACGCGGGGATATCGATATAGTACGTCACACCCCTCCTGCTCTCTCTATATGACTGACCGATAAATGGATAGTACGCAATTCGACATGCCCGCTCAGCATTGGTAAGACTCACAAACGACAGAGCGACAGTCACCTCCCTCATCCACACAGCTCTCGAGGCCGCTTTTGCTCCTGGATCCTCTTCCTCGACATCATCACATACTCATACTTCCGGACTGAACGGCACCAGACATCCAGAGGCGAAGCTAAATGGAGCATCTCATCGACCTGTAGGCGATATATCAACAGAGGAGTTACCAGATATCTGGCCGGAGGTGGGGATAGCCCGAGTGAACACTGTCGCGACCTCTAGTCCCGCTCATGAAGCTGTACGTCCTTCCTTTCACAGCTGCATGGACGTTCAGATCAGAGCCCATCACCGTACGGCCAAAGCTGGATTACAAGGGTCGTAGATTGAATACTGACATTTCAAGCGTAGGGAATGCGCGCTGGAGATGTCATCCATTCCTTTTCGGGGGTTACGGTCGCTTCGAATGGGAGCTTACAGGCTATAGGGGCTCTGGTTCAACGGTCTGAGGGGGTGAGTGTATCTCTTATGTCTCAAGCTTCTCTTACGCCGGTGTTTGTTACGAAGGTCCGGGATTTAGCTGACTATTGGCCTATCGTCTAACCCGTTAGTCGACGCTTACGATACTCGTCTCGAGAACTGTGGAGGGGGACAACCAACGGTTGAGATTACGGTTGACACCTCGGAATGGGTGGGGCGGGAGAGGGATGTTGGGGTGTCATATTCTTCCCTTATAATGATCTCTGGCTAGATAGACGGCGGTGGTGATTATATCCACCTGTGACCCCTTCGATCCATGCAACCTCGGATTACACACTTTAGCCAGCAGTCTACCTGTATGCATGTTTGGGGTCTCAACTAGCCCGCCCTGCCATCTAGACATGCAGTTTGGGTATCACCAGTGACTCTGGCACCCATTTTCCCTGCTTACACTTAAACCATCCGTTTAGGCGCCGGCTCCGCAGGCTTAATCTCGCCCACAGGTCTCACGATCTCCGCCACAGGTTTCTGCTCAACAACATACCCAACCCTCTCAAGGTGTCCGCCCTCTTTGGCACCCCCAACATATCCTTGCAACTTGTCCTTCTCCCTCTCAACCCTCTCTTGTCCTCTACGAACCGCCTCTCCAACCTTAAGCCCCGTAACGTCCTCCACCTTCTCGACCGCCTTCAAGCTATACCCCTCCACATCCTTGCCCACATCTCTCAGTCTATCCAAAGTCATCCCGAGGTGAGAGACGAAGGTCGACGTGAAACGTTCTTGGCGTTCGGCGAATTCTGGGAAGTATTTGTGTTCCACGGAGAGCAGGTAGGCGGAGGTGTTTGAGGCTGTTTTGGGGAGGAAGTAGGGGAAAGCGGCGAGGGTGAAGAGAGGGGGTGCGAGGAAACGGATGGGGAGAGAACGGGTGCGAGAAAGGACGGAACCAGTTAGTCCGGTTATGAGGACGTAGATGAGGCCTGGGGTTAGGGGCTCGTCGGGTGGGAGGATGGTCTTCACCTCGCCTGCATTGAACAAAGGCGTTTTGTGCGGTTGAGGGCGGCGTTGAAAGTGGAGTATAGGGGATGGATTACAACATTGGCATTTGGATTTGAGGATAGAAGGTTGATGAATGGAAGAGATTGTCAGAAAAGCTTTTCCACATTATACCTCCTCATACAAGACTCACCCTCAACTCTGCGCTCAAACTTGACCCAACGACTGACCCCGTTCTGAACATACCCCCTCGCCTCACCGAAAACACCTGTGACAGCTTCTCGACCTTGGGCAATATACGGCGAAAGCGGATGAGGTGTCTCGATCAGTGTTATCGGAGCGGAAGTTGATGGGGAGGGGTAGATTGGCAGCTAATGATGGGGGAGGGTATAGAAATATCAGCATTGTCACATGCTGAGCTGTCTGAAGACCTGGACCAGAACATTTCTAAATTTGACCCGAGGGACAGCAACTCCAGCTTACCTTTTCACCTGAAGCCGAGCGGCCTGGTCGTACCTCTACACCAGCCGGGTTTGGGGACCGCCCATCGTCTGCTGAGATGGTCGTTCCGGAGGAAGCATACAGCGCCGTAGCCAGAGCTGCAGCCGGTAAGACCGAGCCACGGAGGATACGCTATTTTCTCAGTCAGCTCAACGTACACCTACGAGACCTCAAAAGTAGGCAAGCAACATACCCTGGAGAATGTCGCCATGATTTGTTAAACGGTCTGAGATATTTCATGAGAGCTGTAGCTGTAGCAACGACCGTTGGACAAGCCGGACCATGACGGAGACGGCGTTACGGAGATAGCTCCTACAAGGTCAACGACATGTCAGTGTGGCGGACTCGGGATGGAATGGAAGGTGGTGCCTGATATTCCAAAGGACCGGGAACCCTGAAAATGTGAGACCTGAATGTGGCGCCAACTGGCTGAGCATAGAATTACGCGTAAGGTAATGCTTGGGAACTAACCCAGTATCATTGTCTACAACCCATTCCTCCACTTACATTCTTGTTGGATAGCTTGTAGATACCACACACATCCTGGCGATCAATCTGTGATCAGAATACGACCGCCTGGTCCAACTCTTTCTACCCTCCTTCCCTCTCCTCCCCCTCCCCGCCCCTCCTGGCAAGCCTCACCACCTTCCAGGCGGCGAGCGAAGCATCTTCCACCACGTCGTCCCTCCGAGCCAAAAGACGCTCATCTCCTCCAGCACCTCTACCTTCCTCCACTAACATCTATCTCGACAGTCCATTGACAGCTACTACATCGTCTCTGCCCTCGACAGCTGGACTCTCTAGCTCCTCCCCTCATCCGTTGTCATTCGATCCATCCCCGTCAAGGTCGGGACAGAAGTGGAATTGGGACTCGAAGATGGTCAGATCAGGTGGTGGCGTGCTGAGGTTCAATAGGTTTATGATGGGGACGGTGGTGGGGATTCTCATGTTAATTTTCTATTTCGGGTCAGGTGGTGGAAGTAGTGCGAAAGTGAAGGATACCAAGGGTTTATATGACATTGCAGTGAGTGTTTTATATCCTGCCACGGGTTGAAACTCGAAACTCTTGTAGAGTTCAGAATGGTATACCCCGTATTCACGTCCCCGTTGCTATCGCTAACGTCATTGCAGTCAAAACTAATAGACGACGGCCCAGACTACGTCCGATTGGACGTTACAACCCTGCCAGAAACGATATACGTAGACGGTGTCCCAGGTTTCAGTGAGTAATTCCTCCCACCCATATCTCATAGTGGATCAGAGGCATGTTGGAAAGACTCCTCACTCGTACGTGAGCTAAACATACTTTCGACCGCAGGTTACTTCAAAAACCTCTACCTAGCCAAAGGGGTGTGGTACGCTGTTACCTCGGACCCCACAACAATCCCCGAGCCGGGATACATCATGTCCGCGTTTCCTGATGACAATCCTGCAAAGCATGCTCCAGCTGGAGACGACCGGTGGATGGTGCTGGTCAAGGGGACGGACGACCTTGAGGCTATTCTTGGGAGGGTCGCGATACGGAAAGCGGGGATTTCGGTGAGTGTTGGCTCATCCTGAGAATTATCCTCTCCTCGAATTCAGGATTTGACGCAGGGAGAAGGGAAGGGAATTCAATGTTGCGGGATGGATGGGGTATTTTGCTTATGGTTATGCGATACAGATGTTTTTCAACGACGAAGCTGGGAAAAATAGCGTCTCTTTCCTCAAGCATTACTTCCACTGTGAGTTGCTTCTTCATTTGATGCCCCTTTAGATAGGAACACTTCGGACTGACTCTCGACAATTTGTAGTCAGTAAGCAAGCTCCGCGCCTTCGCCGAGCCTTTGAGTGCTAACGTTGCGTCTGCTCCTTTCCTTCTTTCTGTCCTATCTAGTCGGTGAGTCCCGATATGGCCGTCCGTTGCATGTATATTGTAAGGAGTCATAAGCTAATCTGTCGATACTGCGTAGGGGAGGTGTTCCTTGGTGCTTGGCGTGTGCTGAGAGCTGCTGGAGAGACGGAGTTGCCCGCTAGACTGATGTACAGGACTTTCCCGGATGACTGGGTAAGCCGGCTCTATCAAAATGCAGCTGGCCGGCCGTAGGTACTGACTCCACACTCCAACTTTCCGCTGTCATAGAGAGATCATGCTGGTACGTTATCACTCTACCAGGCCGGTGATAGAGCTACCGCAGCTAATGTCGCTGGCAGGCCTTACAACGTGGTTCCAACAGTCGATTCTACCCCGGACAGCAGTTGAGGAGCAGTCGGTGTGGCTTGATAGGGCAAAGAGCGGACAGACCTTCCTCTTCGACAAACTGACCATTACAGATGTAGGTTGCTTCAGGTCTCTCGTCGCAAAGCACCAGCGAACTTAATCCAGTATGCTGACAGCAGCGTCTCAGCGATGGGCAGCGCATGGAAAAGGAATAAACCCCAAATACTGGAACAAAATGACCGCCGATCTATCACTCGTATCAGCTCCCGAAGACTGGATGGAACCACTCCGCCAATCGATGAAGCTTCTCGTCCAAACTGATGGGTGCTCGGTACAGAGGAACAATAAAAACGTGCCAGTCGTCACATACGTTAACCGACAGCTTACTGGGCGGAGGCTGAAGACGGCGGATGCTGAAGAGCTTTTGGCTGCTATGGTGGCATTGGACAAGGAGGGGGTGATAGAGTTCAACGATGCTGTTATGGAACGGAAGTCGCGAATTGAGCAGGTAAGTTGATGACTTTACGATTAGAAAAAAAAACAATGTGTGATCGTCGCTGAGGCGATCTCGATTGAATTGCAGTTCTGCTTGGCCCTTCGTTCAGACGTGAGTTAGCTATCTCATCAGTGAACCCAATCCCGCCGAGACGGCCGTGAGGGTGGGCAGCTGACAAAGGTCTTTGCAGATCATCATGGGAGTGCACGGGAACGGATTAAGTCACGCTTTGTGGATGAAGCCAGGGAGCGCGATGTTGGAGTTCATGATGCCCGGTGGATTTGCCAAGGTATGTTGGTTCTGATTCAATCATTTCTGTGCGCAGAGGGGCGATAATGAAACAGGACCTGACGAAATGCTTCACCTGGAATAGGATTACGCAATGATTGGAGAATTGATGAATCATGATTACTACGCTATACATAACGACCACGTCTTTCCTCCGAACAAGTAAGTTTATTCAGCATATCAAGAGGTCTGTCTATGTGGTGGAGGAATGAAAGAAGACGAAAAAATGCGGGGAAAGGCATGGAGAGCGGCGTTAGACGCCAGATACCTCACGGAATGGTATAGAGCTGACTGAACACCAGATGGGCCAAACCTGATGGATACAGCGTAGAGCAGGGAGAAGGGTTCCACGGTTCAAACATCCCTGTGAGTCTACATTCGTACTGGTCTCATCATCCCCCATCCCCATCTCATTGATAACGTCTCACAATCCTACCAGCATGTATATGGATTTGCACTGACAACAGTCACATCACAGGTGAACGCCAAATTCCTTTCAGACTTTGTCAGGAAACTCGCAGAGGAGAAGAAGAGTATGGTGGAGCCTTTATGAGTATGGCTCGATTCTTGATCAAGGAGGTTTTATTCAATACGAGCATGAGCGTGGGATTGGGATTTGGTCTTGCTGATCTGGGGGAATGGGGTGGGGGTGGATCCACCGGGATATGGCTTTATAACTTTGATACCTATACCCAGACCTTGCATCAACAGAGCACGCGTTTATCGTTTCCGCACATTCATAATCTAATCGAAGCTGTCCAGTTCAGGTGCGATAGCTTCACCAATAGCGCGCTCTTCACTCAGTCTGACTCTCATCACTAAGGAGGAACAGGAAACGTCCTTCGCATTTCGTGTATGAAGGACTAACTTGTACGACTAAACTGTACTGCTAGCCTGACCTAAACTACCACGTAATAATGTATGTGTAGTACTAAACCCATCAGGAGAAACCTACGTCCGCTGCCTCCATTCTTAAAGCCGACTGACATGTATGTAAACCCCAACCAATAACCTGAATGATGAAAATGGACTCGTGTATAACCCAAAATCGGAACGTTAAACGCCTTGCCTCGCCTCCCTCCATCCTTCTGCTGCCTATCGGGGATTGTACTTTCCGTGTATGAGTACACTCCCCCTGCCCCTCCCCCCTCCTTCGCTCCACACCTCGTCTCTCGTGTATTGAGACTGGATTGGAGTGGACTGACTGTTGAATGACCAAAATTTGATTGCTCGAGTAAAGAGTAAGAGGAAAACTGGATATATAGACGTGTAGTGGTATTTTCGTAATCGTCAGATCGGTCGCTATGCTGTTCGTCGGAATTGTGTGTTGGAACATGAAAATGTGGGCAGGAAGTATAATTGACCGTCGTGTTTGTGTCGTTTCTTTTGTTTGATACTGAGGTCGCAGGGGAATAGGGGAGAGTGGCTGAAATGGAGATCGGATCTTCCATCGTACTCGAGGCAAATACCAGGAGCAGCGAGGGTTATCTCAATCTCAGCCCCGGCTCCCACCCTAATCCTCGACAATGACCTCCTCCTCCACCCTTCCCCGCCGCCCAATAGTGCTCGACCTCTTTCTCCCCACTCCAGCCGCAGCGCCGACACTAACGCTCGAACTCTTGCGTCTCTGTTTCCTTCGTTTCGATGCCGGAGTCTCTCCATCCTCTTCCTTGATTGCGTCCGTCTTGGCTCCTCTGCTACCGGCGACCGTTGGACCCGATGCTACTACCGGTAGAGGTTGAGGGGGAGGCGGGACCATTCGGTCTTTCGACATGAACGCTATGCCCAATCTTTGGAGGGGGTCGTTCGAGTCGAATTTTGCGGGGAGGAAGACTACGGGTAAACGGGCGAGGCCGGGAAGGTGAAATGCCTAGAGGAAATGTCAGCCACAGCCCATGCCGCACAGATTTATAGATCGATGCATGCACGTCGGAAAAAATAGAAGAGACACTCACAACACCCTCAGAGTGTAGGCCCTGAACCATGCTGACATACTCGGATATCCGATCATCATTGCACAGCACCATGCCCATCGCAATCGGCATATACCCCTCCCTGGCAAGGTTGGCAACGGGGATCATCGACGACGTGCAGCTGGATATCACCGGTCCGGGATCTAACGGATAGGAAATGGTTTCTGGCCACAGGTTGGATTGCCTATACCGACAGTCAGTTTCGGTATAGGAGCTTGGTGAATGGAATCATAGCTCGACAAATGCTCGCGGGGAAACTCACCAGACATGGCTAGTCCCTTCTTCCCCTACTATCAGTACAGAGAACTTCCCACCCCCTCTCCCTCTGACCTCTAGATCACCTTTCCAAACCCCGACCTTCCCCTTTTGCAGATCCTTGAATGCCGGACTGAAGAACATACACATCGGTGGAGGAGGCACGAAAGCCACACTAGGCAATGCGACATGCGTAGGATGAGGTTGGCGAGACCCTGATGCGCCGCACATTCCACTCATAACAGACCCGTGAACGCTGACGGATAAGGGTAATGAGGATGACCGGACCTCTAGCTGATTACTGGCAGCTGATACAGTAGATGTCGGCAATGACTGTGAAGAGGTCGCTGAAGGGTTGGGGGAGCAGGCGAGTGATTGCGGGGAGAAGCCGACTGTTCCTACTGCGTTACCTAGCTCTACTGCACTGACTTTACGCTTCAAACTGCTGGGTTTTGAGGCGTGGTTGACAACAGTCACTCCGTGGGGTGGCTGGTGAGAAGTCCCTGGCGCAGTTGGAGAATCAGAGGAATCGTTTGGAGGCGTTGGTAGCTGGAACAGCGTTGTGATCGAGTGATTCTCCGACTGAGTCCCCAAACCACCTTCAATCTCTTCACGAGAAACGTCCTCTGTTGGCGACTTGACGTCGGCGTCCGGATGGGTATGGGGTGGAGGTTCCGAGCCTCCCCTAGGTGTGGCCATGTTGGCCTCCTGCAAAGCCCTCTCATGCTCCTCCTTGTGATCCTCCATCAAAGCCAGAATTTCGTCGAGACCACTGACACCAGCCGCTTCACCAACCGACGAGCTCCGCATCGACCGTTCGTGCCCAGGTTCCGGGGACTGTATACCAAAGCCTGTTTGCTGGTTCGACGAGACCATCCCCCGAGCTAAGGCTGAGGCTTGTCTATGGGCACTGGGCGTCCCACGACTCTGCGGGCGCGGGGTAAGTCCTGACGAACCGAAGAACCCCGTAAGACTCGACCACTCCGCACCAGGTGTCACGTTCATCCACTCTGAATATTCCTCCGCCCCAGAAGGTACAGTGTCGTTGTTCTGGGCAGTCCGAACATTGTCTTGGGTCGGAGTCGTCGCACAGTCACCATGCCTCAGAAGCTGAGCGGTGAACGGATCGACGGTATGGTGTGTAGGTAGTGTTAAGGAAGCGGCGTAGCCGGCAAGCAAACCCGAGAAGATGCTGGGTTCCCAGTGGCGGAGGGTGAGATTGTACAACGTCTGCAGGGCTAAGGACGCCTGCGCCGACGGGGGTGGCAAGTGGTGAACGTCCGACGACTCCGTTGAGGAGAGTGCTACGACGATGCTCGGCCAGAGACATTGGCTCGTAACCTGTGCGAGGAGTAAGTACAGCTTGCCATCGATTCCACAATCAGACTTACGACATCTCCACCACCCCGACTCCACACCTCCCCCAGTATCCGGACGACGCCGACCTGACCCACCCCTTCCACCTCAACTACACTCCCCAGGATAGTCTTCCACGCAAGTTCAGATCCAAGCCGAACAATCGGGTTAGCGATGAGGGTCGAGAACTGCTCAACACCCGGTCGCGGTATCGACGCTAGCGCATCGTGAGGTCCGCCGAACGTGGGTCCGGAATGAGGCAGTCGAGCCGGATGTAGATTTGAGCTTGGATCGGATCGTATTCGTTCCATCTTAGCAGCTGTTACATGACCCATAGCTGGAGTCGAATCATTGTCCAGTGTTTTCTGAGTGTCTGAGCTGCTCGAGTTGAGTTTATTCACCATATAATCAACGTCGAAACTCAATAGACCTTCCCAGCCATTTCCAGGCGTCCATGTTCCACTTCCAGCTGCATTCCCCATTCCGCCTGCAACGTGTCGGCTGATATGATTCAGGTCTGTCGCGACCAACTCGCTTCCGAACCCTGGAAAACTCTCGAATCCTCCTAGATCGAGAGCGCCAGCACCTGGTGTACCGCCAACCACCCAGGGATAGACGTGAGCAGACGACGTTCCAGGAGTTCCTGACTCTGGCGGGAAGGACGAACGACGACGCTGAAGAGTCTTTCGGAGATGTGGAGGAATCTGCCCGGCTATCAGGGGAAGCAGAGGTAAGGGTGAAGGGAAAGGTTGATTGGCGTGGAGAAGAGTGGTAGTAGATGGAGAAAAGACGAAAGGAACGAGGTGAGAGCTTGGGTGAGCGGTGGCGTTGGGATGTGAGCGCACTAAGGAGCGTGGAGTATCGGCCGAGCTGAGGGAAGGAGGGACTGGGACAGTATCTCGTCGGAGGTGGAGTTCAGAATGTTGCTAGAGGGGTATGGTGTCGACCCAAAACGTCAGCAATGACCATGGAAGCTCCCGATAATTCGAGCACGACAGAGGAGGGTATGAGAGAGGATTGAAAGGATAGATAGCACACGGTAGAGCGGCGATAGGAGGCCAACGATAGGTTTGGGGGAGGGAATGATGGGCATAGGTAAAGTAAGGAGGACAAGAGGCCGAGTACGGTAAACAGGCCGGAAGATGGAGGTGGGAAGAAGGTGGCAGCATTTCAATCCGTCCTTTGCTGGAACTGAGCACTCCAACGGAGCTACAGTCGCTAGCGGTTTCCCTCGACTGGGCCGCTATCCAAAGGACAGGCGAGGTGAACGGCCATCCGGGCTCGTGGACAACTTTGTACCCCCAATACAGTCACAGAGAATTCTAGATACCGGCCAGAACTGCACTCACCAGTTGAGAGGGTGTCCCAGCTCTTGAAACATCACGCCTAAGCAAGGTAGTGAGTGGGTCAGAATCTTTCATAGACGGCTTTACAGGAGCTACACTACGGAACCTCGCACCCCAGTCTATTCTGGGCTATGCGCAGTACGGGCCTCTTTGCTATTCCGTAGATGGAAGGGGGCAAGTATCTCCATTGTGGGAGACTACTCACGATCTTGAAGCTTCCCGCTTGGCCTCTGCAGCCACAGAACCGTCCTCACTGTGCTGACCAGCGTCCATCATGACGTCTTCATGGTCGCCCATGTTCTTGTGGGGTGAGACAGAATTCGAAAATTCAGTTCCGCCGAGCTCCTCAAGACCTTTTCATTGAGCGGTGTTTATGTTTTCGCTGAATGGGAGGGATGGGGCTGCGTCGAGGGAGAGACGCAGTGGTTAGTCGACAAGGAAGAGATGTTGATTCGGACCAATTATGGCGACACTTGTGGAAAAGCCGTCGAGTCCTCGTTCCTTGAAACCCTTTGAAAAGAGGAACCACAGTGGTGACACAAATTGGTGATTCCGGCGTTACGGTAAACACACACTATGTGTGTGTGTGACGTAGTTGCGGCTGATATGGTGCACGGTGGAAGCTAACAAGTCTGTGCTGTGCACCGTATGTCAAAGTGTGATGTATGGGATGGTAGAAGATAGATTATAGAAGGCAGAACAGCTAGTGCATGTGGGAGAGGGGTGGGGATGGTTGGGTGAGAGGGGCATGGGTCGTTACGGTACGACCTGTTCAGGATCAACCGGCTGTGTCGCCACCAAACACCGATGATTTTTGCTGCTCAATTCTGGCTCAGTTACGGCGGCGGCTGTTCATCTGTGCCGAGTCAAGCAGGGAACGAGGGAATGAATGCTTACCCCCCCCCCCCCCATCGCATCAGGGCAGGATAAGGAGGGGAGGGGAGGGTGTACGTACGAGCCGTCTTACATTGCGAACAGACTGCACGCCTGTCATCGCTGCCAGGCTTCCGTGGGGTTCATCTAAGCAAAAGGGTCTAGGTCCAGCTGACGCGTGATCGCAGCGCGGCAGGCGAGGACAGCACGCAAACGGTCCAAGGGGTACCCATCTACAGGGGCCGGTCTGATCCGCAGCCGGGGAGATGCCCATCGACATCCCAGATTCAACTATCGGGGTTACGCACACAAGATCCCATCTCTCCAACCCTCGCGGCTCTCCCCCACTGCCCTCACCCCCCCCCCTGGTCCGGAGTTTTGGAATGAGGTACCTCGACGCCACCCACCCTTTCTAATCGTCATGAGATTTTCGGTTGATCATAGGCCATCCACCCCCATATTTTCGGAGAGCGTGGTCCCGTATTCATCCCGTTTTCCCGTTTTCGGCGCATTTTCAATCCTGTAGCTTTAGGATCTGTGATCTGTAGGCTATTTTGTTTCGTACACGTTTCATGCGGAATTTATAAATCTACGGCTTTATAGCAAGTGGCATCGGGTGGTAAGGCACACACAGATCTTATGTCGTGTGGAGGTCGTCCACTGTCCAAAATCAGTCTTTGCTGATGCGTCTCTGATGTCAAATTTGTGTTCAGGATATGGAAATCCAGATCTTTCCCCCTTGACGGCCCTGGGGGAGATGTGATTGCTAATTGCTAACATGAAACATGGCATGTGCCTCACACGAGAGGGGGGAACGTGCACAGCGTGGCCCGCGCTGGATAGTTCATTCCACGCACAGATCTCATGTTCCCCCGTGGGCCGTGGGGTTGCTGTTGCTGTATGGTCCACTCAACCTCGACTAGCCAGGTGGTGTCTCTTTCAATCATTCCCTCATGCTCTCACCTCATCTTACTTTCTCCCCTCTCCTTACCAGCTACCCGTATACCCATACAGCATCATGCACCCCAACTTCCGACTCTCCTCCACCCCTCCTCGCTACTCGACGCCATCTTCCACACCCTTCCCTCCATCCATGAGTTCAGATTACAAGACTAATGTCCCCCAATCTAATACCTCGCTTCTTGTCACCGTCAAACCGTCCCGTCAAAGGCCCGTCAGTCGTGCTTCTTCTCGCCTAGGCCCATCTAGCCATCAACGTCCAGGAACTGTATCCTCTACCGGTCGACCTGGAACTGCATTCTCCTCTCGACCTCCGTCGATCAGACCAGGGACTACGATGGGTGGAGAGGCAGCGTCAAGTGTGGGAGACGGTGAGACAAAGAGTTATGTGATTGCTGTTACTCAAGGCAAAGGTAGGTTCAAGATTTCATGGAATCAGTAACGGCTTGGCAGTTGAAAAGACCCTTCATCAGACGTTGTCTTGTCCAAAGCTTTCGCTAACTTTGCTCACACCCCATTAGTTGAAGGCGTAGAGGTCGGTATTGCGGCTGCAGACTTACTTACGGGGAAGGTAAGTCTCTCTCGTAGGTGCGTCGCTGTAGTGCTGACCGTTCCGGATCAGGTGATCATTACCCAGGTAGTTGGAATCTACCCATGATGTGCAGTTGACAGCATCACTGTGTTAACTACAGGAATAGATAGCAGACAGTCCGAGTGAGTTGGCGATACCCGATAGGCTAACGCCTCATTTTCACGAGCTCATGCCGTCCCAGCATTCACCAAAACAATCCAACATCTATCAATGCATCCCCCATGCCTGATCCTCGTTCCTGACAATGCTCTTCCCAGCGCCACTGGGAAGAAATGGGGCAATCGCCAAGAAGCTAGTAAGCTTGTTGAGATATTCGAACAAGAATTCGGAGTCGCATGCAAAGCTTTGCCTAGGGCACATTGGAACAGGGCTGAGGGTGAGTAAGCTTTGCCGGTCGTCAACCTCGATGCAGAGTATGACGGACCAAATCACGATCCCAAACAGGTTGGCGATACATTGAGGACTACGCATTGGAAGATGACATAAAGGTGACGACCAAGATGAGCGTTCACGAGAAGTGAGCCCAGCTTGGTCCTTCACCCTACATTTCGTGATGCCTGCTCAACTTCCAAAAGATTCTACGCCTTGTGCGCTACAGCGGCTTTATTCGTTTACATCAAAACTCAACAGGACACCTCTTTTTTCAAGCACTGCTTGAGGATCTCGTATGCTGCTACTAGTGGTAAGTTGGCATAGCTCCCGAGAATCTATTGTTCTGATAAGTATACAAGGGACCATGTTCATCGATACGGAGACGGCTAAGAACCTTGAACTGGTTACCAATATGCTCACGCATAAATCGAACAACACTCTTTTCAGTGTTCTAAATGCATGCTGCACCCCAATGGGCTCTAGATTGTTGAAATCGAACATCCTTCAACCCCCAAATGGTACGACCTTATCCCTCTCTGCAAGTATGGCTGAAGTGACTCGTGTCCCACAGTCAGAGAGGATGTTATGAAACGGCAGGACGTAGTGCAAGGTATCTCGAGTGCTTCTGACGCAAAAGTTCAAGCTAAATTCTAGCAGAACTGCTCAACTATCCGGACCGGTTCACTAAGATTCGAAATGCTATGAAAGACCTAGCAAAGGTATACTTTGCTTTGTCCGCCTCCGTCCGATAGGGCTGACAAACGCAACAGATTGACATTGAGAATGCAATTACCCAGGTATGCCATCATCTGACGAACGGGCCTTCATGCTGAGCTCTCAACTCCCTCCAGCTAATCAAGACAGTCGGCCCTAACGTTCAGCTCACGGAAAAGAAGATCTCCCTTCTCCTTTCTCTCAGAAATTTCACCAGGGCGCTCCCAGGTGTCCGTGAAGCTCTATCCGGCTGTAATTCGGATCTCCTTAAGCGGGCTAAAGAAGTAAGGAATCGTAACATTTTGAAATGCTAAAGCTGCGTAGATATTCAATCACGAAAGCACAACCAGTATTGCTAACCTCATAGAACGTAAGAGGCTGTGGATTTTGTTATGCTCTCCCGTCTTCTCATATCCACCATATGCTAGTAACCCTCAACGAAGATAAGGGTCTTCATAGGAGATCAAACATTCATGCCGCAAAGATGGGACGGTTGTATGCTGTCAGAGCTTCATTCAACATGCTCTTGGATGTTGCGAGGAATACCTACAAGGAGAACATATCGGATATCTATGACAGTGCGTATCTCTCGGTATCGTCTCGCTGTCCGATATATGACTACCTCTCACCGTTGAAAGTTTATCAGTGGTGAAACAAATGGAAGGTTAGTAGGTCAGACGGGAAACCAGAAGGTGCTGACCAAAGAGTTGTTAAGAGGAACACGGTCTTATATGCCAGCTTGATTATGGGGAAAGAGGCTTCAAGTTCTCGATTGATAAATGCGACATCGAAGGCGAGATCCCCTCGGCTTTCATTGATCAAGAGCGAACCAATAAGAAGTAAGGTCGACGACCGTCCCTTGGCTACGTCTTGGATGCTGAGTTTACTTCCAGGTTCAAATTCGCCACACACGATCTAGTGAGCTGTCCTATCCTGTGACTCGAAATCTTTCGAACAAATACTGAACCAGTCTTCATCCAGATCTTCAGAAACGCGAGAATGAAGCAATCTGAGTCCCAGATTTTCGAGCTGAGTGAGGAGATCATCCGGGCCCTGATCGATGGGATTGTTGGACACCTTGGTGGGCTGCTTAGGCAATTCAACGGCAGTGATCGAACCCCATCACTAACGCCACCACACCTGCCACAACAGCGGGCCTGCATCAGTGTTTTGAAATGGTAACAATCCCGCTCGTTCGGCACTGACTTTCCAAGTTGGCTCTGCTAGATATGCTGACCGGGTTTGCTACACTGGCGAGAAGTGAGCGCGGCCGGTCATGCTTCGACAGCGATTTGGCTGACTGCGCAATTGTCAGTGGGGACTTGCGGTGAGCTTGATCGAAGAGCGGCATTCAGCAAGTAATCGAAGGCTCCAGTTCGACCAGATTTTCTAAATACACTGGCCGTAAGCTACCATAGAGATGAAAGGAGGTGCGCTAACTGCCAAATTTAGGTTAAAAACGGTCTTCATCCAATCCTCGACAAGGCAATGAGCGGTGACTGTGTCCCAAACGACATGTAAGTCATCGACTCTTTGGTGAAATGACTGACACACTCTCTGATAGATACGCGGCTGATGGTTCGGCCCACTTCCTATTGGTCCAGGGACCTAAGTGAGATTCGTCCTATTCCATATTGCAGTCGACTAGTATGCCGCTGATGTTATGATTCAAAGTATGGCTGGCAAAAGTACCTATCTCCGTCAGATCGGTCTTCTTACCATCCAAGCGATGCTCGGCTGTTTGTCAGTATCTGTATGACAATAAATTAAACTGAGCTGATGGGAGTGACCTCCGTAGCGTACCTTGCGAATATGCCAGTTTTCGCCTTCATGACGCTCTTCTCACTCGCCTCTCAAACGATGGTAAGTCTCAATCTCAATAGAAGTGATTCGAAGATTCGTAGATTCAATGTCAAAATCGCTTTCAACTTTTGCTTCGGAGATGGCAACTTCGGCAATGATACTAGGTGCGTGTACTTGCCTGCGAGGCAAGTGAAATTATTGACACACGGAATCAGGGATGGTATCATCCAAGTCTCTTGTCCTCATTGATGAATTGGGTCGTGGGACTTCCCCATCAGAAGGTATCGGGTTGTCACACGCTATAGCCGAGGCATTGGTTAGGAGCAAAGTTCGTAGTCCTTACTTGCGAGTTCATATTCTGATGAACGGCCGCACAGGCGTTCGTATTCTTCGCTACCCATTTTCAAGACTTAGCGTTAACCCTGGGTAATCTGCCGGGGGTCAAATGGTGAGATAGAGATATTTGTTCACGTCTGCTGTGCTAATCTAGTACTCCAAAGCATGTACCTTCTGGTACGGGTATGTAATGCCTTGTCTCAGGCTGTGTCCACGCATGAAGAGAATACTGACTCCTCTTGGCAGGAGAACCGTCAAATCACGTCTCCTGACCATTTTGGTTCGACCTTTCACTACAAGGTTCGTGACGGGCAATCGAAGGTAGAACATTACGGTCAGTCCTTAGACAACATTCACTTCCGTGGTATCGCGGCCATGACCTAACGACAATTACAGGACTTGAACTTGCCAAACTCGCTTCATTGCCCGCGGACGTGATGGACCATGCAAAGCGAGTTTCCGAGCGGCTGAGCATGATCGAGGCAAATGGTGCGTATTTTATGGACGACGGTGAAGCCACATGGTAACCGATCTCAATCCACCAATCAGGGCGAAAGACAAGCCTAACCCAAGCTAAATACCTCCGACGCAACACCATCTTAGAGGTAAATCGACTCATTTTCTCTCCTCTCTGGCATTTGGCTCTTATCGATGCCCTGGTTGAGATCGATCTATCTTCTCACCTCATTGAGCCGCTACTGACATTAAACGGAAAACAGCTCAGAGGCAGACTTCAACAGATTCTCGATGCCTCGATTCTGAATGACTCAGGTTGCGTCAGACTACTTCGACAACTGCAGGTAGATTCTCAGAAGAAGCTCAAGGAGTCGTTGGAAATGGAGCGAAGAGCCCTACAACAGGATGAACAGGGTGATGATGAGACTGACAGGTCTGGGGATACTTTGGTGCCCACTCACCACTCAAGTGGCGGTCAAAGTCGTAGCCACGGCCTAATAAATGCCGAAAAAAAAAATCAGGATCAGCAAGAGGTGGTATCATCCGATGCCACTGGACGAATTCAAAGTCCTTCCGAAGATCGTCAGTCCATTAGCAAGTCACATTTCAAGATTCATGCGGAGGCTCAAATACGAGAACAAGATCATGCCGGAAAATATGACGAATGCGAAGAAGAAGACCGGTTCCAAGGTCACTATCGACGAGCTCAAGTTATCCCGGACCACTTCACCCAGATCGTGAGGTCACGATCGGCGTGGGGTTACCGGTCTGATGGTGGTGTGAGTATGGCGATGGATATTGACGGCTGAATGTTAGTGGTGAGCGAAGGAATGACTCGGGGCGGTTTCGCATAGTGGCCGAATTTGAGAGTGGGGGTGAGCTCCGTGGTAGAGTCGACTATCATTTGTTATCATCATATTCTGCGTGGCTGGGGTCGCGACGAATGCATCAAATCATGTCCATCATCATAGTCGCGATAGTGCACGGGGTTGTAATACAGGCGTCAAGCTAGTCACCAAACCATGATATCGACTCTTGGCTTGAGATAAGATCTGTGATTTGCGCACGCACATCATTGTATGGGCACTTGCTGCATGCTCATGAAATGCGACTGACTCTCTTGACCTACTCCACCCGAGAAAGCTGCACGACATTCCATCCCCTCTCCTCCCACAGTCTATCAAGGGTTTTCCGATCGCACCTCGCATCCGACGTTGCAGTAGCCGTCTCCAGCACTGATCTACGCTCACTGCCATTCTCCGCACCATCCTTTCCACCCTCACGCTGTGGATCCTCCACCGTCCCCAGTCTGAGCTCCCGCGACACCCCAACCTTTATACCAACACGGATACACGCTCCCAAGACGTCCGCCACGCTGAGCCCCAAATTGAGTCCATGGACCATCGTGGCCGCGTAGAAGAAGTTGGCATTGCCTGTACCTGTGAGGAGCCAGAGGGAGTGGAGAAGGGGGAGGAGAATGGAGGTGTAGAGGGAAACTGTGAGTGTGAAGAGGGGATGGCGGAGGTCTGTGGCCGGGAGTTAGTGGTTTGGATGACGGGTTCACGATGGGTCCAAGAAGGATGACGGATAAGGGCAAGAAGAAGGGGCACAAGGACGAAGTTACACCAGCAGAAGCACAGCAAGAACGTAGATACCCACTGGCTACTACCTCTGGGAAACACCCAAGATAGCCCGCAAAGAGCGCCGTATCCCCTAGAGTCGGGTATGATTTCCAGGTGGAGATAACCCCTAAGAGTATCAAGAGGCATTTTTGAGGATCATCTGCGAGTCTTAGACAGACTGGGGCGACGTAGATGACGGTGTGGAGCTGGAAAGGCAGTAGCAATTACAGTTTGACGTTAGGGATTGCCTTGCATCGATATTTCGTAACATGCGGTCATGGAAGGTCGGATGTAGATACTCTGAGGAATGCAGAACGCTTGATAGGTAAGATGGGCACGATGCTACTCACTTGGAAGACACCGAGGAAGAATATCCGGAAATGATCAAACATCTCTGTGAAGAAGTACCACCACATCCCAACGTTCGGAGTGAGATCTGATACTGTCAGCCTATATTGATGACAGGTGATCAGTCGTGTTTCTGGCTACCAGCGGCTTATCCCTTGGCTTGAGGGAACAACCATGCACAGAAGCGGGAAGCCGACTCACATGACACCCCATGTCCGTGGGATCCAGGACCATCCCACCAGGCTCCAATTGAATATTGTCAACCCTGCTGTGAAGAGGAGGAAGAGCGCAATCTGGCTTATGGGATTGTGAATGCTGGTCCAAGAGCGAGATTGGGATGAGGAAGGGAATTTTGGTTGTTTGTTGAGGAGGATGAGGGGCAGGAGCAGGAGGATGGGGTAGAGTGATGTATGTGTTGTTAGTGCTAGGGTGAGGAGGCTTAGAGATGTTGACCCTGGGTACTCAGATCAGAAGACATGTCGGGAAAGAAGAAGTGACGGACGTACCGGTACTCCCGAACGAGATGGTCAGCAGAAGGAGGGTATTGTCGAGGGATGTTGTCGATCTCGCTAGACATGATAGGAGGGTATACGGATTGAACAGATACCTGGAATCGGAATTGCGTGAGTAGGATGGTTCTTATGTATCGGAGAGACGGTGGGGATGTGGAAGAGGGGCAATGTGAGAGAAGAGGGGGGTTGGGGGGTTGGGGAACGGCAAACAGTTGGAAAGGTATATTGGAAGACGAGAAACCTACAGAGCAGCTACCATCCCCTCCCTCTCCTCTTCCTCAATCCCCACTCCCGAACGTCCAATCCTCGTCCGCCATATCCGCCCCAATGCTAGGGCAGCGAATCCATCAGAGAGCGTCCACAGAAGACTCGTGAGGAAGTATGAAGAAGGGGGAATTAGGTGGGTGAAGAAAGACAAGTAGAGCGGGGACTGGGTGAGCGTTAGCTTGCTCCATAACCTGCAGACTTTACACTCCGTGTCACCCAGACAGCTCAACAGCATACGAGCTGCATACAATATAATAATGAGAAAAGGATGAGAGCTACTTACATGATAAAATACACCGCCCAGATATGGATTCGTTCCCCTCTCGTAGATGAATACACCCTCCTTCACTATATTCTCATCAGTACTACCTCATATGTCACTGAAGCACTCAATGGCGCAGAAAAGACTTACAGCTCCGGAAAGACGTGATAGGCGTCGTGAGTTCCGGTCGACGTTCCAGGACCCCGGGGATATTAGTCAACGAGAAGACGAGGAGCCTGAGCAAGGTCCCTCCAGCCAGGATCAAGAGGTGTTGGTCCCTTTTTGAGAAGGCAGGGAATCGGAAGGCGTTCATCGGATACGCATTGGAGGCTGAGTCCGATCTCTGGATGTATTTGGCGAACCCACTGAATGTCAAGAGGGTGTATAAGTTAAACAGTGACTGTATTGAAGTGAATGGCAAACAATCTGCAGCTGCCGTAATGTCAGTGCAAAGACATGCGCGTGGCAATCAATACGTAGCAATCCACACCACAGCTATATCACGAATATGCATGTCGCCCGACTACATACGCAGACACTACCTCTCGACCACATTCTAGCCGGGAAGATTATATGATGTGTCAGCTCAGTGAAGGGGATGAATAGGACACAATAACTGGGGAGAGCCCCGAGGACACTAAGGGATAACGACGAAGCGTATTTCATTTTGGCGGGTAGGAGGAATTAGATATGTCTGTGACAGGAGAGGGGGATTGGGGGATTGGGTTGGGGACGGGAAAGCAGAATTAAGAGGGTGGAGGTGGATGGAAAATCGAATCAGATAATGTATGCCAAGAAACAGAAGGAGGGTATCCAGGAAGAAGAACGAAGTGGAAATTATGCTATGCCGGATCCCGGAGATATGGAGGTTGATTTTCGGGACCATGACGATGCTTTTAATGAACACGCTGATGAGAGTTCGTGAGTACCGTACCGTGCCGTACCAACCCCGATGCTGATGCTCGATGCTGAGATATTCCTGATGTTTATATCGCAAGACGTGACGATCGTTCGCTCCCTTCAATGCTCTTCCTCCTCGGCCCCTATGCCGTCCAACCACTCTTAAGCCTTGGCAGCCTCCTCGTCGAGTTTACCAAACTCCCGGTCAAGTTTCATCTTTGGCGTAATCTTTGGCTCGCCGTAGACGTCTACTTTGGCCACGAGGGTGTCGACTTCCTCAGGTGAGAGGGAGAGGCTTCGGAAGAGAATTGCGATGGCTCGGTAAGCTTGAGGGAAATCTATCGCGTCGTCATCGAGTGATGGCATCCGGGTTTCGAGACTAATCAGGATGCTGTCAGCTCATACTGCTCGAAACAATCTGATTCCAATATCACTCACCCCTTCTTCAACGTATCCAACGTGGTAACGTCACCCTCCAACGCCGTCTTCCACCCCTTAGCAACCACCTCCACATCCTTGATCTTCGATATCCTGAACAGGTCATTCACCAACTGCTCAGCAAGCAAGACCTGGTGAACAGCCGGCAAAGCCCTAAAGTACTCTACAATATCCTCCGGGTTCCTCGACCCTCCAGCATCCTTCTCACCCCAGAGCTCCTTGACATCCGAGGCGATCTTGGTTCGAGCAGCATCAGCAGACATCACCGCGCCCGAGGACGGGGTTCCCGGAGCGGGTGCCTCTTCCTCGGACGCCTCTCCTTCCTCTGCTTCGGCTTCACCTTCAGCCTCAGCCTCGGCTCCAGCCTCGCCCTCCTCTCCAGGTAGTGGCTTCGATCTAGGAGCGAGATTCAATCGCTTCCTCTGAGGAGCCTCAGCTCCTTCAGCTGCCTCAGCAGCAGAACCGGGGGCGACTTCACCACTCTCATCCAGCATACCGAACTTGCCAAACATGTTCGTCGTCGATCCCTGTCTGGACAAAGGTGGAGTGACAACTCCGGCAGGTCCATTGACTCCAGCCTTGCGGGACTTGGCAAACACACCGACAGGACCGAAACTGAGAGGCCCGGAAGGTCCCGTGTTGAGGTTCCGTCCCATGTTAGAGACGTCGACAGGGCGTTGAGGGGGTCGAGAACCCGTGGACACGGACTGCCATTCCCCTGGCTGAGGTCCGCCGCGGGAGTGTCCTGACCGAGAGCCACCTCGGGAAATAGAGTCTCGTTGGGACTGAGCGGCGGCAGCGGAAGCCTGCGCCTTCTCTTGAGCCGCTTGCTGATGAATCTCGGCAATTGTCATAACTCCAGCCTGCTGGTTTCGAGCTCTCCACCTGTTCCGTCTCAATTCGATAACGTCCTAGGGATGGAAGTCAGCTCAAGATTCCAGAAATTACGCAACGAATACAACTGACCAGAATCATAAATTTGATACGAGAAGACACGATGTCCTTTGTAGCGAGGACTTGTAGTCTCTCGAAGATAACACTCATCGACTCAGACGCCTGAGCTTCGAACGACTCCCCAACCGTCGTCAAGAGTTTGCATGTCGACTCCAAATCCTCCTCATCGGGACTTTCCACGTTACCTAGCAGCTTGATCAAGCAATTCCGGATAACACCCTTGGACAACATGTCGAGTTTGAACAACTCTCCGATGAGCTGAACCAAACCCAATCCTCTTCGCTTAGCCTTTTGAGCAAGATAATACTCATCACTGAGCAAAACAGGTTCTCCTGACTCCTCCTTGTCCTTGGTCTCCTCGTGTTTCGCCAATCTCTCCTTGTCCTCGTCGTGTTTTGCCGCTGCGGCAGTCGCGGCTTCCTCCCTAGCCTTCCACCCAGCCTCAAAGTCCATCTGACATCGTCCGAGCAGGTATTTCCTGAACAGACTACCTCCAGATACCTCTTTACCCTCCAACACCTCAGTGACAGCGGGATCCAGACGGTCCAACAGCATTCGGCAGAGTTTGGCATACATGGCTGACCAGTGGGCTTCGTCCGTAGCCTTCTCAAACACGAGCTTGATAACGAGTTTCAACGTCATCCCATCATTCTCGTAACGAGATTTGTTAGCCCATTCAAGGATCTGAAGGGAGATCGAATCGAATTTCTCGGCAGTAAGCTTGTTGAGCAGAGCCTTGACTTTACGCTCAATGTATGCTGGTGATTTCTCGTCCGATGTTCCACTTCTGGCATTAACCCAAGCATTATTGGAGATGACCAACGGCGCAACGTCAGGTTCAGCTTGGTATCCACCACGAGGTTCCTGCGGCATCCGCTTGGTCCCACGGTTCGAACGATTGACACCGCCTCTCGACGTAGACGAACCCATAGGTGGGAGGCCGTGCATTCCTAGAATCTGAGAAGGTCCACTCTGGCTGGGAGTTCGGTTCATATTTCGACCTGCTCCAGCCTGCAGGGAGCGGTTATATCGTTCTTCAGACGTAGCAGGTCGAGAGATAGAACCGGAGCCACCGAAATTGCCCATACCCGTTCCAAAGTTTCCCATACCTTGAGGCAAGCCCTGTCGATTCAGTCCACCAATACCCAGACCTGTCGATGCACCCGCTCGGCCGCCGGGGGGGCCCATTGATGATCTGGAGCGAGCTCCGCCTCGGGTTGAGCCAAATCCACTTGACGGATCTGCTTCCAGACCGATGGCCTCAAGAGGTGGTAGGTTCTCGGGTCTCTCTCGACAGACATCCATGAATTGCATGAGGAAGTCGCGGTCATATCGGTATTTCCCGGGTGGGGCTGCGGCATTGAGTTCTGGACTGGGCGGCTTGATAGAAGCCGGATAGACGATGTTCTTTATATCTTCGATAGGACGAGCAGTGCCCAGAGCCGACATTGAAGCTGATGGTGCATCGTCCGTCAGTGTTGGAGATGAAGTGGCCGTGGTTGAGAGATCCAAAGCAGCGGGAACTGCTCGACGAGCGGCACCATTGATCGCCAAGACAGGTTTAGCGGGTAGACCAGCAGCGGCTAAAGCAGGTGAAGCAAGAGGGGAGGATGGAGTCGACGGTACGGGGGTGAGAAGAGCACGACGCTGTTCGTCGGCCTTCTGCTTGGCCTCCTCGGCAGCAGCGTGAGCAGCAGTAGCTTCAGCTTCCGTAGCCTCCTTCTCCTTTAGAGCGAGTTGCTCCTTCTCAAGCTTGGCTGCAATCTCTCGCTCCTCGGCTGCCTTCTTGGTAGCTAGCTCTTCAGCAGCAAGGGCGTCTGCCATCTTCTTTTTCTCAGCCTCGGCAGCATCTTCAGCCTCGGCTTTGGCTTTTGCCTCCTGAACACGTGCTGTTAGCCCCATTCTTTCCCAGCACTTTTCACGGAAGAAGCTCACCAGTTCAGCAGCCTCCTTCTTTTTCTTCTCTTCGGCTTCCGCAGCCAAACGGGCTTTACGTTCTTTCCTTTCCTGCTCTTCTTTCTCTTCCTCCTTCCTGATTCGCTCGGTACGTAACTCTTCCTCGAGCCGAGCATGACGAGCCTCCTCAGTCTCTAATCTGACAACCACTGGCAGGTTTGGGATCATTTTCTTAGGTGCAGGCGTCGATTCTGCTGGCTTCGCTACATACTCAACAGTCGTAGCATCAGGCGTATTGCTGCCTTTAGCAGGGGCTGACGCGGTGTCACCTTTGGCGGCAGCAGCAAGCTCCGCGAAGTTGACGGCTGTACCATCTGGTCGAGCGAACTTGATGGGTGTAGCTTTCTTTGCAGGCGCAAATGAAGCGGCACCTGCAGAGAGAGCACCGAAGTGACCTGGAGTCTGGGGCGCTTGCATGGAGAAAGAGCCTCCGGGTGGCATTGCTCTTGTAGGCGTGGCTGGAATAGTTGCGACCGATCCTGTTGATGGAGTAGGTCCGTTCAGCAGGCTGTTAGGACGAGAAGGCGGTGTGGGTAGTGGGCTGGGTCCCCCGCTTCCTGGAAGAGTCGAGTTGTGCAAGGATGGAGACGGTTGGCCAGGTGTTCCAGCATGAGGGGGGTTCTGGCCTGGGAGCCGTGGCGACAATGGCATATTGTACCCTGGTCCCTGGGCCTGCTGCTGAGGATTCCACGGTGGGGGCATCCCGTACTGATGCTGTTGCTGATCATACATATTGAACCCCTAATACAGAATCAGTGCACTGTACAACCAGATGAGGACAATAAGCTCGACTCACATAGTAACCTGGTTGACCTCCATAGCCCATAGGGTAACTTGGTGCGCCCTGCTGACCAGGATGCATCCCATATTGGCCCATTCCTTGACCCATCATCATGCCCTGTCTCTGTTGCATACCAGCCTGCTGCATTCCTTGTGGTCCCATCCCGTTCGGCCTTACATGCTGGCTCCCGGGGGAGTTGGGGTTCTGCATCATTCCTTGCTGACCTTGCTGAGGTCGGAAACCTTGCTGGATTTGGGTGGCAGGGTTGAAGCTGGGTGGAAGATTATGAGCGAGGACTGGAGATCGAGGAGATTGACCAATGATAACGCCGCCAGCCTGTGGAGCACGCAGATGGCCTGGCTGACCACCCATATGAGGCATACCACCCATCTGAGACTGATAAGGGTGGGAAGTGGAGTTGGGAAGGCCGTTGATTCCCTGGAACGAGCCGGATTGACTCATGGACTGCCGGCGGTCGCCAATAGGCACTCCGCCCATACTATTAGGAGTGGCGGCAATCGATGGTGGAGACATGGTACCTGCGGGTGTGGTGGCGGGTTGAGTTCTTGAACCTGTAAAGAGAGAGTGAATTTCCAGCTCCTTGGCAGGAGCTGCAATGGATTCGGCAGGGCTTGCCGGGGCGTTGGACGCGAGTGTACTGATTCTCCGAGGAGGTTTCACAATGGCGGCACCAGCTGTCGTAGAATCGGCTTCAACTGAGCCAAAAGATTTGACAGCGTCGGCCAGATGAGTGCCGGTAATAGATGGTGCGGCGGGCGATGACGAGAGCAAGGGATTTGGAGAATCGACCGTGCCGAATGCCAAATTTCCTATGGGCAGATATGATGATCAGCAGGCGATAAGAGAACCCTGCCGTCAATGTGAATCTGACTTACCTCTAGGTTTGATATCCATGCCGCCACCGATAGCCATGATGCTTCCCTTTCTTGAATGGCCACCAATAGCTACTGGTGCAGAACCATTCTGTGGACCATTCACGCCAACGCCGTTCCCACTCACTCCATTAGGTTGTGGGGATTTGGCAGACCCCGACTGGGGGGCTGGGGATGTGGACGACAGAGTGGGAGTGAGAGAGTCGGAGCCGTTGGTCGCGGGGGGTGGACCACGAGACCAAGCGGATGAAGGGGTGGCGATGAGGGGAGTAGACGACGATGGGGCGGGCGTTGACGCTTTAGTGCTTGGTAGAGAGGATGCCGGCGTGGAGACTCTGCTCATTGAAGAGGGTTCCAGTTGGTAATCAAGGAATAGGTTGTGACGAGGGGGTTTCGTGAGAAGAAGTTGAAGAAGGCGAGTGAGAGATTAGGATACTAATCTCAATCTAAATGAACGACAAGAAAAGTCATGCGAAAGACATCATCAGTAACGAAATTTTCCCAAGCCTGCACCAAATCGACTAACCTCTTAGTATCACTTGGTGATACCGCTTGTAATACCACAGGAGTGATGTGTGAGAATCCTTCCTGAGGTTTTCGACTTTTTTTTTTTCAACTCGGGGAAAAAACCTGCAACGAGCGACAAAGTGCTTCGATGCGAGGCTCGGGGGTGCCCTTGATAAAAAGGGGGGGGGGTGTGGTCGTGAGGGTAAGGGAAGGGGGGATATCTCTGAAGAGAGAAGTCTATGCACCTGTTCCCCGGGTGTGTGGACCGGTGAGGAGGTGGATGAAGTGAGGGATAGAGGACACTAGAGACAGTGTCCGACGAGGGCAGAGGGGGGGGTGGTGGTGGTGAGAGGAGGGAAAAAGAAGGAGAGCGGTGGGCGTGCTGGGTGGCGGCGTCGGCAGATTCCCCGCGGCTCGCTCTCAGGGAAACTCCGACAAGGGGTCAGGCATGCATCCAGTTTTGCTTGCAGTTGGAATTCAAAGCATTACAACGCTTGCATCGCGACTATCCCCTCGCTCCTTTCTGTTCCCAAACTCTGAGGAGGCAGAGTGCCCGAGAGGTTAGAGTCAAGTCAGCATTGCGTCGTCGCTACCAGACTATGCATTGAAACAACCAGGAAGGCTTTGCTGTCTGGTAGTCAACTTTTTTGTCGCACGACGCATGGGTCGCCCGGGCTCCGGGATTTATGCGTCATTCAACACCGAAGTTTTCTATCTAGAGCACAAACAGAAGCATTTCTGCCATACAATGACAAAGCTAACTTGGTCCAGACATTACCGTCGCTCTGATTGTACATCTACTCGCAGCACAAGTTGTCAATGGGCTAACGGTACTAAGCATCCCAAGACGAGTCTACATATATCCATATAGCCTGCTCTGATCGAATTCTCCCGTGTTCTGGTGTGGCGATTTTCCATGGACGCGTTCAAGTGGCGCGCTCAACTGGCCTGATCGGAAGGCAATTTGCAGGGAAAGATCCTAGTTGCATTTAAAAACGAACGACCAGGATCTAGAACAGGGGAAGCAGGAAGCATCAGCTGATCTCATGTGCATGAATGTGCATGAACACACGAGATAACAGAGCAAATGTTTCACTGTGGCATCCATGCCGATCGGTCCGAAGTCATACAGTCGGTCATAAGATTTCGAGTCCATTGGCATATGCTTTATCAGAGACTTAGCAGATGAATCCTCTAACCGTATAAACTATTTACCAGATATCCCAGCCATCAGTCTATTAATCACCCAGGTCGACCCGACTCGTAGCTCGTTGCCGCCATCACTGTAGCTCATCATCTCTCCACATTCCTTCACACACCCGCCACAACCTCACCTCAGTTTACGCTGACGATGGGTGTCCCCTCTCCTGCTCCCGGTCCATCTAAAACACCGCACGTCCTATATCTACCTCTTCGCAATGCCCCTCTTGCTTCATTAATTCCCTATCGTCCCCCAAGAGCCCCTGCAACTCGCTACCAAGAGCAGAATCGGCTCTTTCGCCACCTTCGACTTTTTTTGGCAATTGTCATCTTGCCTTCTGTCCTGTACGCCGTAGGCTGTCTCCTCAGCCCAGGTGTGAGAATGGTACATGGTGGCGTCAGCGTTACTCTTGACTCTGACACGGTATACTTCTGGGATCGACTTCTCGACTCTCCTATTTTCCGTGGGCCAAGGCGAGTTTCAACGAAGTGGCAAACAAATGTCCACAAGAGCCTTCTGAGTGGGAACTGGACATGGCAAGGAGTAAACTGGACTGAATTGGTGCACTCACCTTCGGATGCCTCTCCAGTTAAGTGGGAGGCCTCTCAGAATGTCTCCGCAACCCTTGATGAAGCTCTCATTCAAGCTTTGGCTTTTGGTTTGGGTCCCCATCGGCCAGAGACCAAACTACTGCCGTATTATAACCGGGCTGAGAAGATGCCAGCAGATGATGACATTACGATAACGACCTTGATAAGTGAAGAGAGGTTTGAAGTCTTCCAGCGACTAGTCGAGAATCACGACGGTAAGTTCGCCATTTGAGAGGATTGTTAAATCCTCTTGCTTGACTAATCACATCTGATAATCGATTGAAACTTGTCCAGGTCCAATCTCTGTCACCCTCCATCTCCCATCCCCATCTACCGTCACCAGCCTACATCAAGCTCTCTTTTCGTCCTCATCTCCCCTTTTCCAAGAAAATTTCCATAGAAACGTAGATCTCCACCTCCTGGTCTCCCCGCAGCTCCGGGAGTTCAACTTGTACCGTAATATCGCGAGAGCCTACGCCCGAACCAAATTCGTCATGATGCTAGACGTCGATTTTGCTGTTCTAACCGATTTCAGACGGAGGATGAGGAATAGTCGAGAGATTATGAAGGGACTGGATAGTGGGAGAGTGGCTATGGTGGTTCCTGCGTTTGAGTATTTCAAGGGGTTTGAACCTTCGCCGAAAGATTTTCCAAGGTCGAAGGAGGTAAGTGAACTGCACACTGACGTTTATGGTCTAGTGTATTTGAGGGGAAGGGAGCGGGATGATCACTGACTTGTTCACGCGAACCACGATAGGCCTTGCTAGATCTTGTGAACAAAGGACAGATTGATATGTTCCATAAGCCATGGGCTCCGGGACATTCTTCGACTGATTATCCTCGATATTATGATGCTGGACCGAACGAAGTTTACAAAGTCGAGGAGTATCAGCATAGCTACGAGCCTTATGTGATCTTCCGAAAGGATACCGCACCATGGTGAGTGAAGCAACTTGAATCTTATCTCTACCATGACCACCTTCTGTGCCAGTCATGTCCATGCCGTGAAAGATGTCGTGATGCTGCATTCTTGTCCCATCTGAGGACCAAAGCCGAGCATCCTGGTTGATTGTAAGACTGTCGTGCTATCATACATAAGAATATTGCAAGCAATCAACCTTAAACATCTCAAGATTGTGCAAGACCTATCCTCAAAAGAAAAGAATGCAACTCACCAGACCTCCAGGTGTCCTACCAGATTCACAGGATACGGCGGCAACAAAGCAGCCTGTCTCTTCGAGATGTATCTCTCCGGTATCTCGTTCTACGTGCTCTCAGATGACTTCCTCATCCACCAGAGGCACCAATATCCTGAAAAAGCTCGAATGTTTGAGAGGAAATATAACAAGAAGCTATATGCCGTATACAGAGAGGAGACGTGTTTCAAGTGAGTGTTGGGTATGATGTGGTGTTGATCATGAGCATCAAGCGCTGCGCTGAAATTGAGTATGATAGGTACTTGAATCGATTCCTTAGTAGTGGTGAACTCCAAGCGGGGAGGGCGAAGAATATGATCCAAGAGTGCCGAAAGATCAAAGAATTCAAGATGTTAGCACCAGAGGTGAATGAGTGATCGAAGGTGGTGTGTTACTATTCGCTGATCATGATGATCCCGTCTGCAACTCCCGTTTCCATCACAGATAATCGCTGCATACTCTGACGTCTTCGATGATCACCACCCCACCGGAACCGACGTGGCTGACGACTCAATCTGGCCGACGTTAACAACACCTCCGACTCGAAACCTCTAACTTCATCCAGCTGCACTGCCACCTTTCCATCCATCTTTTGTCATCGGAAACTTCCCCTGCAACTACGTACGCAAACTCTCTAGGATTCTACCAACCATTCACATTCCCATTCCCGTCCCCCGTGATCATGCTTTCTACTCGCCATCATACGTCGATATCGAATCCGCCTGGCGGCGTGGGATTGGTTAGTCCCCGTCGTTCAGACCCGTTTAACTACAAGCCATCTGAGCCTTGAACAGGGGGCGAAGATGTGGCCAGTATGTCTGCCAGGGGTATATATCCTTGCCCTCTCAGCTTCAAATCCTGTGATCTACGGCTACTGTCTCTTCAGTATCTGCTTCTATCAAACCCAGAAGCTTTCTCCACCTACAGCGAGCCAACTCTCAAAGAATCACCTACCCAGCTCGTTGAGATACCATGATCTTCCCCTCTTCCGCCAGCAGCAGGTCTCTGGATATCATCGAAGACCGAAGAAAACTCTCCTTCTGGAGACGGTTGAACTTCTCTCTGGAGAACGTTACCCGAGCCTCCGCCAAAGTGGGCAATTTCATCAAGCTAGTGAGTACTTCCTTCCTTCCTTCGTAGCCATCAGATAACTGCCAGAGAAGTAAGCTAACATCGCCCTTAAGCCTCTGACCAGGATCCGATCGACGTTAAACGCGGTCACTCACCGGCATAGTGATGAAATAGCTGATCATCAAAGTGCTGTGGAACTCGAGGAGATGGTCCGTCAAACGGTAGACGAGACGCCCAGAACAGGCTCCTTTTGGGCCTACAACCCGTCCGGTATCCCCCATCCTTTCTGTCCCAGGGTGTTGACATATGGGTCGGAATCTCAACCGATCTACGGACTTCAGCCCCTAAATGACAATAGAGAGGCTCGTCAAAGTACTCCAGCAGCCTCCAATCATCGTCATACAAACGGACTACTTGGGGGCATTGACCAGCGCAACCTTACCCAGCCAGAGCCAAGACTCAAGTGGGCTCGTCTCTACCTTAATTGGGTTTATGTTGCACGGCGTGAGGCAATGGCAAGGACGGCACAAACGAGATTCACTGGTGTTCCACCCCCTTCGGCGATCAAATACCCTTCGGACGACATGATCGCCCAGGATCTAATGTGGGGCCTACCTTGCAATGCCGATTTCTCAGAGTATCTGGAAGCTCTGGCCGAGGCGGGGGKTCGATATGCACCTGGGAATGGCAGGAATGGTGCAAGACGAAGGGAGTCGGATGACCTGGATAATGGACATCGGAGAAGCATTGATTGGGCGGCCATTTGTGATAATCATCCAGTAAATTAGTACACTTAATGCATTCGCTTCCAAGCAGCAATTGAAAGCGTGAGATCATCTGAAAAGCTAGGCATCGATAGTGACACTTTCAGACCTAGCCCTCTCCCGTTCCCGTTCAATCCTCCTCTCCTCCCCTCTCCGCTTCTGAATCTCAATCCACCGATCCAATCCACCCTCCTCCCTCTGTGCCTCCACTACCTTCCGACGATGTGTCTTAGACACCAGATGCTGTTCCCAATCTCGCCGCATCACAGAGTAAGGCTCCGAAGGTGTCGAACACGTCTGACAAATCTTCCGAGAGTTTAATAGCTGTCTCTCGGCAGTGTTTGGGAGTTTGTACGCCTCTTCATTCTCCGTCTCGTGTGAAGGAACCAGAAGCTGTAGCAGAGCAGAGGAATCTTCGTGGCCGATGTTTGAAGGATCGGGGAGGGAAGTCTGCGTAAGGAATGCTGTAGAGAAATTTTATTCAGGAAAAATGTCTACCAGTCTCAAGGGGAAGGACTGACATTCCATGATGTTTCTAGCGATACCCTCGCCGACCTCTCCACCTGGAACGACATAGACGTATACTTCCCCACCTAGTGCTCTCGCCTCCTTGACAGCAGGCAGGAATTGCTTCTTGATCCATTTCAGCTGCGACTTTGCGTACTGCTGGGTAGACAATTTGGTCCTGTCTAACATAGCCTTGAAGAGCGGCGACGAAGTAGGTTCGGGTTCAGTAGGACCGAGAGGTAGAGCTGCAAACTCCTTGTAGCCTTTATAACACAACCGCTCAATTGATAAGTTTCGTCAAGAGACAACAGTAGTAGATGAGAAGCTCACCGATGGACTGGAAAATACCTTCAGTGTGGTCGATAGCGGCTGGGGATTTGTACACTCTTTCGGCGATTTGCCGTAATTCTGCGATTTCTCGCAAGAGGCCGTTCTGGTGAGGTGTTGTTAGCATAATGCTGCAGTCTGGCCGGGAGACCTCAGGACAATCGATCCAAAAAAACCCTATGGTTTAGGGTTTCGTAGAATACCCACCTCAACCATTTTATCAACCCGTTTATCCAATCTTGGACGAAGGGTGTCGAGTGGCTCATACACCCAGAACACGAGGGTGCGGAATCTGAAGTCTCTCGTCAGTCTATAGGTACTGGATTGTCACACCGTCTGTTTAGTTCTTCAGTAAGATGTTAGGACTAACCTCGCTCGTCGACCTTCCTTCACCTCTCCACTGTCCTGCGGTTGAACCGGTGCCACGTCCCCTCCACCCCGTTCCCACCATCTCTCAATCCCCCTTCTAACTTTCCGACCGTCTCGCCAGTCCCACCTCCCCGCTTCATTAGGATCGATGGCAGCTAGTAACTGATGGAGACTCAAGAGACGTCCTAGATCTGTCGAAACAAGTCTAGAGGTCCTAGGATTTTCTGGAGGAGGCTTGGATGGACCAGCTTGCGCATTACGGGGTCCACTAGATTCCGTTTCCAGAGAGTTTGGCTGTGGCCAAAGGGGGTCAGAGGTCCAGAACGTCTCTAAGAGACGCAGGAGAGCGGGATCCAGCTCGTCAGGTAATCTAGGCATCGGGCAGGGTGGTCGCCATCTGATCTGAAGGGGATCGTATCCCGTATCCCCATCTGGGATTTGGTCTTCGACGCCGTTTGATGTTTTGTTCTGTAAGTTGGAGGACGACGAGGTAGGGGTCTGCGAACGATCGAAAGACAACTCTGAAGGGGGAAACAAGAAATGTTGGATGAAATAGTGAGTCCCACCGCAGACTATGGGTAAAGTGTTCATTGCCATTGAGGCGATCTAGCGTATAATATCAGTATGATACCATGACAACAAGAGTACGACGGGACCCACCTGCCGATCCGCCTCACCACACCATCTCCCAACCTCCCAGCTACCCCCTTCTCCAGGCTGCACCAAATCCAAACCCCAATGCTCTACACCTCCCATCTCTTCCTTCGAAACCTTGTTAGTGATCACATCAAGTCCCTTGTACAGCTGCATTGAATCCGCCGAGAGAATTTTGGCATCCTTGAAGGGGACTCGTGTGGATGCTGGAGACGAAACGGACGAAGAGGAAGAAGAGGCGATAGAAGGGGACAGGATAGACTGAGCGAGGGAGACGGCTAGTTGAGATTTCCCGGAGCCTGTGGTTCCTATCACGGCGATTATTGGGCGGAGATTTGGATTGATCGCTGGAGGGAGGTGGGTTTGAGTTGACATTTTTCGGAAGATGCGAGCTATCATTGACTGACTCCGGTACAAGGACTGAAACAAAAGTTACAAGGGAGGCATCAAGACGTCTATAGCTTTACGAAAGCATCTAGGAAATATAGATTGACAAGTGAGATAGCTGGAAAGAGATCAACGGGGAAGAGAACCGATTAAAACAGTTACTGGGATGGTTAACTTTGACTTGTTAACTTTTGACTTTTCGGGAAACAATCAACCGAACTGATAAGTTGGGTGGCGAATCAAGTCACCCTTTGTTATGACAATCTGACGACCAATGCAATGCAATGCCATGGAGAAGGATATAAATCATGCCAGGGGCACAACATGCATAATGCGAAATGCAACGGTACTACAAGTTCAAAGTACAAATGTCTCACACCAGTCCGACACCCTTGACGACCTCATCGCCTCTTCTCCCCACCACCCTCCCCCTCGCTCTGACGATCCCCAACATCCTTGCCTCCTCGCAAAACCGTATAAAGATCGCATGCAGTCGTTCTTGCTCTTCTCCCCTATTTTCTTGATCCTTCACACCACTCTCATTCCCATTTGTTGATTTCGTCTGCTCATCCCCTTCCACTTCATTCTCCGCCGTATCTGCAATAGCAGGTATCGGGCTGGCCGCAACGCCATTGGCTGGCTTGTGATCCTCGTCTTCATTGTGGCCTTCGTCCATGGACTCTCGGAACGCTTCCAGCCAATCCCAGAGGTTGACAGTCTTCCCAGCCGACTTCCATAGCTCGAAAAGGATCTTCAATTCCTTATATTCTTCATCATCTGCGTCGCGGACGTGGCTGTTCCCATTACCCATTTCTTTGACCCCTTTGGCCTGTGAGTGCCTCGAAGATGAGAGAGTAGCATCGGCATCGACCGACTGTAGATCTGGTGAAGAAGGTGTCGACTTCGGATGTGACTTCCGATTGCCACCTGATAACTTCACATAATCGGCTGGGACGACTTTCTCGATTCTGCGGGATTTCCGCACAGGAGAAGCAACGTCTTGTTCCATTGGTTTCTCTGCTACACTGTGAGCGACATTTTCCGTCTCGCGTATCGGGATAGCATGTGGTGACTCGATTTCAATAGGCGGTCCTGGTCTCTTAATTCCTGTACACAAGAAATCTCCAGGATTGGAAAGGGCATGTAGGATGGCTATCCGCGGAGCTGGGTTCTGGGTCTGACAGAGACACATCTTACTCATCAGCAATTGTGTATGCAGCGGTACTGAAAATTCCTCACCGTCGCTAAATCAGAATCGGGGAGGATCTCCAGTAGTTCCCGTCCTGGCACGTTGGGCGCGTCGGAATTTCTAACCGCATGAACGATGTTCCGTAGCAAAGAAAGGGGGCTCTCGCTATCGGCCCTGACATTTCGTCAGCCTCGGTAGTCGTATTTGACAAACGAGGATCAACTCACTCGACAGCTTGGATTTGATGGAGACAGTGATTTAGGGTCGAATCCACACTTTGTTTTAGCAGCACCCACTGCAGGCCACATTAGCGAATTGTATCCACCCAACACTCATGACATACTTTCAAACTCTTCAATACACCCGCAGCTCCACCTCCCACCATTTCTTCATCCCTCTTCAGTTCGTCTGCCAGATCCCTCGAAACGGTCAAAGGAACCGTCTTTGGATCCGTCGCAGTCTTTGCCAACATCACTCATCAGCAATTGATGACCAGGGATTCACACATTGGGCATTGGGGGCTCACTTTCAGAATAGCATTCACCGCCCCTCCCTTCCTCCGATTAGTTCTCCCGGTTTGGAGGATGCTGAGGTCGATCGTGCTGGGTTCTATATGTGTCCATGAAGAGAAGAATGTTGTGATTGATGGAACAGATAGAAGGACACGGATTGGGAGTGACATATGAAGACTGAGAGGTTATACTTGCAGATCAGTTGTCTCAGTAGTAGCTGTCAGTCAGGGAACGGAGACGTACGTCAGGATATACAGTAGTTCGGAGAGGACCGTCGGAGGCATTGATTGAGCTTGTTGAATATGAAGCAGTAAAGGTGGACCTGTGCTCAGAATATCATTAGCAAGCTGCCCCGAGACCAGCGGAGCAAGGGGCGAGTGAAGCATGGTCGACATGCGAGCAGGTCCATGAAAGCTCTACTCACGATCTTTAGACCCCATCCACCACCGTTCGATCTCATCAATTCCCGTCCGTCCAGATCTCTTCGCCGTTAACGCCTTCCTTCTCGTCAGCTCCCATATCTGTCCAACCCATTGAGAATCGCACGAACAACTCACTGCGTCCCCAACAAATCCCACAGCAACACCTCTAATCGCACTAGTAAGATCCCCAACATCCATACCATGCAGTGTATGACTGTGCTTGACAATGCTCGAGAGCAGTGGAGGGAGAGAAGTAGATATATCTAAAGATATTGACCCACTGTCAGCATCGGCTTCCTTTGACCGATAATTGCTTGTAAGGTATTACGAACTTTGGATGACGGCCACTGGAAGACGATGGATTGGGAACGCCCTCCTCAAAAGAGGGGGAGCAGAACATCTCTGGACCCAGTCTTCGATATCGTCCAGTTGTTCCGAGGTTCTGGACGCCTCGTACTCCTGTGAACCAAGACGAAGTAGGGGAGCGATGTTCAGAGTTAATTTGCGAATTTGCTAGTCCCAATTGGAACCTACCTGAAAAGCACGTTCATAACGCTCGAAAGTCGTCTCATAAACTTCTTTCAGTGGTTGGTGAGGTCTCGAAGGTCCAGCATCAGATGGCCCTGGGGCTTGTGTTAGCTGGGATAATGTGAAATCACCATGAGGATGGGAAGGCATGAACTCACCCGATGGTTGGAACGGAACGACGAACACGCCCTTATGACTGCTCAGTTGTGCAATTGGCGTTTCATTCTAGAAGGAGACCTACCTTGCTTAGAGACTGGAAGTCCTCATCCATTGACGACTGAGGTTTGATAGTCGTATGAATTATGGCCGAGTTGGTGAATTATAGACACCGGGAAATCTAATCTTGGGCAATGTTTCAGACGCGTCCATGATCCTTGCAAAGGTGGCAGTCGACCAATTGGCATACCGAGATTATTTGGAGCATATTTGCCCCTCTATTTACAATCGCTCCCTAGCCATTACATTCGCAACCTCAAGAGTCGACAACATGAAAGCCTCCATCGCTGAGCCCCCGCCATCCAACCTGACCATCCCGTCATGACCCCGCCATCACACCTCTAAGCTCGCTCAGAGCGCTCTCCAGAACGTCACTGTCTTTCTCCAATACCTCCTGTCCGTTCAGCTCCGACAGTTTCGGATCGCTCCCATCTCCATGAATATCCACTTCCCCTGCTCCCCCTTCTCCCTCATGACTCTCTGTACCGCCTACCATGTCCCGCAACTTGCGATGAATGACCGATTGAAGCTCTGTAAGCTCATTCAGGGATCCCATCAGGCCTTCGAGTTTGGCGCGCAGTGTTTCACCTGGAAGATGAGGGAGTATGACGTCCTTGGCGTCTGAGGAGGAGATGGTAAGTTTCGATAGGAGAAGAGCTAGATAACCTGTGATTATCCCCGCATGGGGCTTGGGACAGACAATACGTCAATTTGAGCAGCTTGACCAGAGTTGGTCGCTCGCTGGCTTACCTCGTCTGCAGCTTGTGATTGGTCCAGATAGACATCAACTAGATGTTTCCCAAGAGGCTCGGAGTCCGTACATCGACAAGCTCTTAGGCATGACATCTGGCCCAGGCAATCTTTCTTGATAGCTATAAAATTTCGGTCAGCAGAGCACGACCTCCCGGCAGTTTCCAACTTACACAGTGTACCAATCGCAGTAGCAGATTCGGGTCTCGATAGGACCGTCGTAGTGAGCAGAGCCAGTACCACACAAAGCAGGTCATTAGGCGACATAGTGCTATGTGTCGGATATACTGTCTTTGCGAGATCGACGTCGGCTCCGCCATCAGTATCCGAGCGTGTACTGGTTCGTGGACTGTTGTCGGCGGGTTCGGCGTTGTTTGCTGGGATTGGGGCTTTCAGCTCTCGGGCGATGGTGTCTCGGTGCAGGAGGAAACGAGCTAAAGCTGTGAGACCGCCTGCCGTCATTGTGACGGGCTCTGTCCACAATGGACTAATATTTGCCATATTTGCCAAGATCTGCAGGCCTTCCACGGCGCAGTGAACGGCTGTAAAGGTAAAGAAGCGATAATAAGCCAGTTGATCTCATGCGCAGAAATGATTTAACGGACCTATGTTTTTAACTTGACTGTCTGGATTTAAGGCCAGAGCTGTCGTACCCATAAATCCGCTCATCACGTTATCCGGCAGATCGTCGTAGGTCTCACTCAAGGCCAATCTATCCTCCGTCGCGCCATCGATCGCCGCTGAGATCAATCGATGGCACTGAGAGAGATGATCTAAGTCTGTTGGTTCTTCCGGTGATGACATACTCTGAGGGGACGTCAGCAAACAGGATAGAGCTCAATCTGTAGAAGCGTCTCACAAGTCCCATCTCATATAGGTCAAAGCGGTCGCAGAGTCGACGAATCTCCAAGTTGAATGCCTCGATAATCCGATCGATCACGTTAAGACTCTTCCATTGTATCCTCAGTACTGGCCACGAATCGTCGCGCACGATGTTCAGAAGAACTAGTGATGCAATACGCCTTGTACATGGCTAGCACAGTTCCCGTATGTCAATTTTTTTGAGAACGGACAGGTCGATACTGCGAGTAGTACTTACCAGGGTGGACAACCAACCAGCGTTTAGCTCCTCGGCGAGGGTCCTGACCTTTCTCAGCTATGAGATTCGTAAGCGGTAAGCTAACCGCCCCAAAATATATGAAAATTTGATCACGTACGACAGGAGTAAGCTCGACTGACGTGGGACCCCTATCCAAAGCGCCCTTAGCAGATTGAAGCGTTCTCATAGTCAATTTCAAGCAAGATTCTCCATGACTGGCTAGGAGCAACTCGAATCCTACGCCAAGTTCTATAAGGGTGGCGAGGAAGATCAGACATATTGCGTCCATGAGCTAAACAAGGCGGTTCAGCTTCACTCGGTATCCAGTTATGCCAGCACGACGACTCACAGTCTCCCCACTATCCCCTCCAGCTGCGACTAGGGCTTCCCAAATTCGTTCAGTTTGACCGCATAACGTCAGCTTGTTCATCCAAGCCTCGTCTTGCATATGTACGAGAATATCTGCAGAGCTACGAATGCGATGATAGATGAGGTCAATAAGCGCTGACCGGACGTGGAGGGTTTGGATGATTCCCACCTGGATTGTTTGTATGCGAAACTCGTCGATGGATCCGATATTCCATCGACCAGAAAGCCAATCTCATCCATGAACCTCCTGTTCTCGCCTTTCGATCTCATATCAGAAACAGGCACAGGGGCTTTGGCAGACACAGGTTCCTGAATGTTTGTGAGTTTATTCCCATCTAAATTGACAGCATAATCGGTGAACTCACTGTCGTCAGACTTCCAGAACCCCTAACGGCCCTCCCTTCGCCTATTGAATTGTCGACCTCAAACCGCTTTCGCAACTCAGCATAGCTCTCCTTGATGACATCATCATCTCCCTTCCTTCGTCCCCCGCTTGAAAATACACTTTCCATACTCTCTTGGTCAGCCACGCCAGAATCTCCCTGTGCGGGGTCAGCAGTCTCTGCTAGGAAACTCCGATTCCTGCCATAGGTTCGCTGAGCTCTGCCTCCACTGCTCCCTCCACTGTTTGGCATCGGTAGAGCCACCAATCCACCCATGCCTGTTGCCATTGCTGTACTCGGTGACCCCCGGGGACTACTATGTAGGCTGTGCCTAGACGGTGTTTCGGGAAACGAGGCCGTCCTACCCAGCCCCCTTGAAGGAGTCGACGGTGCATTGGCAGACGGACTGGCCATTGCTGAGCCAAAGACGTCACCTCGTTCCGGTGTTGACTCTCGCTGTTTCCCAAGCTTTGACGGGGTCGTAGGAGCATGTCCCAAACTTTGAGATTTCGTAAGCATCCTTCTCATCCGGGGTGGTCTCCCATTTGAAGACGCAGAAGCTCTACTGCCCTGGCTATGGGCCGGCGATAAGTCGGATCCCGCAGGAGAAGATGGCAAGTCGGTTGCGTCAGGACGGGTGGTCAATGCCTTGGATGGCGTTGATGGGCCAGCAGGAATTGACGATAGGGAAGAGGCAGGTATGACATTGATCTTTAGGCGAGAGTGGGTTTCCGGCATCGGTGCAGACACATCGCTGGACGGATTGATCTTGAACTCTTTGTCGTCGTGATGTGAAGACGTCTGGCGGCGGGATGACGGTGACGGGGAAGGGGAAGGGGTACGTGAAGAATCAGAGAGAGGTGTCAAAGAATCGCGGCTGACTGGGGATGAGTGTTTGCTGTCTACAAGAATAGTCAGAATGTATCAGTTCAATCACTGGAAGTCTGATGCCATAAGCAGGGTCGACATAACGAGCAAGAGCACTCACTCCGTCCCTCATCCTTCTTCTCATCCACCACTTCGATCTCGGCGGCCTTGCTCTTACCTTTCCCTCTATGCATGCCAGTCCTACTGGCATTCACAACACTTCTCTTTCGCCTGGTATCCCCATTCATACTTCTCCCCTCCCCATCATCGTCACTCTCGCCCTTTTCTGCTTCTGCCTTCCGTTTTTTCAAGTGATTGGATACCCTCCTAGAGTAAGTCTGTTTAGAAGATTTAACTTGCGTTGGCAGACGGATGGGTACAGTCGGGCCCTCAGGTGAAGGGGAGGGAGGCCTCATATTGATTCGGACTGGGAGAAGGGGTGGTAGTAGTTGGCGACGATCGGGTTTTTGTTCCCGAGTCGAATGACAGGTTTAGCCAATGGATGCAAACGTCAACGGGACTCTGCTTCTTCAAGAAGAGCGCTTGCTCATGGTATGCAATGGAATTGGGTGGTAAGCAGACGAATTCACAGTGTATGGAGCGGGCATGCGGGACTCCACAGAATTTCGTAAATGCCCCTCCAAGCATGCATGACATGACGAATGCTGCTTGCTCGATTGCTCAGTCACTATCTTCTATCATACAGGCTATCTACATACAAATGTCCAGCACATCATAACTCCAGCGCACTAAAGGAGAAGGTCAGAATGCAAAATCGTCTAATCGTCCTCCTCATCCGACATCTCCACATAGGCAGCCTTCTTAGTCGCCCCCCTCCCGACCCGCGAGGTTGTCTCCTTGGGTGCGGGAATGAAATCGTCCATTGACCTGCAAATGCATCACAAACTTGTCAGAACATGACAAGATACCAGAGAAAAGCTGAACAGGACCTACGCGATGCTTTCGTCATAGTCGGATTCCGCTTTCTTCGCCTTGGGTTTTGCTGAAGCTTTGGCCTTGGGTTTGATGGGAACATCATCGTCAGACATGTCAATGTCCGATTCCTCTTTCTTAACCTTCGGCTTTGGTTTCGCTTTCGCTTTCGCTGTGGTGGCCGCTGACGTTGACGCGACAGGCTTGGGAGCAGCGATATTGTACACTAATCCGTCACGAGCATCATCAGTAAACCATTCACGGACAATAGTCGCGATAAGTAGCAGCAATGAAATATGGCTCACTGTCGTCATCCGAGTCGCTGAGGTTCATGATTGTCGCCGGCTTCGGTTTGGGGACCGCCTTGGCAACCACAGGCTTCTTTGCGAGAGGTTTACGATCCTCATCTGATCCTTCGCTTACGTTGGTACTGCCCACATTCTCGTTATTTCCCTTTCTGATGAAGACGAATCGATCGAAACCCTACCTATCTCGTTTCCCAGGTGAGACCTTGATAGCTGGAGCAGCGGGTTTCGGCTTCGGCTTTGCCTTGGCCACCGCTTTCGTGGGCTTGAAATCGTCCGACTCGTCGTCTGTGTCCTCGCCCTTGGCTCTCTTCTTCGCCTTGATAAGGGCTTTCTGCGCGGCTTTACCTTTAGGCTTGATTGCCTTAGTGGCGGCCAAGTCGGCATCAAGGCAGAGCTGACACGACCATTCAAATGTCAGCAGAAAGTGCGATGCTGGTCCAGCCAACTCACCTGCCACTCTCCGAGGAAATTATCGAGATCGTGATTCCAAATATCCTGAGGCGAGAGCTTGAGGAGTTCGACGAGCTCTCCTTCCTTGCCGTCCCTTTCTAGCAATAGTTTCGCGACCTGACATGTGAGCCGATCAGTTGCTGATCTTCACTACTGTCAGAGGATGTGGATCTCACTTTCTCAGCCGTCAAACTCCAAATCGCCATTCCAAGCAGATAGTCGAAGTCACCGGCCATGCCTTCGTCCTCTTCTTCCAGAACGTCTTCCGTTTCGCCGGCCTCTCTAGCCTTTTTGGATTTTGGGAATGGGCGGAATTTCAGGGCACGAAGCTCAGTAACAAGATCCGTCTTCTTCTTGTTGGCGACGATAAGTTCTTTCTGGATGATCATGGTGACGAAGCGGGCTTGGTTTGACAGTCTCTCAAACTGACGGTTCAACTCGTCCGCGAGATGTTGCTGTTGGCGTACAAATGATGTCAGTACTGTACGACTTTGAAATCAGTCCGTCCAATAGATTCAGTGATTCCATTAACTCACCTTTCTCAGGCTGTAGAACTCTAGTCGCTTGTGGAAGAAGTCTTCTAAAATCTCCTCGGCGGACCCGTATTTCTTGATCTTACCGTTCAGATCGAAGCAAACCATGTTACTGGTACTGATCGTCGAGCTCAATTTAAATCGCTTCTCAATTCCCTCCTCTTCAGCCGCTTTCATCTCTTTATCCGACATCTGAATCTTGAAATGGACAGTGGTATCGGTATGGTGCTCCTCGTAATCCTGTAGTGGTAACGGCAAGTCAGCACCGGCACGGCAGTGTCTAATCGGGCCAAGGATAGGGTGGACGAACCTTGACGGTTGCGGTGACCTTGTCAGTGCCAGATGTCATCTCCTCCAGCATCTCCTTGAAGTCTTGGGTCCATCTTCGAATAGGCAACTCGGTGATCTCGAGGGTGTGATCGTCAGTCTTCTCAAAAGCCCCGCTGACTTTAAATTTGTCTTTTTCGATAGGCTCGATAGCGCCCTGAGATGAAGCTTGAAATCAGCCTTGGACTGACGTATGCAATCCGTTTGATGGGCGCCAACGTCTCAACACACCTTGAATCCTCTGAACCAGGGGTTCATCTTCTCGATCTCTTCCCCCCTCATCATTCTTCTCAGATTATCGACTATATCGACAGGTGAGTAATTCGGAATGGCCGTACTCCAACCGGTACCGATACCATCGGCTCCGTTGATCAATACCATAGGTACAGTAGGGAGGTAGTATTCTGGCTCAATAGCCAATCCCTCCTCAGTCTGGTAATTCAGTAAAGCATCGTCTGCTGGATGGAAAATCGCTCGAGTTATTCGAGGCACGCTCGTGAAGATATAACGAGCGCTAGCTGCATCTTTACCGCCCTGTTGATTGCCACATTAGTCTTTCCTCAGCCTTTGTTTGGACGACTCACAGCAATTCGTGTACCGAATTGGCCACTTGGATCAAGCAGATTGACGTTGTTGCTGCCAACAAAATTCTGAGCCAAACCGACAATAGTGGAATACAAACTCTGCTCTCCGTGGTGGTATGCCGTCTTCTCGGAAACATATCCAGCGAGTTGAGCGACCTTGATCTCCTTCGTGAGATTACGCTTGAAGCATCCGAAGAGGACTTTCCGTTGGCCGGGTTTAAGCCCATCAGCCATGGAAGGGATTGATCGGATATTATCCGCCATGGAGAACAGAATCAACTCCTTGTTAACGAAGTCCGCAATTGGAACGGTGGTAATGTCATGGTCGAGGAATGTGCCGGGCTGAAGATGCCCTTGTCAACATCTACCTTCTCAGGCCGGATCGGGAAAATGAAAACAACCCACCTTGAACTGCCTAAGCCACTCTTTACGTTCGTCCGCCTTTTTCTTGTTGAACGCCATATCGATCAATTCTCTGTCGCCTTCCTGAGTGGTGTCGAATCGGAGACGGTGCTTGTCTAGATCACTGAAGTACTTCTTTGCGTCGGCGGAATTACTGGTACCCAAACCCTGTTTTTCACTTTTAGCCTTCATCAAATCTACACATTATGTTGATCTCACCTTGTAATACTTTGAATCCCAGCCCTTTCCGTCATTGTTTGCCTCCTTCCACTCCTCATACTGGGGCATGGAGTAGAATGTATGCTCAGTCTTCCCTTTCCAGACCTTGACAATGGGTGTGATGAATTCCACCAGGAAGTCTGGAATCTTCAGAAGAGAGGGGTAGAAGTAGTCGAGGAAGTTGATGATCAAGCCTTTGATATGGGAACCGTCATGATCCTGCATCGCTTGTTAGCCAATGTCACATCAGGTTGTCCGGTAACTTACCTGATCAGTCATGATCATCAAATGCCCATACCGCAGACTGTCGGTTGTTGTATAGACCTGATTGTGCTTCAACCCAAGAATCTGCTTGATATGCTGAATTTCGGTATTTTTGGTGATTTGATCGTGGCCGGCTTCTCGAACGTTGAGGAGCTTGCCTCGGAGCGGAAACACTCCATAGGTGTCTCTCCCGACAACGGCCAGTCCGGAGACGGCAAGGGACTTGGCAGAGTCTCCCTCAGTCAGGATGAGGGTACAATTCTTAGCGTTTCGACCTCCTGCATTGTTGGCATCCTCAAGCTTGAGGATCCCGGAAATTCTGATTCCAAAATCAGCCAGATGTCCGTCCTTCGCAGTGACGCAGCTTACCTTGATCGTTTGGCTCCATCAGACTTCTTCAACATCTGATCCTGCTTAAACTTGGCCCAGTTCAGAACATTGTCGACAATGCCGGACTTTGAGACTGCAGCCAGAATTAGCCTGGTACGAGAAGCGTGCAGCCTTCCTCTCACCCTTCTTGACAAATTCTTCAGAGAGCTCGCACTTGCTACCGAAAGCCGAGCTTTTGAGAGTCAAGCATTCTTTGGTCTGCGAGTCGAAAGCCGGATTTTCGACCAAGGCATTGACGAAAACCCACATATGGTTCTTGATCTGGAACGGCTTGACGGGAGCAGCTTTGTTTTTTTTCTTGATTTGATCCATGCTGTAAGACGAGTTCATGAGCTGCCGTCACAAACATGTCCATTCAGCACTTACAGCTTGTTGGCCAACTGAGTGGCGACCATATCAACGTGAGTACCACCTTTGGTCGTGGAGATTGAGTTGGCGAAAGAGACATGCTTTGGTTCGCCGTCAGACAAAGCAAAAGCTACCTCCCATCGACCACCTTTGACGGCCTCGTATATTAATGGGGGTTTAGCAATGCTGGCTCCACCGGCAGCGTCTGCAGCGGCTTTCGTCGAAGAGTCGAGATACATTTCGACATACTGATTTCATCACAAATCAGCAGGCAAAATCTGCCACAGTGTGTGAAAGAGACTTACCTGCTTGAATCCTTTGATTTTCAAGCGTTCATCATTCAGGAACACCTTGATATCCTTGACAGTTCCTGCCATGTCGTACACTCTCTTCATTAAAAGGCTGTTTGTATCATCATCGATACTCGACATGCCGAAGCGCTTGAGGTCCGGGGTGAAGGTAATTTTTGTGTACTCTTCGCCTTTCTTATTTTCCGTGATCTGAAGACACCTCAGCCAGAATACGATAGGGTCCAGGGTCACGCAGTACTCACTTTTGGCACGCCTTTCTTGCTCATGTTGTCAGAGAAGACTTGTCTATATTTCTTCCCGTTTACTTTGTCGGCCGTCTCGACAACTGCGAAAACTCAGCACATATCAAGGCACTAAAGAAGAGAAGGCTTACTGAACTCCAGCGAATAGATATTGGTCAATTTAGCCCCATAACCGTTTCTTCCACCGGTCAATTTTTTCTGATCATCGTCGTAGTTACTCGAAGTCAAACTAAGAGCACCGTGTTATTAGTCCTTACAACTCGAGATGAAGTGAATGCAACCAATACCCACAGATTACCAAAGATGAGCTCTGGGATCATGATTCCCTCTTTCTTGTGCATCTCCACTGGGATACCACGACCGTTATTGTAGACAGAGATTTGATTCTTCTCTCTGTCAACAGTAACCTTGAGCTGATCCATGGTTGAATCGTTAATCTAGCAGGGGAGTCAGCGCTCTATCGAGATGGCATCCAGGGTTGACATGCCTTATTGTCCGCAGCATTGACGAGAATCTCGTCGAATATCTTGAAGAAACCAGGAACAAAGGTAGTATTTCTGCCGAATGTGTTAGAGTGATTCAATTGCGCGGGGACCACACTTACTTGTACACCATCATCTTCGTCTCTGGGTCGAAGACCCACATCATCTGTGTGACAGCTTCAACCGAACCAATGTACGAGTCAGGTCGTTTGAGAACATGCTCCAATTGCGAGAGCTATTTCGGCGATCTCAGTATATTCTCGTTTTTGACATAACCTTTTGTTTCTTACCTTTTGATACATCTCACTGGCAGTCTTCAGCGGACCTGGTGCTTGTACGGGCATACTTCGTGCCGCTTCGTCATCTTCGTCATCGCTGATGGCGGCTTTGGGTTTGGCCGTGGGCTTCGCTGGAGACGACATCAAATCATCCTCGTCTGCCTCAGAGATGGAGTCGTTCGGTGTCTTCTTGACAGCAAGGGGAGCCTTCTTAGCAGCAGCCTTTTTCACAGCTGGTGCTTTCTTTTCCGTGGTCGCCTAGGTGGTGACGAGTTGAGTGGGTCCGTAAGCTCAGTTCCCGCTGGCTGATGGCAGAGGGTTGGAGGACAGGGTTCAAAGTGCAGTGGTGCTGGAGTATCATTGTGACTTACTTTAATAGGCTTCGAGCCTCCACCAGCTGCGGACTTCTTCGCTGGAGCCTTCTTGGCCTTTACAGGAGGTGCAAACCCCTCTGAACCGCTATCGTCATCCATTCGGAAATCATCCGCAGATTCGCTGTCGGACATGGCGGCAAATGATCGCTGCGGAGCTCTCAAGTACAAGGAAAAGGAGTGGTCAGAAAGGGGGGTATATATATGCGGTACGCTTCGTCTAAGAAAAGAAGAAGAAGGAAGATGACGAACACCTCGCACGATGTTGCCTAACATGCAATGATTTATAGACAGCAACCCAGGAGAAGACGCGCTTTGTTTTGATCAACTCGACACGTGGCAATGTCAAGTTGTATCACGTGAGGCATTTGCCGTAAATGACATGTTCCCCTCTCGAGTTCTCCTCCTGGCAACAACGATGAAGGAAAGAGAATATGCACCAGGCATCACTGCACGAGATATGTATGTAGTACAAGAGCATGCAGCACATCATGACCCCCTTGCTTTGGAATGTGGAACCTGGAAGGAGGGAGATCACAAAGAATGAGGGAGCGGCGAACAGGTTACGTTACGTAAACTGTCGCCGAGTGCACCGCGTTCCTTGCTTGCTGTCGAGCTGTCTCTACCTATATGACTATAGTGAAAGACTCGGCCTCACAACGGACCATATCCACAGATTCATCATGGCAGGGGACAACCCTTTTGATGATATTCTGCAGCAGCCATCACGACCACTTCAGAGCTCGACGGCCCAGAATGATCCTTTCACAGACGAAGAAGCAGATCTCTTCACTAGTCCTAATGTCGGGCACAGCAACGGTCAGCGAGATTACATCGGTGGTATGGGACAAGCTTCTGCCTCCAGCTCTAGAGATGTGGAACGGCAGCATGGCTATGCCTTAGATCCTTTCTTTGACGAGTGAGTGAGCTCAAAGAGTCCATGAAGACTTGCTGATGACTGCGTATGCTCATCCAACTCATAGTGACGACGAATATGCTCATCCCGGCCAATCATCGGGATATCTTCCGCATCAGCCTTCCACCTCGACTATAAACGTATCGAACCCATTTGAGCGCTCTCAGCGTTCCTTCGCCGATGCGTCTTATCCTCTAGCACAGGCGGGCGCTGTACCAGCCGGATTCTCAGGACCCTCTGATGATTCGAAATATCTCCCATCCGGAAAGAGTTATGCTGCTGGTGGCGACCCGTTCGACGATGATGAAGGGCCATCGGCTTATTCATTTGCGACTCCAGCGGTAGGACCATATTCTCGGTCTAGAAGATCGCGGTGGGCTGCATTCAAGGAGGATCACTTAACAGATGTTGACTGGACTTTTGGAGTAAACGCTCTCTTGGGAAGAAAGGGGAAGTTTGATGGGGTACCAAGGGAAATCTCGCTAAACGATCCCGAGGGAAACAAGCTCAAAGGATTCGAGAAGAACGCGGTCAGAACTGGAAAATATGGCCCTCTCACCTTCCTGCCGAAGTTCTTGTTCGGTGCGTCACTCTGTCGAGTGGGAATGGATTCTGACTGACGCTGTTTATAGCGGAATTCTCGAGGTCTGCCAACTTGTTCTTCCTGTTCACGGGTGAGTGCTTGCTTGATTGTCTACCGGTCGTCATGCTGAGTTATCGTTCCAGCCATTATCCAGCAAGTACCGAATGTGTCTCCTACTGGGCGATATACAACAATTGTACCCTTGGGGGTTGTACTTATAGCGAGTGCCTTCAAGGAGATCAAGGAGGATTTAGTGAGTGATATTGCAGTAAAGTCGCCATTCTTTTCTGACGGACTGTAGAAACGCCACGCCCAAGATCGGTCGCTCAACAACAATCCAGCAAAAGTCTTAGTAAACCAACAGTTTGTACAACGACCTTGGCGGAACATCAGAATTGGAGACGTTGTAAGGCTGGAAGCGAACAGCTTCATACCTGCGGATATGGTTCTACTGAGTAGTAGCGAACCTGAGGGCTTGTGCTATATCGAAACTTCCAATTTGGACGGGTGAGTCTATACTATCCAGATGTCATGTGCTTGGTGAGAAGCAATTCTGACAAGCTTGCAGCGAGACCAATCTCAAGATCAAACAATCGCATCCGTCAACTGCCACACTGACCAACCCCCAAGCGATCTCGATGCTCCGTGGACATCTTCTTTCCGAAGCTCCCAATTCTTCGTTATACACTTATGACGGCACATTCAACCTTTCCTCCGCTCTGCCTGGCGCCGCACCGACCAAAATTCCTGTCGGTCCAAACCAGATGTTGTTGCGTGGGGCACAGCTGAGGAACACTGATTGGGTGTACGGCGTGGTAGTGAACGCTGGTCATGAGACCAAGCTGATGCGCAACGCCACGTAAGTGAAGTATATGTGTAGCGTACTTTGATCTGACTCGACCGCAGCGAGGCTCCAATCAAGCGAACAGCCGTAGAGAGGCAGGTCAACATGCAGATTCTGTACCTTTTCATTCTCCTCATAATCCTCTCTCTCGTTTCAACTGTGGGGAGCAGTATCCGAACAGTGGGTTGAGGGTCATACTCTCTTCTGTTAATGAAATGCTGATGGTGTTTCAGTGGTTCTTTTCCAGCCAGGACTGGTACTTAGGGCTAGGCGATGCTGGTTCAAACAAAGGTAATTCGATACTTAGCGCAGGGCTGACTCATTCGCAGTTCGCCAATTTGTGGAAAACATTCTCACCTTCATCATCTTGTACAATAATCTGATTCCAATCTCGTGAGTCTCCGTGGTCAGTAGAACCAAACAGACTGACCAGCCCTTTTTAGCCTGATTATGACCATGGAAGTTGTCAAATTCCAACAAGCTTCATTCATCAACTCAGATCTCGACATGTATTACCCTCAAACGGATACACCGGCCTTATGTAGGACCTCATCACTAGTCGAAGAACTAGGACAGATTGCCTACATCTTCTCCGACAAAACTGGGACCCTTACGTGCAATGAAATGGAGTTCAGAGAATGCAGTGTATTCGGAACAATGTATGCTCAGGTGGTCGATGATGCGAAGCGGGAGATGGGTCAAAAAACCTTTGAAGTGCTCAAACAGCGACTTCTGGAGGACACTGAGGAGGCTGGGGTGCTGAGAGAATTGTGGGTATTTTTAGCTGGATTTTCCGTTGGCAATATAGGCTGATCTCCACGAACAGCCTTTCGTTGCTCGCCGTCTGTCATACCGTTATTCCAGAGGAGAAGGATGGAAAGATGGTGTACCAAGCTTCCAGTCCTGATGAAGCTGCATTGGTATCCGGTGCTGAACTACTGGGTTTCCGCTTCCACGTGAGGTCAATATTGCTGCGCTCTGGAATCATTGCTAAATCTATTCGCCACCCAGACTCGAAAGCCGAAATCGGTTTTTATCGAGGTCGACGGTCACTCTGAAGAATACGAGGTTCTGAATGTCTGCGAGTTCAACTCCAGTAGAAAGCGCATGTCGACCGTCGTTCGAGCTCCCAATGGAAGGATCAAGCTCTACACCAAGGGGGCCGATTCAGTGATATACGAAAGGTTGGCTCCCAAACAAGAGTTTGCCGATCCGACTCTCGTTCACCTCGAGGTGTGTGCCGATGGATTCTTGAAGACTGATACAGACTGACTTGAGCTTAGGACTACGCTACGGAGGGACTGCGGACTCTGTGTCTTGCCTACCGAGATATCACCGAGGAGGAATACGGAGAGTGGTCCAAAATCTACGACAATGCCGCTTCGCAAATGTCGGGTCGTGCAGATGCTCTGGATAGGGCGGCTGAAATCATCGAACAAAACCTGCAACTTCTGGGAGCGACCGCAATAGAGGATAAGCTGCAGGATGGTGTTCCTGACACTATTCATACTTTGCAACAAGCGGGCATCAAGGTTTGTTTTCGTCTGAACAGTGCAAAGGGCGTAGAGCTTATGGGATGTTTAGATCTGGGTGTTGACTGGTGACCGACAAGAAACCGCCATAAACATTGGTTTATCTTGTCGTCTGATATCCGAGTCCATGAATCTCGTGAGTTCCGACCGTTTCCCGGCCATTGGGCCTTGCTGAACGTATGTAATTTCAGGTTATCATCAATACGGAAAACCAGACAGATACCTCCGACCTCCTGAATAAACGGCTCTTTGCTATCAAAAACCAGCGAATGGGTGGAGATGTAGAGGAACTAGCGTTGATCATCGACGGGAAGAGTTTGACTTACGCTTTGGAAAAAGAATGTTCGGATGTCTTCCTTGAATTGGCAATCATGTGCAAAGTGAGGCTTCCTCCTGCTGTTCAATGTGAAGAAACTGACCTTGGTACGATAGGCGGTTATATGTTGTAAGAAGATCTATGCTTACTTAGACCCCCCATCTGATTACCAACCTACTCAGGCCGTGTTTCCCCATTGCAAAAGGCATTAGTAGTCAAACTCGTGAAGAGGAGTACCAATGCACCGCTCCTAGCCATCGGAGACGGTGCCAACGATGTCAGCATGATCCAGGCTGCCCACGTTGGTGTTGGTATTTCAGGAGTAGAAGTGAGTCTCGGATGTCGTGAGGATTCCGGGAATTCACCACTTACGTGCCTTGTAGGGCCTGCAAGCTGCTCGTTCAGCAGATGTAGCCATTTCCCAGTTCAGGTTTTTACGGAAATTGCTGCTGGTCCACGGAGCATGGAGTTACCAACGATTGTCGAAATTGATCTTGTGTAAGCTGGCTCTGATTTCACGTCCGTGGCCTCGGTGTTTGATCTGAACCATGGGCTCGCAGATTCCTTCTACAAGAATATCACCTTTGCGTTGACGCTATTTTGGGTAAGTTGTTTACCAATCATCTACATCGTCAATTTTCTTCTTCATGAAGCTGATTGGGACCATTAAGTACTCGTGGTTCAACGATTTCTCAGGTCAAATCTCATTTGAAGGCTGGTCAATGTCGTACTACAATGTGGTCTTCACAATCCTGCCACCGCTTGTGATTGGAGTCTTCGACCAGTTCGTCTCAGCTCGAATGCTAGACCGTTATCCCCAGCTGTATCAGTTAGGGCAGTCTAACTATTTCTTTACGCCTGTGACATTCTTCTATTGGGTCGGAAATGCTTTCTATCACAGCGTGGTGAGTGTCCTCCACCAATCTTCAGAGATAGCCGGTAGGGGCAAAGTTGGATGGAACAAGAAGGACACTGTTGACCTATCTTATGAAGATTCTGTTCGCCTTCTCCCTCCTGGTTTTCTGGGGCGACCTCAAAGCTGCAGACGGGAAAGATACAGGTCTATGGGTCTGGGGAACGACACTCTACCTCGCAGTCCTCCTCACAGTACTAGGGAAAGCAGCCCTGATCTCCGAGTAAGCCAAGTCTGCCATTTCCGAGACGTACCGTTTGTCCGATCGAAACTTCTCTGACATTCGGGTTAGCGTTTGGACGAAATACACCCTAGCAGCTATCCCAGGATCATTCATCTTCACAATGGTTGCCCTACCGCTATACGCCGTCATTGCCCCTCTCTTAAACTTCTCGCTAGACTATCGAGGCATAGTCCCGAGGTTATGGGCTGATGCGGTTTTCTACTTTTGCTTGTTGTTGTTCCCGATCGTTTGTCTACTGAGGGACTATGTCTGGAAATAGTGAGTCCTTCCTTTTGAAGTCTGGAAGAGCGTACAGCTCCTAGCATAACGAAGGTGATACTGATCTGGGGTATTAGTTATCGACGAACATATTATCCCACGCCGTATCATATCGTCCAAGAGGTCCAGAAATTCAACCTTTCAGACTACAGACCAAGACAAGAGCAGTACGTTTCCTTCTATTCCCACCCCAATTTTACCTCCTCAGTGATCTTTAGCTATCAAATCCAATCTATCATTACCTCATTGATATGCGGACGTCTAAGTAACGTCAGTATTTGCTGACCTGCGCTCTCGTTTGACAGATTCCAGAAAGCCATCAAAAAGGTTCGAGCAACTCAACGGATGCGCAGACAACGTGGTTTTGCCTTCTCGCAGACTGAGAATGCAAGTCAGGATCAGACGAGGTTGATCAGGGCATATGACACTAGTATAGCTAGACCTTCGGGGTACTGATCAATGTCTCTGTACCCTGGCTGTGAGGAGGGATGTAGTCGACTCTTCAGGATGGGGTCAAAGTTGGCTTGACATGTTGAGATGGAATGAAAATCAATGATGCATAAGGATTATATAAATCGTTGCTGCGTGTTTGGCTTATCCTCGAGGTGATGTAAATGAAGCTGCTCAATCATCATCCGCAATATCGCAAGGTAGTCCGTCGTTCTATGCCGAACAACATTAGCACACCGTCATACTCGCGGATGCAAAGACAAGACGGGTAGGGAATACTGACATCAATATCATAGCTCGCCCATGGGACGTCTTTGTACCCCGAATTCGTGGATGCGTGAGCATACCTAAACTCGTCCCCTGGTCCACCTCTGAACAAGACTATCCGAACAGTCTTCGCCGTCGTCCACTGATCGCCTGAACAAAACAGTCAGCCTCGCCTCCAACTTCGTCCCATCCTCGCACCGTCCCATTCCTCGCAACAGGTCACGATCGCGCTTAAATGTCAAGACTGGGTTGGTAGGAAAAGCGACTTACCTAGTTGAGGCATGAGAACAGCTCTATCGCCCGTATCAAAGTTTGCCGGTTTGTTACCATTCGTCAAGAGTTTGGTGGCTAGTTGAGTGGTGATGACGACCGCGCATCGATGTATGGAAGTTGCTTTCCCAACTTGTTGTTTAGTTCTGTGAATTCCAGACATGCGTGAGCTGATTGACCGGGAAACTATCGCGTATTCCGGTACCACTTTCAGCTCACAATTCCATAAATCTGCGTCGAGCTGTCATGTCCATTGACGGATGACGGAAATGGTAACTCAAACTGTCGATTATTACGAGATTGACCTGCGAGGAATTGATATCCGAAGAAGAGGACGCAAAGGTTAGTAGCTATGCTCGTAGCATTTAGGGAAGACACAAGGCGAAGACAAACCTGTGGATTCCCCTCCAGCCAATCGTCAATCGTATTGAGGAAAGCTATCATCTGGACTTGAGTAGGTATCCGGAGGAGATGAATACCTTCGAGGATTGCATGCGGTGAAGTGTCTGCAACTTGGTCAGGTGTATTTGTTTCTACCTAGGGCAGATCACACCGCGTACAACTGACCTGTATGTCTTCGGTGTAGAGAATCGGCCGAATTGGCTAACCGCTCAAAGGTGATGGCTCCTTCCGAATCTACCTCAAGGTCAGCGATCAGGACACAATGCGGCATCAGAAATCTTACCCACTATAAGAACCTCTCCTGGTTCTATACGTTCACTATCCTCGTCGTCAAGCTGTACGGTCCCCAGGCGAGCGCTCATAGCTAGGGCTATCGCTACGCTGGTTTTCCCAATCCCCGGAGGACCTGATATCTCCACCGCCATCCCGGGGGATAGACTTCCTGGAAAACCCATCCGTCCCTTCCCCTTTGGCGATCGGCCGTTGGTGGAATCTGATCGAGAGGTTGAAAAGTGGGAGAGCAGGGAATCGATCGATGGTGAGAAGGTCGAGAAGGTTGGCAGTCGGGTCGACAATAGCTCGGAAGCGGTGGAGGAAGTAATTTGCGTCGTGCGTAGCGGGGAGCGGGAGACGGTCTCGACAGACGCGGAAGTATGTGAAGGCCCAGGCTCATTGCTAACAGCTTCTGCAAGGTTAGTACCCTTCGACGATCTTTTGATACCTATCTCACGTTGTACTTGGGCGATTTGCTGATGGATGTCCTCAGCCGCTGAGATTGTAATGTGCAGCTCTGCTAGATGTCAGCTAGTACATTGATACGAGTAGAGACGCCTCTCAAAGCCTCTCAGATGTCACGTACCTACTGCCAAGTCTTGAGCTGAAGACCGCGAGACATCCGCTACCGTCTTGTACCCGTTCTCGGCAAGGAGCGCATAGAGAGAATGGCTAAACTTTCAGGTGAGCACATTTACTCCACTCAAATGGATCTCAGGATCTTACGGTAGCTTGAGTGAAGATACAGAAGCATTGTTAGAGGGTCCATCGGGCATCGGAGGGTTGCAGAGAGGGCTGATGAATGCTCGTCGAGCGATTGTCCTCATGATTTCATACTCTGCGTCAGAGGTGGACGCGTTCACAACAACAAAAACGAGGGGCACCGACGGAGTTGTAGGTTGATGTCCGCTTGCAATCCCATAATGCCACGGAATATCGAGTGTGGCGGTTGCCTGCCTGCCTGTCCGGGGCCGCGTAAGAGTCGCGACGCTGACGCTGCTCAACCTGTCTGCTCATCGTCTGCAATTGTCTATCCAGCGACGACTAATATCGAGTCACACCTTCTGTCCTGCTTTAGCATCATCCCTCTCCTTCTTAAAGCTTTGTGCGCATCCGGCTGTGACTCGAAAAGCTCTTGCCCAACATGGTAGGATCTCATTGCAGCTCAAGGTCAGACCATCCACTGACCTGTCCACCCGTCCTTGCCTCTGCCTTTTTATGAACTCCTTGGATGCTGTATCGACTGTCTTCTCCCCATCTCGGTGTATCGTCTTCAAATACCTCGTATAGTCGGTGATGGAGCTAAACGGAGGCTCGGTAGTGGCTATGATTGGTAAAGACTGTGTGGCTATCGCTTGCGACCTTCGACTGGGTAATCAAGCAGTTACTACGGCCATGAACTTTGAGAAGGTCAGTCGCCTCAATATCATCTTAGGAGATCTATCCCGGTCATCATACATGATTCGTTGTGCTTCTCTATATCTGACACGTTGCGATAATCAGGTGTTCCCCGTCAACGATAGGTTGTTCTACGGTCTTCCCGGTCTCGCAACGGATGTCTATACATTGTGAGTACACACCTTTCCGCTCAACTTGTGTCGATGATTAGGGATGTTCATCCTACCACTCCATGAGCTGATGGATACTCAACCAGACGAGAGCATCTTCGGTTCCGAGTAAACATGTACAGAATGAAGGAGGAAAGAGAGATCACCCCCATCACATTCACCCACCTCCTTTCAAGCACTCTCTATGAGAAGCGGTACGTCTGCCTTATTCCCTCATGCCGTTGGCGTAGCTATAGTGCAGTCCTCATAGAACCACACTCGCCACTTGATACTGACGATCCGATCTCTATCAGCTTTGGCCCCTACTTCCTGGAACCCGTCGTCGCCGGTTTGACGACTCCCACAGCCATTGACCCAAAACCCAAACCCTTCATCTCGACCATGGACACGTGAGTCTCTCAAGCAGATCTAGTCTGAGCCTACTACGTGGCTGCGTTCTTATGATCCTGATGAAACCAAATCATAGGATCGGATGTATCACGACTCCCAAAGATTTTGCGGTAGCAGGCACAGCGACGAGCAAGCTTTACGGTGTTGCCGAGGGTTTATGGGAGCCTGATTTGGTATGTGCCCTCTCTTATATAGAGTATGACGTTTCATAAGCTTACCTAAACCTCTATAGGAACCCGAAGACTTGTTTGAGACGATTTCGCAGACGCTATTGAACGCCGTTGATCGTGATGCTCTGAGTGGTTGGGGAGCTATCGTTCACGTCATGTGAGTACCGTAACCGTGATCTGTTCGTGTAGATCTGGTGTTGCAATCTCGTTGAATGGCGTAAGAGATATAGAGCTGATAACCTGCTTCCCTCCAATAGTACCCAGGACAAGGTTATCACCCGTACATTGAGATCTAGGATGGATTGAGCGGGTCATTTGAAGATGGGGGGGGGATTGGAGGAGGTCGTCAGTGTCATTACGTAGAAGTGATTGTTTTGCCATTGAGATTTGCATATGTATACAAACATTGAATCAATTCGGCTTGCTTATCCTCTGAAGCGGTTATGATGACACGTTGCATAAAGTTGACGCTGAGGGATACCCCATTCAACCATCCGACGTCAACGATGGCTAGCGGATGTCTTATAGATCTGTCATCTCTGCCATGCATTCCCCATCTCTACGTTGTACCTTCAACAAACACATCATAAACAAACGTCTCCTCATCATTAGTTTACCACTGACAGCATCTATCTCCTCAAAGCTGCTCAACATCCATAACATCATCCGCGAGCTTCTGCTTCCCCTCCTCCAACCACGCATCAATCTTCGCCTTAAGCTCCGTAGCAGGAAGGCAATCCTCGTATTTTAATCTACCGAGCCAAGAACGTCAGTTTCTGTCCATTCCCTGTTAAAGTCGACGTCATGTACTAGAGGAAGGATAAGGGTGGATGTCAGTGGAGAGAACTCACGGGACATTGTTGAATGGATCAAGCTCTTTGGAGAGAAGGACGGCGCGGATAGTTCCCCTGTCTATGATGACTCTTGAGACGGGGAGGATGACAGGGTCTTTCATGACTGTATTTAGGGGTTAGCTCATGCCTGCAAAATCAGGTAAAGGAGGGACTCACGGGTTGCCAGTAATGGGTCTATAATTGGAAGATAGATAACAAACATGTCAGCAACAATCTTCCGCCCAACGACCCAGGCCACTCACCAAGGAACTCATCCGGAATCTCCCTCTCATCCTCGATCAAAATCGTCGCCCGCATATCCTCGACCCGTTGAATGAAAGCCACAACCTCCAATACCTCTGAATCAGTCATGATTGCCCGATTCTTCAACACCCGTGCAAATTTCTCAAAGACTTCCTTGGAATAACTCCGCCCATCGTTCGCAACCGCTCGAATAAACTCTGATTCATTCCCCAGATTTAGGTAGATCTGCGCAATAGCCGCTAAGAGCTTTTTTGGTTTGAATGAGAATTTATCGGGGTCTGCCAATTTTAGATCTTGCATTTTTGGACCGACGAGGTTGACCAAGTTCTCGTCCAACGTCTATAGAATTTTGATCAGCTTTTGAAATAGGGGTAGGAGGGCGGAGGCGCAACGGCATGTTGATTGGCAATACGTACAGCAGCAAGTCGATCAACAATTTCCTGAGTTACAAATGGCTCCCGAGTGGTTGCCGTAAACTCCCTGATCAGCTCGACATGATCCCTCCCCATCGACGTATGGAATGGAGCGCTGGACTCGGCAGATTTCAACTGAGATATCAAATCATCGCGTTCAGGCTGCGACAAAGCCGCCCAACCAGCTTCGTCGGCCTGTTGTGCTCTGATCGAGTTGATCTTAGACAGATTGGTAAGAGATTCTTCCAGGTGGAACGTCGTATCGCTCATAAGCATGTTGATGAATTTAATGAATCGGTCAAAGTCGTCACTGGATGGACAAGAAAGTTTAGACGCTGACCATGTGAACGACAAGCTTTGCTTGAAAACTCACTGGCGACTCTTGACGAATGCTGCACGGTGCAGTGGGTTCTCCCACATAGACTTGAAAATGTGGCTGACGTCTCGTCGGAAGGTAAATTTGTCTTTAGTTGGATTAACATCAGCATTCTGTTCAGTTGACTGAAGGTTAGGCAGAACAACTAACCCCAAAACTGTGTATGTCCACCAGTCATTTCAACATCTGAATATGAAAACAATCAGCCAGAATGACCAAGGAATGACTAAAGTGGTTCCAACTCACCAATGAAAAATCGGATCAGTGTAGGCATCAGATACTCCGTAGATAAAGAATGGTAACTGAGACGATCGAACAAAGGCCCCTTGCGATGATACCCGACCGGCCATAAACCGTTAGAGAGAATCTGCCCCTCTCATCAGCACTATTCACCCTCGAGACACAGTGGCACATACTGATACGAGTTTGGCTTTCAGGAAAGGGTTGTTGACGTAACCAGGGGAGAGGAAAGTGATAGCAAATGTGATGATAACATCCTTATCCGGCGACTCCAGGGCGTCGGGGTTATATCTATAGGAGTTGACAATTGATATCAGTACTTTCTGCCCTTTGATTTGCGTCTCACAGCAGCTCACCTTGCGAGGAAATCATAATACTCCGAGATATTTTCGATCAGATACTCCGGCAGCATACGGAACTGCAACGGCGCTTCCGCTGGCAAAGGCAGTCTAGTAAAGTAATAAGGAATCGTCAGGATAAGCCTTCTCGTCATGAGCATGATATGATCTCACGATATGGGCGTAGAAGGATGCTGGTGCTTGGGATCGACCAGGCGAGTCAACCAAGTCATCAGGAAGCCCATGAAAGTCACATTTAGCCTGACCAGAGCTGGATCGAGAAGCTGAGTGTCATAGGCATGGATCGAAGCGTGCAGAGTAGCAATGTCGGTTTTGAGTTTCTTAATACCAGCCTCACCCTGTTGCTGCATGGAGGGATTCTATTCTCATGTCAGCAATGAGACTTCTTTGCACAAGACTGCACCGTACAGTAGCCCATTCAGGTCTCATTGCTTCCGCTCGTTTTAGCTCCTTCTCCATCTCTGAGATATTCTTCTCCGCACGACCCCGGGTTCCGATGGTCTTGACGAGACCCAAATGTTGGAAAGCATTCAGCAAGAAGAAGAGGTCGGAGATGAAGTTTGTGCTCGGCTTAGTATCGACTGGAGAAACATGATTAGTCTTCGCCTCGTCATGTTGGCCAGCTGTGAGCTCTCGTAGATATATAAGAGATAGCTCACCCTCCATAGACGTCTCATTCCTCCCAAAGAATTCGTCGGCCTCCTCTTTTGTTGCCTTGATCTTAGTCTCTTCCTCGATGTCTATCCGTTTGCTCAATTTATAGTATTCTGCATCTATCTTATCGATCTGACGGAAACACGAGGTCAGTTAGACCCACGGGTTGCTCGACACAAAGACGGACCTTTGAGTATGCCACATCCATGACCGGCTCGAATAGCTTGAGCAGAACCACCTGCAAGTTCGTCATAAACCCATCAGACGACACTGTCCTAGGATCGACCTGCCAGTCGTTAGCTGATCCTTTGAATATTCAACTTGCTCCAAAGAAGCTCACCCTCATTCCAGATCGTTTCTCATTGAGCTTCAGGACCAAAGCGAAGAAATCCAGTATTCCTTCTCTGGAGTCTGGTGATGATCGGACGATAGCATTGTAGATGTTGAACAAGGATGTCTGGCAAGGAGGATGAGCCCTAATAAGACCACTGTGGAGAGAATACACTTACGTGTAAACTCGATAAGACATGCCGTAAGTTTGCCTTATTGGCATCGATATCAGCAACCTTTCGGTTGGTAGGGTCTGAGAAATATGTCTTCCAAATCTCGGGCTAGAATGCGAAGATTCAGTCATGGCTTTTCAATATGATAAATAGATGAGAGTATGAAGGACGCACAAATTCCCGAGGGTATACGCTCAGCCTAGTCAGTGGACCCAACAGCGATTGCCACTCGACCTTCGGAGCAGTCACTTCAGGAGCAACCCAAATTGGTAGCGCAGGAAGCTAAGCCGACGGTCATGTCAGAAACTTCATGGCGGGTGTAACAATCCAGTCGACGTGTACATACCAACGCGGCGATGGGCTTAACCTGAACTAATGTCGCCACCGCGCCCAAATATCTCCGCCACTCATCACCAAGCAAGTCAGGTGTTGGGTCGATTTTGAACCATTCTTGGAAGAAGAGACTGAGAGTCGGAGTGATCACCTCAGCCAGTCGGTCACCAGGACATCCAGCTGCCAAATCGTTCAAGAAAGGGAGGAGATCGGATGGGGATAGAGCTCGGAGGACGGACGATGTAGAAATAGAAGTAGATGCTGTGAGATGGTCTCCGTTTGTGTTTTGTGAGCTCGTGGGAGTGAGTGAGAGAAGGATCGGGAGGAACTCTGCTGGTCCTGTTGGTTTTCTACACTAGTGTGAGCTCGGTCGACACGCATGGGCCAGTCAACTCACTCTGCTGGCTGGGGAAACATCGTCGGATCCTCTAGCGTCAGACCGCAATATGAGATGATGAGTTCTTTGAGCTTTTCAAAAGCCTCTGTCCATCGATGTTTCTCTTCCGTTGAATAAGCCTGGGCGGTAACCGGATTAGTAGGCCGAGATTTTCTTGAAAGAGCAAACTGACCAGTCTATGATTCTCTCGATTCGATATATATAACCGTTTCCAGCACCCAGTCAGATACTCAAACACCGTTTCATTCTGGGGTAAGCCAGCGAGGACAGTCAACTGATCTTGATCATCTCTGATGACGCTGTCAGCTATCTAGTCCTTTGTAGTCATCCATGAGCAGAGATAGCTCACGAAGACGCCATGCTGGTCGGGTCGAGAGACAGCCGAGCTATAAGCAGTCGATCTGAAAGATCAAGAGTCGTTTGTAAGGGCTTGGGCCGGTCTGCAAGATGGTCAGTCACTGCATAGTAACGTGAGACGTCTGACATACCAGGCTCTTCTGCTGCAATCTCCTCCGAAAGGCCTTTGACCCAGCACAATCGCCAATCGCTCTCCTGAGCCTTATTTCGCTGTAGGACGACGGTCAGCCGGCTGACAACCAAGCAACACCAGCCTCAGACCTACATCAAGTGTCACCGAGAATATTTGCGACACCTTCTCTGTTTCCCACTGCTCATATCCCAGACTAGGTTTGACAGGCGTATGGCCAGCAGAAGACACCAATCTAGGTTTCACTGGCTCCTCCCTCATTGCAGAACTAGTTGAGGGTTTCTTACTAAGCACCGATGAGGTGGATATCGGTGTCGTCGAGCTTGGTCGTTTAGGCTGTGGAGTTGAGACGGAGGCTGGGAGGGGGGAGGGGGAGGGTGCCGAAGATCGAGGGACGGGCGAGGGGGTGGAGGCGAGTAGTCTAGAGCCGGCGGGTATAGATGTACGAGGTGCGGTGGTGGAGCTCGAGCCAGCTTCTGGAGCTGGAGGTGCGGTAGAGGCTGAGGACTGAGATTGCGATTGAGGAGTAGCGGAAGATCCGCCCAGACGAGCAAGACGCTTGAGTCGCATCTGAGAAGCCTAGAGTCAGCCTGGAAACGCACACGACAGCGAGGGTGCTTACCTTCTCAGCATCGCTGAGAGGCACCTCGTTCTCCGCCATGGCGATTTAACTTTTCGAAGTGAGTATCTTATGTATATGTACGGTGCAAGTCTGTCGATGTCAGTGGATGATGATATATATGTAGTGCTAATTGGTGCTATGGTATTCCATCCTCACCGCACAAAGGTCAACCACCTCACGATGACACAACGCGGCCAGGTTTCCCACGATTGCCCGGTTGGCTCGAAGCCGAGATTCAAAATACAGCCAGGTGTCTGTCTGTTCATCCATCACCACCAACTCTGGCAACCCAGTCTCAGCAGTCACCATGGCCCAGGTAGTCGAGTCCCTGGACAGACCGTCGACATATAAAGATAACAGGTCAGAAGTGAGTTTGCATTCCTCGATGACATAGCGGGAGCTACTTTAATTCTACTTTCATTCTGACACCTTTCCCAGCTCGACAGGGAAACGGAACGTCGACTCCTGGCTCAATCTAGTACGCTGTATCTCGGGAATCTGAGTTTCTATACGACCGAGGCTCAGATCTATGAGTGTGAGTATTATCAAGAGTGATCCCTGTGACATAAAACGGTATGCTGAATCTTAATAGTGTTCTCAAAATGTGCGCAGCCAGAGGTAGGGGGAGGGATCAAGCGGTGAGTTTCGCTGTGACAACACTGAGGTCTTATTCACGAAGCCCTCAAATCGGTATGGCTAACGAGTGATATCACAGGATTATCATGGGATTAGATAGAAATCAAAAGTGAGTGTTACTAAATGCCCTTTATCCTTTCTTCGTAGTTCGTACACAAACTTGTCACCTAACACAACTCCCAGAACGCCATGCGGTTTCGCCTTCGTCGAGTACTATCTCCACGAAGAAGCAGCATCGTCCCTTCGGTACATCTCAGGTACGAAGCTTGATGAAAGAGTCATACGATGTGATCTAGATCCGGGATACAAGGAAGGCCGACAATTTGGTAGGGGCAGAAGTGGTGGACAAGTGCGGGACGAGTTTAGGCAGGAATACGATAGTGGACGAGGTGGTTGGGGACATTTACGACTCGAACAAGAACGTCGACAACAGGAGCAAGATCGTCTAAGATCCCAGGTCCAGTTCGATACTTATGCGAGTCAGATTGGCGGATTGGGTATGGCGGGCGCTGACGTACCGGCGGGTGAGGGGCCGGCGATGATTATGGGTGAGCAGGAGCGGGGGAAGAGATCGAGAAGCGAGGATGAGGATGATGAGCGGAGAGTTGATGAGGATGGGAAGCGGTTTCGCGGGGATGGGGATGAGGAGTAGGGCGGGGGTTTACATAGATCTTCGTATTCGGGATTGGGATCTGCATTTGCATTGTCACATATTGCTCAGCACCTGCTTAACTTGTACTCGATAAATCATTGCAGCGTATCTAAAGCCTATGTGGGAAGGTCAAACTCAGAACCCACTCCAACACACCTGCCCAATGCAGAATGCAATGCATGGCATCTCATCTCAATCTTGACCTATTGATATCCACGCCAATCTATCCGAGTTTGTACAACCCCTACTCCCTCGCCTGTATCACCACTTCCACCCCTCCCCAACCCATCTCCTTCCATCGCCCCACCAGACCAATCACTTCTGCACCGTCGAGAAAATCGGCCATTTCTTCTCATGAACCTGAACCTGACCCTCTGGCGACCCTGGGATTGTCTTTCTCAATTTCTGTGTGAAGCAAATCATCAGTTAATCTCTCTCGCCTTCTCCTCATTGTCTCTCCGTCGATGTCCACACCGATTCAGCTTGATGAGAAGAGCTAGAGATCAAAAGTGAATGATAAGGATGACTAACTAGGTTATTGAATACGCAAGAGTTGAGTGTTTTCTCCGGTTTTCGACATGCTTGGAAATACTTTTTCATTTATCAGCTGTGCTCTATACGAGATGTCATGGAGGTAGTTGACCAAAGCAACCGACTTACCTGGTTATTCTTTTCTAGACATTGCCAATGAGCGTCGAATTCTACTAGACATGATTCCCGCATTTTCCCAATACTGTGGATCGCCTATGTCAGTTCCATCCTTCGCCTCGACAAAACATTCCTCGCATTCCTGACAAGACGGATTCCAGCTGAGAAGAATAGGAGCCAAGAGCTCCAGCCTCGTTCTACGAGCACTCTATCCACCAGAAGGACCGGCTCCAGGACCGCAGGACCGTGACTACCGACAACACTCCTCTCCGAGTCCGACTCCGTCTCTTATCAATTTCGTCCTCCTCCCATCCTAGCACTACCTGACCCATCCCAACCCAAAGTCCACGGTAGACGACCGACTCACAGTTCAGCAGCACACCGCGTAACTTTTCTCCCCTCTTTCAAACAATGCGCCGGATCCCTATTTTCCTGTTTACAAAGCATAAAGTCCTCTGCAAATTCATTATCAGCTTTCATTCCACATTTTCATTTCTGCTGGAACCAGATTTCCAGTTGGCAGATCTGGTCCAGGATAATAAGGCTCTAAACAGAGGATATCGAGATCTACAGTATCCTGTATACAGTATACAGGATACAGTAGTCCAGGAGCTACACCAAGATAAAGTAAAACTTACCATTGACTTCCCGACAATGTTCGCCAATAAAGAACGATGCGCTCTTGAGCGGGGCGGAGGTGACTCCCAGCTCGTCAACTGGGGGGACAGATGACGGGAGGGGGTTGGGGTCGGTGTAAGGTGTATCTGTGAAGACAGCTGTTCTGTGGCTTGCCATTTTGGGCGACGATAGGAGGGTGTGGAGGAAGAGGAGAGAAGGGGAAGGGAGGTAAGGTCAGTTGAATTGGGTATTGAGGTTGTTATGTATACGTTGACGATAGCCATACAGGTTCTAATAGGTGTACATCCATTGGCAGAGGGGACCGCCAACCCCGTATCCCGTGGTAATCCCGGAAGACGCCGATCCGCCTCTATCCGCCATGTGGCATTCATTACCTATGTCCCATCCATCTCTCCATGTAACATGACGGAAGACGATTGAGAGTGGGAACCAATACTGCTGCTCAAACCAGGGAGAGCCTAGTGGTGATTATCATGTAATGCATATCCATAGAATGTCCTACAATCCTAGACCCTCACCGACCCTTCCAATCCCCGCCAGCGTCCCCTCCGACCCAACTGGCCGCCCGCGCCATCCCTCCCGCACCGAAATATCCCGCCGAGCTCTCAGATCCTGCCCCAGCAGGCGAAGCTCCAGGTAACGAGGAGGGTATGACCTCCTTCTCCCCCGCGACCGCTTTTGTCACCTCTTTCTGTGCTCTCATCAGAACTCTCAGCCCGAATGCTGCCACTGTCCATACCCCGCCTGCGAGACTGCGTCAGTGGAAGCGCTCATATGATGAATGCGAGAAGGTGGAAGACACATCAGTAGCGTACCTACGACGCCTACTAGACGAATCAGGAATTGGTACAGCGTCGTCGTCCGTTCTCTGATCGTCAGCGCCATGGCTTCGAGGTCGTATTTGAAAAATATGCCAGGAACGCCTTTGCCATGTTCGAATGACCGGGTGTAGTCTGTTACGGCATACTGTTTGGAGTTGTAAGCCTTTATTCGCGGGTAGAGGGATAAATACCTACCTGCGAGGTTACAAGGCGACGTCGACTGGCATCGATGTATGTTGTAGGGACTATGCGGAGGTAGTATTGGAAGATTGTGAATGCTGATTGGAAGTCAATCAGCCACCAGCCTAAAGTTTGTTCTATTACGCGAGAAGCAAACCCACGTTGATCTGTAACCTCAAGACTCAAATCAAGGGGTTGGGAGATTGCGGGGAAGAATGGGCCGAAAGAAAATTCGTGCACAATGTGGGAAAGATTCATCACTTGTGACAGTACAGCGAAATCAGTAACGAATCGCACTCTCGAAGGAGTCGCAGAGAGACGGAAACTCGAAACCTAAACTCACAGGAATGCTCAGTATGCTCAAAGCTCATATATCCATGACCCAATGTTGTCACATGCAGATTCGCTGTGACCTTCTTCACCTCGACACTCCCATAGATTCTGCACGCCGGCCCATCATCGACTTTATCATATGTGGGACGGTACGCTTGGTGGTGTTTCTGCAGCTGTCTTGCAGAAGATGATGTGAAGAGGGAGCGGAGACCGGAGAGGGAACGACGTTGATTTGGTGTGTGTCTTCTTGAGGAGGAGATTATTTTGGAGGCTGAGGGAGCGGTTGGGGAGATCAATCTGGAAGATAGAAGAGATCAGCGTCGGGAATATGGAGACATTGATATAGGACTCACTTCATCGAGCTCGCTTTTCCAATGGCGAAATTTGTCTAATAAACCCATCTTGTCAGACATGCGTTTCCTTCACCATAGACAAGGGACAGGTGACCCACCCCCTCTTTCTTGAAATCATCACTAAGATGTAATCTATCCCCCACAGCGTCTCTCAAATCAATCGTGAGATCTACAAGTCCGTTCATGTTGCACAATCAGTGTCCTTTCCCCACAATTCTATCACAGTAGACTTGTCGACGGGTCTGCGTCGATAGTCAGAAAGAAGAGGACATACAATGACAAGGCATCGCTACTGTCAGATCAACATTCAGTTGAAGACTCTTCTCGAGCTCGTGATCAACTTGGAAAGTGTAATCTGGTGCTCCGTAAAGGTATTCTCCGAGGTCGTTCTGCAGCGAGGGAGTGTGTTGGGTAGGTTGATACAAGAGGGATGGGGCGGTCATATCAGCGATAGGCTAACAGAAAACATCGATGTGTGTCGAGTGTCTGCCTGGTGAAGATCATAGCAGAAATGGTACCCACCAAAACGAGTAGGAAGATCACAATCCCAACAATAGCAGTGAGCACACCACCGCGTCTCGATCTGACAGTATATGTAGCCTGAACCTATTCAAGATATTAGCTCTTCCTTTCCATACTTCTGAATGTGTTATGGGTCTTCGCAGTGCCCAGGAGGCTTCCCATCAAGGGAGCTCAAGAGGCCACCAGGATGCTTCCTCTCGACAGAGGATTGCAGACAGGGGCCAGAAAGTCGGACAAACCTTTGGAAACGCGTCAAAGCTCTTCAGCGGGGCAATCTTATCCAGCTCATCTAATAGCGATGATCCGCCGTGCCCATTCCCGTTGGAGGATCCGAGGAGCTCTTGCCGGTCGGATCTTGAGGAGCGAATGCTTGCATGGTCTACCAGGTGCGGCTCGAACATGGTGAGTTCGGGACCTTGGAAGCAGGAGAAGGGGAATAGGAGTGGGGAGGATTGAGATGAAATGTGCAGGAGCACCAATAATGTGTTGCTGGAAGAGAAGCAACGCTGAAACGTGACTGCGACATGAAGCGGAAGCAATCTGGATTACTATTACTATTCTTTGACCCTTGCAGCTAGCTAACTTGCTCTTTCTCATGGGGATAAACTTGAAACAGATTCATAGGTTCTTGAGGTCTCGGGGTCTAAAAATAATAACAGTACAAGACTGCATGAATATGAAATGAGTAAGGTCTCCGTTCTTTTATATCAAACACGCATTAACAGCAACTGAGCAAATCAAAAGGGTGGGGACGATGTGGACGATAGCGTGAAGTCAATGACGACCTCTTTTATTGGGATGTGGAGGGAGGGGAGGGGGGCCCTGACGAAATGAGGGGAGCAAACTAGTAAAAGAGCGAAAACGAAGGATAAAAACAATCGTCCATCCATGAGCGATAGGGAAGGCAGAACGAACGGGACTTTCCGGAACAGCAGACTATGAAGACGAGAATAGGGCAAGCTGGGATTCAGTGAAGAAACCGTGGCTCCTGCCCAACGAGATGAGGTATTCGGCTTGCGCCAGCTTGGCCTCAAGAAGTGCGTTCCTCTCCAGAGCCTCTTCCAGCATATCCTTTTCCTTCTTCTTCTCCAGCCTCTTCTTCTCAGCGAAGACCGCACCTGCCTTCCTGTGCTTCTCCTGTGATTCTTCCAGCTGACGAAGCTTCTCGTGAGTGTCCGGGTGGGCTTTCTCGTACACGTCATCGAAAGTTCGGAAAAGGCGGACGTCCATCAACTGTTCAACGGGGATGCCGGTGATCGCAGCAGCCTTAACAGCAAAGGACTCGATAAGAGCCTTGGTGTTTCGCTTGTTCTTCTTCGCAGCTGTCGACACATTCGGGGTGGAGACGGTCGAGCCCGTTGAAAGGGCAAGGGAAGATTTCTTGCTTTGGCGACCTCGCTTAGGGGCCTTGAAGGTCTCAGACAGCTCGTCATCGACATCCGACGCGCGTCGCTTAGTGGACGCCGCAGCTTGAGTGAATTGGCCGTGGCCGAATTCAGCAGGTATTTCTACTTGTGCCTCAGCCAGTGTCACCAAGACAGGCGATGGGGAAGAGTAGAGGCTGTTGTAAACGCCGTTAATGGCCGGGGAGCTCGAGAATTGCCTCGGGTCAAGGGTCGCCGAGTTCTCAGATTCTGTGGAAGGCGCTGGCGAAGCGGGCTTTGCGAAACCGTCAGACATGCTCATCCCAGTCAAGGGGTCGTTCGAGAACGATGAGAAGTCTGACGCGCTCAAAGCCTCTTCGATATCGACTGAGCTGTATGAACCCAGAGGTGAGAGGACGGGGAGGAAAGGCGTCGACAAGGACTCGCTGTTGACCTCGGTCCCAGAGGGGTAGGTCGACTCGGCCAGCCCTAGGAAGGTCGAGAGGTCAAACAGCGAGTCGTCGGGGCTGAAGTCTTGGGCTACACTGGCGGCCAGCATCTCTTGATTGGAGTTTGCGGAGATGAAGGGAGCAGGTAAGTCGTCGACGCCCGAGAAGAAGTTGTTCGAAGTGAAGTCGATCATGGAAAGATTCAGTTCGAAAGGAGGATTTGATTCAATCGACGTGGCGGTTGAATTTTCGATATGAAGATCGATTTTTGGGTTGATTGGCGATTGCTTGGCACTCGTCAAGGGGTTCGGAAAGGTGATTGGGTGCTTGACGTTGGTAGACCTAGGTCGAAGTCGTCGAGGAGGAGGAGGGAGATGAGTGGGTAAGGAGTGTTCGAAGTGTTCGGGTGGACCTTGACTATGCGATCGTCAGCATACGCTGTATTGTAGGAGGACGCCAGCAATGATTGCGACTCACGTTGAGGTTCCGAGGCCAAAGGCAGGACCAGATGGCGGTTGTCTGGAGGGGTCACGTATGCAGACATTGGGGAGGTGATATGAAGTAATGGCAATGACAAAGTGTGCAAGTTATACGACGTTAGTTGCATGGACAGATAAACCGGAAGTAAGAATTGGTCGCGACAGGTGAAAATAGGGTAAACAAGCATGATACGTCAGCATCCAGTCATGTCCGACAAAGTGCCACATTGATGATTACCAATCGCTGATTTGATTGGGCGCGACACTCACGTTGTGTTTAGACTGTGTAGAACAGTAATGCCCGTGGGCTTTTGCGAGTTATCTAGGTGTGAAGGTTGAACGTTTGACACGTACACCGAGCCTGAGCAGTGGTGAGTCGCGTTTGACAGGGGAGGGCGGTTTGGTTCGACTGCGAGCCAAGGAGCGGGGACAGGGAGGTGGTTGACGGGTTGGGAATTGTGTAAATGATGAAGGAAGCCATGATGGGCAGATTGAATATGAACCGGAATTGGTTCGGAGGGGTGGGGTGAGGGGTTTAAAAGTGATCCGGGAGGACTTGGGTATGGAAGACAATGGTTGTTACTTGTATCAAGTGACTGGGGTGTGCTTTCCTGGCTTAAGCGGAGAAGAACATTGTGGACGGTCTTATTAAATTCGTCTAGTTCGTGTGATGGAATGGGGGGTGTGGGTGGGTAAAAGTGCCAGCGGCGTGAGGGGACTGCTCGTTAACGTTGATGAGCAGTGCTGGGGTGGTGTGGTTGTGTATTTATTGGGAAGTGGTAAGGAGAAAGAAAGAGAAGAAGCAGGAAGAAAGGACGAGGCGGTGGGAAAAGCCGGGGTGGGCTAGGAGGGGTTTCGCCAAGGGATCTTTTCAAACCCTGAAACTCGTGACTTAACGCCGTCATCAGTCAAATATAATCCCGGCCCGTGGCGCGTTGGTGGATTCGGCGCGGCCTCAATCAAAACAACAAAAACACCTAATATACTAATATACACACAGTACTACTTGGATCACTCACGCACGTTCTTCTCTCTCTCCCATGCATCGAACGTGGTGCTCAATTGCATCTCATGTGCAGTCTATTCCCCCTTCCACATGTTTTACAACCACAGCTTAAGCTCAGCCGCCGTCCCTCATGCTCATGCTCATGCACATGCATCGTGCGCGCTGCAGATCGTCTGTTTGTTGCCCCGCCGGTCGCCCAGGTGCCCGATGGCGGACCAGCCGAAACGCCAGACTAGCTCGGATGACAGAATCATAACCCACCGTTTTGGCTCACTGGCGTTTAAGTATTTAATGTGTTCTAATGGAGTGGTGGCGAGCAGCTGTGATCAGCCTGCTCATCTACATCCACATCTACATCTACTAAGTGCTGATCTCATCGCGCTGCGGCTTAACTGATCCCACTCCATCTACTCACACCATTCTATTTCTTCCTTGTTGCTCCAATCCCCGCTCATTGCACCCGCGTATATAGTGCCCCACTATCGCGTCATCAATAGGCCACCATGGAACTCTTGACTCCTCCGCTGACGCCAGCAACGAATCCTCGAAAGTCGATCGATGCCATATTGAAAGGCACCTCCACAGGCTATCAAACACGGTCGCAAACCGCTCGAGCTCGTTCGAAATCGCCCACCCAAGCCCTGTCAGGCTCTGCCACCTCTTCGGAGCAATCAGTCTCGTCGTCAAACTTTACGGAACCTGAACTGGCACCATGGTCCTCTCCAGAGTTTATGGAGCTTCCTCCGCCCCTGTCAAATTATGCAGAGATGGCGATGCCCGATCTGGAATTGCCAGAGTCAGCCATGAACGTCGATAGTACCACCCTTATCGAAGTCACAGCACCAGAGACGCTCGCCGATGAGAGCGATGAAACTACAAAGTACGCTTGGCGAGAAGGGATGACGGCCCAGGAAAGAGACGCGAGGGAGGAGTGGATCAGTGAGAAGAGAGGACGAAGTGGTCTCCGAATCGTTATCGTGACCGGTACGCCATGTAGACCTCACCTGCAATCAGTCTGTAGCTGACCGCGACACGTTTAGAAAATTTCCTGCCTAAAGTCGACGGAGTCACTAGAACCCTGGCGAGGCTGCTTGAACACCTCGAAAGGGAGGGACACTCTTGTATGCTCCTGGGACCAGGGAGCGGGATGGTATGTCTGCTTCTGCACAATGGCTTACCTGGCTGACGGCATGTAGAGCCACTACGCGTCGCATCCTCTGGTGGGGACGGCTGGGGTACCCCTTGTAGTCTACCCTGGCTTGAAGCTCAACTTCCTGCGTCCCAAATTTATGCGCTCCATCAAAGACTTTGTAAGGGAAAGATATCCATTGAATCGCCTAAATTCATGCTGAGATAGCTGCATAGCAACCGGACGTGGTGCATTTCGTCGATCCGATTTGGCTCGGAGCGCAAACGCTCATGGCGATGGAGCTCGGTTGGGCAGGGGAGGAATGGGTCGGCGAAAGTGGACCAGCACTCGGAGCTGGTATTGCAGGAGCAGTTGTGGCGAGTTACCACACGTAGGTTGCGTTACCAGTGTCAGTGTCAGACATCGAGACTGAGTGATCCACGCTTCACTAGGAATCTCGCAACATATGCCACGCTATTTGGCATGGCGTGGCTGGAGCCAATCATGTGGAGGTGGCAACGGTGGCTCTATTCCAAGTAAATCCCCCTTATTCTCCCGCATTCTACGTCACTGACATCCATCGTTTCAAAGGACGCTTCTAACATTATGCCCTTCGCCTTCAACGCTATCAATGCTGAACGGACAATCGTTCAATCCCGTCCGCCTTTGGCCACGGGGAGTTGCTTTAGCCCAGTTTAATCCCAGCAAACGATGTGCAGCAATGCGTGCTTCATGGGGTGTAGGCGAGGTGCAGACCCTTCCAAAAACCGCAGAGCCAGTCCAAATGATCCAGACCAAAGAGGACAAACCATTACCAATGGGTATCAACCATTCTGGCCGGAAAGTCAGTTTACCCTTAACCCCACCAGCCAGTCCGTGGGTTCAACCCCAGCGTCCGGCAACCTTTGATGCCACATATCCTGTCCTGTCGGGACAAGGGATACCACCTCTTCCATCACGTGTAGTCCTCCTGTACGTAGGCCGGGTATCATGGGAGAAGAACCTTCTCCTTCTCCTAAAGGCATATGGGAAGCTGCAATCGCAGCTGCCTAGCGGCACTGCACTCCCCAAATTGGTGTTTGTTGGCGATGGCCCGGCGCGGGTGGAGCTGGAGAATCAATGTGCGGCCGAAGGCTGGGACGCGGTGTTCATGGGCCATCGGTCTGGAGAGGAGTTAGCGAGGTGTTACGCTTCTGCAGATATATTTGCGTTCCCCAGCTTCACAGAGGTGGGGTCCTACCTGAATTACGAGGTCAACGGCAAGCTAATAGTTATTAGACATTCGGCCAAGTCGTCTTGGAAGCATTAGCTTCTGGTTTGGTGAGCTCCCTCCAGATATTTCACAAAATCCCAACTAACGACCACTGCAGCCCGTCGTAGGCTTAGACGCAGAAGGGACTCGAGACCTAGTCTCCCCGCAACGGACCGGTCTCCTCCTCCCCCTCCCAACATCAGCTACCAAAACCCTCGAAAACCCCTCCCGAACCTGGCCCACAATTTGCCGATCTGTGGACCACCCTCTCTTCGGGGTATGTGCCGATGGGTATGCAAGCCTATTAGCATCTTTGGTGGTGAATCACGATCTTCGGCGGGAGATGGGCGGGCGGGCGAGTACGGAGGGGATAGAGGGATACACGTGGTGGGATGCTATGGAGGTCAGTCGAATTTTATATAAAAGATAGGATGCTGATTATGCTTTAGAGATGTGTCGATGGGTACAGGGAGGCGATCAGGATATCACGAGCAAAACGTTCAATATCAGTAGTCACTGTGACACATCCTGATCCTAAATCCGGCTCATCTCCCCTACCGCGTACCGACGCGTCCGAATCCCGCACAATCCCTTTCCCAAGTCCAAGTCCCAACAGGATCTCACGTGTAAACAAAGCAATTTCCAGCAGTCTCGCACATCGAGGGAAATGGGCAAAATCAGGTCTCCCGTCAGCGGTTAAAACAGACGGCGGGCTGGCCAAAAGATTATTGGGAAGGAGTAAGATTGATACAGCTGAGAATCTTTGGCATCTCAGTGAGTAAAGTATCCTTCCATTCATTGGGTTGGCTTTTAACTGGTGGAAATGACGGTGGAGACGTGGCTGATGGGTATGCTTTAGAAACTCTCATCAAAGCTTTGGTGGCTATCTATTTGTTTTACGCCATTTATTCGCATCATATCGCAAGTCGTGGTGACGTAGGGATGGGGATGGGTTTGTTGTCGGGGAAGTCGGTTGATATTTGAGGAGTTTTTTGACATTTTGCTGCGCGTTCCGCCGTTTGTACCAGGCTACTGGTCTTGCCCTACACTTGGTAGATATTTGATTGATAAGACGTATCTCGCAGACAGTATAATGAACTAATGATGATCAATGAGTCACTAAGACACTTACCATTGACACTACTGCTATTCGACTTGGCACTCATTGAAACAAACCTCCTTGCCTCATGTCATTTCCACCAAAAGCCCAATCATACAGTAGGCACGATAAGTGATTGGAAAAATACATTTGCATAAGATTAGACTTCGCCGGTAACTTGTACGCGAAGTAGATCCGAGATAAGGTTTAGTGGGTAATATTTCTGACAACGTTCCTCCAATGCTCTAGCACCTTCAGCACCTCTCCACTCGATGCAACGGCCAGACCTAGAAATCAACAAAGAAGTGATCATATGGTCCAGTCCCCGTTTTCCCGTACTCGCTAACGTCGGCTTCTTGATATCGATCGAATCTGATTCCTTTGTTAGCCAATTTTATTCAGGCCATTCGGGGAACGTGTGATTCCTTCCTACAACTCCACATCGCCACAATGCCACAATGAAGAACAATTTCATACTCACTGACTGGCATCCCCATCACCCTCGATCTTGGGCACATACGGTGCGGGAATCTCTCTTCTATACAGCTTATCCCAATCGACCTCTGCAAACCACCCGTGCGCGAAAATGTCCGAAGATCCTGCTCTCAGGTTTCCGTATCTCTTGGTCAGATCGCCGACGAGGAGGTTTTTCAGCAGTTCTTTAGCCAAGGCGTCAAAGTAGGTTGGGTAGCGGACTTTTCCAGCGATAATCTGAGAGTAAAATATGCTCGCGTTAGCGCATAACACTTATCGAAAGACGAAATGTGGCGTGGATGAGACAGAGTATGTGGTGGGATGAATACGTACCTTCTCGTATAGTTTCATGGGATTTCCATCCTCGTTGTAAAATGGTGGGTAGCCAGCCTGTACCATATCAATTATCTGAGCTTGATCACGATGAAAATTCTGCTCACCAGCATTTCAAAGATAAGCACACCAAGAGCATACCAATCCACACTCTTATTATAGCCTTTGGATTGAACAACCTCAGGTGCCACTATGATGCGCGACGGCTCAGCTTGTCCCTCATCCACCAGAACTCATCTAGTAAAGCACAGCGAACAAATCGACTCACGATAATCTGGTGTCCCACACAATGTCCATGTAACGTCCGGCACATGCTTCGCGAATCCAAAATCGGTGATTTTGACATGTCCATCGGCTCCCAAAAGCAAATTTTCTGGTTTAAGATCGCGGTAAATGATATCTAGAGAATGGAGATAATCTAATCCCAGGGCCACTTCTGCCGCATAGAACTTTGCCACAGAATTGGGGAAACGCTAACAAAGTTTGTTAGACCATTTGAGTATATCCTCCCTCATTCCAGTTGGCCGAATCAAGCTCACCTGACTCTTTCGCAACAGACTGAACAGTTCTCCACCAGCCACAAAGTCCATCACCATGTACAGATTGTGAACATCTTGAAATGTTCCCCACAGGTTCACTAGAAATGGATGTCGTACTCTGACCAGCATTTCACGCTCGGAATTGGTGTGTTCGACCTGTTTCATTTTGATGACCTTCTCTTTGCCCAAAACTTTGACGGCATAGAATCTGCCATTGTGTTTAGATCTGACGAGATGGACACGACCAAATGACCCTGTACCAAGTCTGCCAGATGCATCAGCGGTCATGAAGCGCAGGTTGTGGCTCAAGCTTTGATACGCGGCACTCACGTCCGTTCAATTGCAAAGTCCGCTAGAGCGTATCTACCAGCTGTCTTTCTCAAAGGCTGAGCGCCCTGACTACCAGTAGGCTGAGTGGGGACTTTAGCGGTAGCTGGTAGTTGAGTTGCAACAGTATCTAGAGCTGCTTGGGTCGCTGCGGCATTGATGGCAGCTACCCGAGCCTGTTGAGTCGCCTGGTGCAAGTTCGCCTGAGCTTGAGCAGCCTATCATTCGTTACGTTTGCGTAAGCACCGACCCATGAATAACCTCTACAAAGAAGCACGACTACTCACCTGCTCCTGAGCCTCTCGAGCTTTCTCTCTCATCCGCTCCTCGTCAACACTGCTGTTCCGCCCAACACCAGTAGCTACCGCACCGTGGATGGTGAGTCCTGACACATCGGCCATTTCAACGCTCATATTCCTGCTAGCTCCGTACTGCTGTTGTTGCTGCTGTTGCTGTTGGACTTGCTGCTGGTGCCCGCCGGACCCGCCGGTCGGGTAGCCGAGGGACACTGGCGCTTGGCCTCCTTGAACACCTAAAGCTGAGGAAAGCGTTCGGGCAGAAGGTGGGACGGCCGAAAGTGAGGATGATGCAGATGAGCCAGCAGCTGATGATTGGGAATTGGATTGCTTCTGAGGTGGTGAGTTACTGCCACGCCAAGGATATGATCAGCCGAACACGTTGTCGTCAACAACCCAAGCACTTACCCTTCAACTCCCTCCATCGCCGAGCCAGCTCCGCTGACGTTGTAAGTGGGTTGCTGATACTGAGACTGCTGCTGCTGAGGACTGGATTTCGAGTAGTAGTTGTTCTGCCCCGCTGTGGAATGAGCGACGGGTGAGGATGGAGCTGGGAGAGGGGATTTAGTGCTAGAGTTCTGCTTGCGATGCAGCTTATCCGAGACCTTGGCGAACATGGCGGAAGAAAAGGAGGTAGGCCTTTATGAACGGGAGGGGAGCAGGTGAAAGGAATAGCTCGTCCGGCGCCAGCGCTTCAGGTAGGTTTAGGTTAGAGACTAGACCACGGTGCTGGGAGTGGGAAGCCGGAAGGGACGTCGGTTGGATGCGGATTAAAGGGGAGAAGATTGAAGAGTGATGATGGTGAAGAGGTATTTACACTATGTACAATGCAATGACGGAAGATGTATGCACAAGGGGGAGATGGTGAATGGGCAACAAGGAGTAGCAAGGTTGTGACCCGTTACCCGGGATGGTCCAGAGAGAGGCTGAACGTCGATCGGCGGCACCATTCCAATTTGCCCGATGCGGCGATTTAACTCATGCATTCTAGGCGCCAATCTTCTCGTCCAGCCTCTACATTCTATCAGATCAGGTAGTATGAGATGCACTCTCTCGGTTCCAGCTCTTAGCAGGTGCAATCCGGTCAACAGACTGCTCAGTGCTGAGGGTAGAGTCTCCGATAGGAAGTGGGGCAGATCGCGTAGGATCAGGTAGGACTGGATTCCAACAGAATAAATATATGGCTGCTCGGCTTCTTACGTGCTGATCGGCGTCTTGTTCAAAGTGGTCGCTTTCGTCTCTAACATGGTCTCGCAGAATGACAGCTTATCTGCAGCTGATATACTCGCGACTCAGACACTTGTCTCTTTGCGTGAGAGCGATAGACCGTTACCCCTATATCCCTACTTGTTATGAGTCACCAAAGATAGACAGGCGCGTCTGTCCTGTGCTGGCTGTTGAACGTTATTTTGGTGGATCTCAACGCCACACCCTGGTCCGGGGCTCCACGTTGTGCCATGGAAGTTCTCGTTTCAATTTCGACAATTTCCATGTCACCAAACCATCTATCGGATGCTTCGACCTGCAAGTATCATCAAAAACCTACTGAAACCTTCCTCTTTACCAATCATGTCAGCCCCACCATTCAGAGGTCGCGGAAACCATACGCGGCCGAGGGGACGCGGAGGCTCTGCTCCGAACAGAGGCGGCGGTGGTCCAGGACGAGGCGGACATTTTCCTAGTCACCTTCCCCAACATGACGCTTTGTCTACCCAGGCGTCCACACCATTTGATAGCGGTATGACAACTCCTGCCGAGCCCGAGGATGACAAGAGACGATTCTCTGAATTCTCTGGACTGGGACCAGAGCTTTTGAGCAAGATACCTTTCGAGTTTTGTACGGAGGTGAGCTACCATTGATGAACTGCTTCAGACGACTGATGGGAATCTTGTCAGGTACAAGCGGCAACTCTTCCAGCTATTTTGGATCAACATGATGTTTTGGCGCAAGCCAAGACCGGCACGGGGAAGACTTTAGCTTTTCTGGTTCCCTCGATCCAGAGGCTTATAACTTCAAACCCCACCCCATCCCAACAGCATACCTCCATTTTAGTACTCTCCCCCACAAGAGAATTAGCCATGCAGATAGGTGATGCTGCGGAGATGCTGCTGGGTGGTAAAGGTGGGCGATTCGGCGTGAAATGCGTCGTAGGAGGAACAAACATGGATAGGGATATCAAAGAGATGCGTGCTCAGCGGTATGCTCGTTCTCACTCTTTATTTTGACATTGCGCTGATGCCGATTTTGTGTGTTGGATTCGAAGTGCAGATGTCCTGGTTGCAACCCCTGGTAGACTGGTGGATCTACTACAGAACGGAGGCCTCAAGCCTAGACTAGCACAACTCCGTGAGTATACTTTGATCGAAGGAAGCTGACTCCGTAGGAACGCTTGTGCTGGATGAAGCTGATCGACTGTTGGATGCCGGATTCCGTCGGGAGCTTCTGCAGATCCTGGAAGCTCTACCGGACCGATCCAAGTCTCCCCGACAGACTCTACTGTTCTCTGCTACCATTCCCAAGGAAGTTCATACTGTGAGCCATTCGAGGCTGACATAAGCTGATGATGTCAGATCGCGTCCTTGGCACTGAAGCCCGACCACAAGTTCATCACAACTCTCACAGAAGAAGACGTGAATGTGCATGAGCATGTTAGACAGGAGAGCCTGGTAGTTCCCGGCGAAGACATCCTGTCAGCCTCCCTTGACGTCCTACTCAAGGAAGAAGAAAAGGGCAAGGACGGATCTGGCTTCAAAGGTAAGCCTGGGCAAGTCGAGTCCGACTGACCACCTCCAGTCATGGTGTTCTTGCCCACTGCCCGAGCTGCCGGATTATACTACGAGCTGTTCTCTGCCATGTCCATTGACTTCCCAGTGTGGGAGATCCATTCACGGATGTCGCAGCCAAAACGAGTGAAAGCTACGGATGCTTTCCGGGAAGCTGAGAAGGGTGTACTGTTTTCTTCCGATGTCACCGCTCGAGGCATTGATGTCAAGGGTGTAACAGCAGTAGTCCAAATCGGTCTTCCAAGCTCAGCCGAACAATGTGAGCTTCAACTCATCCCATATTCTTGGCATGCCCCTTACTGACTGCTTCTTCAGACGTACATCGCTTGGGTCGAACTGCTCGAGCCGGAGCATCCGGCCACGGGATCCTCATTCTAGGCGACTACGAGACCTTCTTCCTGAACAACCGCGAAATGAAATCCTTCAACCTCCATCCCCACCCTCCCTTGGACCCTACATCTCCATCCAGAACATTAGTGGCCCAAGCGTTAGAGCGAGTACCGGACGAAGCTAAAGCGCAAGCCTATCAAGCATGGTTGGGATACTACAACTCCAATCTGAAGAATCTGAGATGGGACCAAAACGATTTGGTGAGGAATGGAAATGACTATGCTAGATATACATTACGATATCAGGGTGACAGTCAGGGGGAAGGGGATTGGAAACCTCCTGGATTGCTTGCGAAGACTGTCGGGAAGATGGGGCTGAAGGGTATTAGGGGGCTTTATATTGTCAAAGAACAGCCCAGAGAAGGTGGTCAACGCAATGGTGGTGGGGGTGCTGGCGGCGGTGGCAGAGGCGGCGGTGGAGGTGGCAGAGGTGGTGGAGCAGGTGGAGCAGGGAGAGGTGCTGAGCAACCTCGAAAGAGGGAGAGGGAAGATGGTACCCAGCCTACTAGGGGTGTTCCAGGTGGTGGACCCAGAGGGAGGGGAGGATTTGGAGGTAGGGGTCGCGGTGGGGGCGGCGGTGGTGGTGGCGGCGGCGGAGGTAGAGGAGGTAGGGGATTCGGTGGTGGTGGGCGTGGAGGACTGTAAACATCTCGAGATCAGATATCGTATAGAGAGACATCAGAGTATGCATAAAATTCGTCCATCTGGTATCATTTCGGCTGTTTGACCATAATTGATTGCCGGACCGGCTACGTCTAGGGCGCACCGTACCGGACGGTCCGCATGACCGATGTCAAGCTACAAGCTACAGACAGAGTATCGACGTCGACGTACCACGCACCATATATACATGCCATTCACCACTGGACTAGCAGTGTACATGGAAGAAGAAGGGCGATGAAGGGAATCAATCTCCTTCGCTCGGTATACGCTAACTCAAGTCGACTCCGACCCTCAGCCTATACTATACAGGGCCGACCTTCGCATCGCCACAGCTCCCATCTCACGTCGCTGGACGAACCCGATACCTCCCGGAAATCCGCAACGTCCGAAAGATATTCTAGATCCTCGCCGAATCCTCCGAACGAACAAGGACTGGCGGGGGAGTCTGAGCCTTCATTAGGGAAGTCTGAGCTCTTGTTGGACACCCCTGAAAAGGTGAGGCAGTATCCAGTATGCCCTTGACCCATATAACGGGTGTCACGCATATAAAAGCAAAGCTCCAATCTGACTCTGTAGTAGAATAGTTGAATCGCGTATATACTGCAGTACTGATCGTTTGACTTAGGCTTTGGCAACACCTGGCCTGAGGTTTACGGATGGACACGGATTGAGAGGACCGACGGGGAGAGGGAGGGGAACGAGACGGATGAATCTATACCAAGCTATTCGGGATGCGTTGGGGTGGGTCATATGAAGGTTTTGCTGTGCAGAGGGAATGCAGACAGAACGCTAGCTAAGATACTAGATACTCTACAGGACGGCGCTGGCTTCTAATCCAAAAGCGGTGGTTTTTGGGGAGGACGTAGCTTTTGGTGGGGTTTTTAGGTATGTCTCCTATTCCCCTTCAGCGGTCTATCACAAAAGGTATTGCTGTATTTCGGAGGGATTACTAGGCTGCAAGTAATGAGGAGCGTTAACTGACAAGAATAGTACAGGTGTACGATGGGTTTGACTGAGGAGTTTGGTTAGTCATTGTTGAATCTTGGACCGGTGAAGATGTTCCACTGACACGAATTCTCGCAGGGAAGAAACGGGTGTTCAATACGCCCTTGACGGAGCAGGGAATAGCAGGTTTTGGGATTGGTCTAGCTTCAGTGGGAGTTTGCGCTATTGGAGAAATCCAGTTTGGAGATTATGTGAGCGTTCCCGTCAAGAGTTCATGCTGACCTCCAGATATTTCCAGCATTTGATCAGGTTGGTTACCTCTTCTCTTCGATTGGATTACAAACTAGACGTTAGCATACGAGTATATTGATATTGAATTGATTTATCCACCCAGATCGTAAACGAAGCTGCAAAACAGCGGTATGCGAGCGGCGGAGCGTATCCATCTCACGGGGGATCTCTGACACTCCGAGCTCCGTCCGGAAGCGTCGGTCATGGTGGATTGTATCATTCCCAAAGTCCTGAAGTGAGCCTTCTTCCTTTTTATAAAAAGAACTGTAAGACCTCTCTGACATCTGCACAGGGATACTTTATGGGTGCAGCAGGATTGAAGGTTGTGATTCCTCGATCACCTATCCAGGCCAAGGGGCTGTTACTTGCCGCTATACGGGATCCTAATCCGGTGTTGGTCTTTGAACCGAAGATCCTGTGAGTTACTTTATGCATTTTGGATGATACTGAGAGACTTGCTGATACTGAAATGCACAGGTATCGAGCGGCTGGTGAGAGACCTGCCGGGAATTATAACTGATCCGAATAGTCGAGCAAGTTCCCGAGGACGACTATACCCTCCCATTGGGTCAGATTGACGTGGTCCAGGAAGGGACAGATCTGACTCTGGTATCCTATGGAACTCCACTATACACATGCTGTAGGTTATATCCCTGAGAGCCGTTAATGAATTTCAGCCCATGATCTATACTGATACCACGAATCTTAGTGAGAGCCATCAATCTACTCACCAACCCACCGCCATCATTTCTCCCTTTCCTCCCTCCCAAGCTCCGGCCACCCAACCCAGCCCCTTCCATCCAACTCATAGACGTCCGAACGGTCTCGCCGCTCCCGTCGTCCGAGCTTGCTGACGCAGTCAAGAAGACGGGACGGATGGTGATAGTACACGAAGCTGGGAAGAGTGGTGGGGTGGGGAATAATATCGCCGGCGAGGTTGGGCGGAGAGCGTTTGAATATCTTGAGGCTCCTATAGGGATGGTGACTGGATGGGAGTGAGTCCTACCAATGTCACGTCATCCCTCCGAACTGGTACTGGTCTCTGCGGAATGGGAAGATTGCTGATCAGTGATGGTCGTAGTACGCCGGTACCGTTGACTTTTGAGAAATTTTATCAACCGGACGTCGTAAGGGTGTTTGATAAACTAGTGGAGACGCTCAGTTTTTAACATGGAAAGGGACTCGGAAGCTGTATGGATACATGTCGACTGTATCTAGATGCCTGTAGCGTACTCTCATCTCTGTCGTAGCATCTACGGAAGGACGGCTGTGGCTAATGCACATTGTACGAACACACCTCAATTCGTGAGGTCATCACCTCTTTCCCCCGATATTCTCGTTTGCAAAGCAGAGGGACAGAAGTCATACCCTCACCGACACAATAAGAGCTCTTTACTTTTTGTCACCATGTTCAACGTCCCTATGATCGTTATAGAGTGCCAGTCGGAAATGTATGAAACGACAGTGTCCGTGTCGATTCTTTCCTGAAACGCCACCTCAACCTCGGCTCGGGCCCCCGCGAACCGAGCGTCGGTGGCCAATGTTCAGCGCACAGACAAGGAGTGACGCCTCATGTCCAGATGAGGATCCTCGTTTGAGAGTTGAATAGCTACCACCCACTTATCTGTACACTTGGCTGACCACATCTGCGCTCTCTTCGCTCGAGGAAGCTACAGAAGTCCTCGTCCAACCTCCCGCTTCCGCAGACAGGTGGGACCTAACACAGCACTGGACATTCCGACTATTGTTCTCTGCGACGGGGAGCTCGAGACTACCTATACTCCTACCCTCGAGCCCTCGATTGGCCTTTTTGGGGGTTGATGAGGATATGATGGAGGTCTGAAGTTTGAGGTATATAGTGGAGCTGGGGCATCTCATTCTACTTTGTATCATCATCTGCTGAATCATCTTGTATATCGTGAGTGGGTTAATCTGTTCTGTTTGAAATGGTGAGCGGACAGCTGACGATCTCTCATCTCTTCTCTTGGGATCTTCATATCAACCTTCGGTAGTATCACACACCATGTCCGACCCCTCGAAACCATCCCCACCCCAGCCTGTGACGGCGGCCCCGCCTCCTAAGCCAGTGCCTCCTCGCCGACTCCCAATCGATCACACATACTATGCCGATGGTAACGAAAATACCCCTACCTTCACCAAGATCAGGACTTGGACCACTCGCAAGGCCTTATTATCGAGCGCATCCGATACGCCGATCATCTTTCCTTGGATAGAGGGTCCGAATAACGAGAAATACCCAGTCGATACCCTCATCGTCAAAGGAGAAAGTGTTGGGAAAGAATGTGAGTTGAGTTAGTCGACTTCCCCATGCTCATGAGATCTTCAGATCACACCTCGGCATGCGTCGTGTTTCAACCTACAGGTCGACCAAACCCTTTTGCCGGGTTTCTCGAGCCTGTCGAGCCTCCTACACCGGCCTCGCAGTCTCCTCCTGCGACTGCTTCTGCTACTGCTCCTGCGACTGCATCCAAGCTCCCAGCTCAGCTCGGACCTGAGTCGAGTACGACCGAGCTGGGAGACTCTGTCAATCTGCAAGCCGCTGGGAAGCTTGCCCTTGCTGGAGGTATTGCTGCTTTGACTCTTTACGCCGGTCTGAGGTCGAGAAGGGGTGGCGCGTTGAAGCCGCTTGAAGCAACCGCTCGTCGTGAGATGAGCCAAGCTCGATTCTTCCATAGCGGCAAGGACAGGTTGAGGCAGGATCTCGCATCCAAAACCATCGAAGGGCATAACCCTCAACAAAATAAGTCTGTCAAGTTGCCGAATATCCAACAGGTCGGACACGAGAAGATGTCAACCGGCGATCTCACCATCCCCGAAGGTACCTCTTACAGCGTCTTCAAAGAAGAGCTTGCTGCTCTGGAATCGCGCTTGATCAAAACGTTCGATACAGGCTCCAGGCTGAACTTTTCCAAGACCTGGAAAGAGGGGATGACAGGAGTTGAGAGTCGGTTACTGAAGATGGAGAACCGACTGTTTGATATGGAAACTCGGTTGGTCAAGGCTATCGACGCTCCGACGAGAGATATCGAGAAAATCGCAGAAGTTGTGAAGAAGATGGCGTTGAGAAACGGCAAGAATGGGCCTCTGACTCATCTGTTGACAAACGTAAAGTCGATTTCGGACGAGGGAGATAACTCTGGGGATCGGAAGGTAAGCGTGCCATAGCTTTATGCCACTGACTGGAATTAGCAGAGTTTGGATATCTTCGGGAAAAGGGACGGCATCAATGTTGCAGCCGGTCCAGGGCCAGTCGCCACAGGATTCAACGAAGCTAGTCTATCCCAGATTGTCCGCTCCGCTGTGGAGGAAGTAAGCGGATCGAAAGGATCCGCTGGAGAAGAGGAAAACAGGGCTAAGTTGATCCAAGAGCTAGCTGGGGCTGTTGGGGGTGCTCTCAAACCTCTCTTAGAGGAGATCAGGGAAGCAGTGAGTTTCGATCCCCACCTGCTACGTCTGAGTACATGCTGAGTGGTGATGCGCAGGGGACGGCAACTTCAGCCACTCTGCAGGAGGTACATGACGATGTTCAGAACGTGAAGAGCGCTGTAGCGGATCTTCAAGAAAAGTTGTCCTCTTCTACTGCTGCTCTCAATGCGGAGACGGCCAGTAGGGATGCTCCGCCGGTGATGTCGAGCAATGCGACTTCGGATCCTATCATGCCCCTCGATGATATCAGGAAAGGGATCGAGGCCATCCAGGCTAGGCAGTCGGAGTATGAGGACGTCGGGATGGGTCAGGCTGTGAAAGCCGAGCCTATTAAGGGTCAGCGATCTAACGGTGGGTGAGGATATTGTAGAAACCTACGGATCGCTCCGGTACCGACCTGTTCCATGCAAACATACTGAGATGGTCTTTAGATTCACGCCCTGATTCCGTTGCTCCCCCTGAAGCGAAGCCGTCGTCGCCTGGGAAGAAATCAGTCCAACTGAGTCCAAGTTATGTAACTGCCCGTAAATTCGGGGTCGACACGTCTGGCGACTTCTCCATAACCCTCTACCGCCAAATAGCGCCAACCGACCAAGATGGGTTCAAGCATTATCAAGGGATCTTACACTACCACCCAGAACTCAGCGTAATCTTCCAAGAGGACCTGTGCTACCATATAGCATATCATCCATCCTCTTCGTTCACTTTCTCGCCATCCGGGAACTTTTACGTCGAGGAGAAAGCTTGGACCGAGACTTTCTACTCCAAGGTCTTCTTTGAGGGTGGAGGGGATCAGGGGATCATTGCGGAGATTGATGGGAAGTTCTGGAGATGTTGTAAAGAGCGCTCGGGGGATGGAGGCGATTCTGTATATGTCGTGAAGGAGAGGGTGGACGGGACGTCTCTGCCTTAATCAGCTAGGGGGGATGGGCACTATGTGGGTCGAGAGCTAGTCATGATTTTGCTACCAAGTATCACTATGATCTTGAGGCCAGTTGTAAAGTTGTAATGCACCACTCAAACACATGCACAAATGTACCACGCTACCTACCCTCTGAACGACCAGTCACTTTACCGGACAACCTCCACCGGGCGCAGAGTAAAGCCGTTTAGCCGGCCACCCATCTATCCATTTCAGCGTTCATTTCATACCTAATAAAGCTCCCAACGCTCATACCCTTCCAATGCCACCTCAGAGCTACACCTTAACCCCCGCCCAACTCCTGCTTCAAGCTGAGCGGAAAGCAGCGAAACTAGCGAAGAAGGCCGCACTTGTCGATGGTAGCGCCAGTCCAACGCCAGACGAACGGACGAAGATCTTGAGGAGAAGTTGGGTTGATGTAGCCCCTCTTGTGAGCGACGGCGAGCAGATGTCGAAGATGAGGGTGAAGATCGTTACTTGGAATGTCAGTTTGTTATGCATTGCTTGGGTCCTCATACGAGAAGAGAAGAGCTGAACAGCAGTGTTCGATTTCAGATGTTAGCTCAGACTCTTGTTCGTACGTCATTCGTTCTTCTGTTCTCCCTAGCTCCCTGTATACGTGTACGCTATCCGGAGAAATATCACATTAGAGACTATAGACACGGAAGTGAACATCTGGTTGACGTAGACTTTCTCGCTAAACAGGAAGAGAGCTTTTTCCTGGTTCGGATTGCTTGAGATGGGGGGATAGGAAACCCATGTTGTCTGCTGAGCTGGGACATCATGCGGAGAGCGATATCATCTGTCTTCAGGTGGGTACAACCTCTTATAGCGACCATTCATGGGGTGACAGCGTCGTGTTAATTCATCATAGAACACTAATTCATGACGTCCCTAGGAATGCGACAGACTCAAAGATCTCCTCCCCACTCTTCCAAACCACTCTTTCGTCCGAGCCTCAGGACCGGGAAAGCTCCACGGTCTCGTTATACTTTACCGATCGAGTCGGTTTTCTGTGAAATCCTGTCGGGCAATTCATCTAGACGAGGAGCTGCTTGACGAGAGTGTCGGTGCGAACGGGGATGAGAGGAGGAGAAGAGGGGGTTCGAGGCAGACTAGGAATGTGGGATTGATCGTTGGGTTGCAGGCGCAGGAGCAGGGAGGGAAAGGGATCGTGGTGGCTACTACTCATTTGTCAGTCCCTTCTGGGCATGATTACAGGTGGTTGGTGTAACAGAATTGCTGATGGGCATGTGTCGGCGATAGGTTCTGGCATCCTAGGTTTGTTAATTGGGTTGTGGACGGCATACAGGTTCGCTGAAATACCGCAGATTCGTTTACGAACGAGTGAGACAGTCGTTGCTACTTGTTCGAGCTATACGACGGTTCCAGAAGGAACACAGTATTGAACACTGGCCTGCGGTCCTGGCAGGAGGTGCGTCCATATTCTGTCGTCCAAATCTGCGAGGCCCAGCATGGCTTTGAAGTCTGACAAGCTAGTCTAGATCTCAACACCCAACCCTCCGAGGCGACATATCAGCTTCTGACTGATCCCAGTCGTCCGCTACCCCAACCGCTCGTCGAGGAGATCAAAGTATCTCGTTTGGTTCATACCAGTGTCGACAAAGTTGGCCTCGTCCCTTCGCCTCCAGCTACGACCTCTATAGAACCTGACACGTCCCTCCTTGGCTCCGAGAGTGCATCAGCCAGTGCGACAGGCACGAACACGCCTATTCCTCCTAGCGAAGGCACAAATACAATCACGCCCACGCCATCGTCGACGACACCGGCTCCGGCGTCCGTGTCCGCAGAGAAGGACGACGAAGAAGGCGAACTACCCGACAAAGATGAAAGGAGTATCGCAAACACTCGTCCACCAACAGAGGAAGATGGGATGTACACTGCTGAACAGCTTGTGGATCTTGCTCGCAAAGTACTGTCGGACGTAGGTGTGAAGAGTGCATACGGGTCGACTACGTGGACTCATCGGCAAAGTGAGACTCCAGCAGAGACTTATGGCTTAAGGGGAGGTCTCGATGGGCTACAAGGAGCTGGAGGAGAATCGGAGCCAGCTTATACATGCTTCACGCCACTCTTCAAGCTCACTTTAGGTGAGTCTACGAGTTAACGCAGGGAGGCCGATTCTGATATCAAGCATAGACTATTTATTCCTCCTCCCACAGCTGCAAACGATTAGCAATGAAACTCCCCGAGCGGAATTCACCAAGTTCCTCCAGCCGGCACGGAAGTCTGACTTAGGGGACGGATTGCCAAGAAAGGGAGTCTCGGCGAGTGATCATCTAGCGGTGGGATGTGAAGTGTCTTGGTGATGTCGATCGCAAGACGAGACTCTTCCTTGGTGGATAGAAGGTAGAGTTTAGAGATCATAGCATATTTGTCATCACCACAGCATGCATTGCCACATAAGACGGACCGTTATGCCGGAATCGTCGGTGGAGGTGGAGGTCGATGGTCATCCACTATTCTGTGAATCCCTCATATGCTCGCTCAGCGTTCATCGTCACAGTCCACAATCAACAATACAAAACCTCCCGAAAATGCCGATGCCCGACGAACATATCCATGAATGCGCCACTGGTCTCGCAAAGGCCACAGTGGAGGCTCACCAAGAGAAACAAGACCTGGTCTTCTGGAGCGGATGGGTAGGTAGCTCGACTTGACGGTAGAGCTTCAGCCGAATATGGTTTATTCTGTTGATAGTTCTGTCCGTTCAATCAGGTAGGTCCATCAGTCACCAGCTGTGGTGATATAACCCTGGAAGCATGAATGAGACGATTCTGAACATCGAAATGAATCAGCGAATTTGGATGGCACTTGAAGAACGCAAGATCCCCTATCAATATAATGAGGTCAATGTGAGTTCTTTCAACACCAATCATTCGTGACCTCGCATGATTGCGATTGGTGTAATATGCATGTAATTGATTCTTACTGAACTTTCCCTATCAGCCATACAAAAAGGAAAAGGAATTCCTTAACCTCAATCCTCTAGGGCTTGTTCCGACTATCAGTCATCATGGGAGAGCTTTGTACGAGTCAGACGTCTTGGTCGAGTATCTGGAGGATCTGTACCCAGATAGTGAGGAGCATCCGTGGGTCTTATCTAAGAGAGATAATCATGCGGATCAATCGGACAAGCTATCTGACCGCGATTCTAGGTCAATCTTCCCGGCGGGGGCTTATGACAAATCTTGGGCACGTTTGAATATCCAACATATCACTAAGGTGGGCTTATCTGCTCATCGATCGCAGAATTCATCATTTATCTGTCTTGTTCTATGAGCTGACGACGCACACCACGCCCGCACCGGCACCAGAAAATAATCCCAGCCTACTTCAAACTTCAACAAACCCAGGACGTCGATGGCCAATCTACTGCCCGGGAAGAGCTATACAAAGCCCTCAGGACGCTTACAGATCGCTCAGTCGGTCCATACTTTTTCGGCGAGAAGTGGACAGCGGTCGATATGAGTCTCGCACCGTTCGTAAGACGGTTCTACGCTTTGGAGGAGTATCGGGATTTCAAGCATGGGGCTGTTAGTGACAAGTGGGTGAAGTATAAGGATGCACTATTGGGTGAGTTTATATATGATGATCAGAGGGGAGGCGACTGAACTGGACGCTTTAGATCGGGATTCACTTCAGAGAACTAGCTCTGAGGACCAGTACTATCACGAGCTACTCCAGCGGTCAGTTGTCTTCCTAAAACCATTGTCGTCCTGGTTTAGATGATAGAACATTGTCCTGACGACCACCCGGAGTGTAGATACTTCAAGAACGAGGCGCAATCCGAGGTGGCTAAAGCTACACGGGCTGGGCAGACTCTGCCTTGATCGGTGATGCCTCCATTCTTTGTTGTAAATAAGCTGAATCTATCCCGCTGTACAACCTATGCAAATCTATCTCTATAGCAGAATCGAAGCCAGACCTACCCATTGCTTCTAGTATACTCCATGCAGGGCGAGTAAACCTCACTAGACAGGACATTGTCCCGCCCTAATTCCAACCTCCTTCGTGATCTGCGCCATTTCACGCCCCTCGCTCGTCCCCAACCCCTCGAACCCCTCCACCATACCCAACCAATCACCGGGTTTCTTCTCTTGACCGAATTTGAACCTCCCTTCGATCCTGTTAACAGTGATTTCGATCCCTACGATCGCCTTTTTCAAAGTCTTCACATAGCTTTCAGGGGCGTCCTCCACTTTCCATACCCCTTCTTCATCCCCTTCCTCGTCAGCTCCCTCCGCTCGCCGAAGACTTTGACGTCCAGAAAGGATCTTTTCCGCCATAAGTTTTTCCTGGAAGCTCGATAGATCTTCCAGCTGTTTCGAGAGGAATTCGTCGGTGGCAGGATCAGAGGTTGAGTGATATAGACGACATTTGCCGTAAACCTGAACAGCAGCATAATTCCATGTCGGGACGACCTTTCCGGTTTCCGGTTTGGTGGCTCGGTAGAACTTGGGGGTGATGTAGGAGTGGACAGGGCTGTTGAACAAGACCAGAACTTCCTCAGAGAGGGTTGAGGTGGAGGAGGCGGAAACGGAGAGGGAGTCTATCATTGCTTTAGATTGAGGATTGGCGCGGGCCATGTGAGCTCGTAGTATACCTAGTGGGGGTGGAGGTACGTCTGAGATACGTGTGGAGGTGGAGGTAGGGGTTGGGAGTGTGGACGACGACGGAGGGGGGATGTCAAGAACGAAGGGGACATGGGATGTCTGTATTGTTGCGATTTTGGGATGAGGGATCGCAGTGGTGACAAGGCCTAGTGGATTTTTACGGATGAATTGGTACAATATCGCTAGGTCATTCTCGGCATGGTAAGGTGGGATGTGCATCTTGGATTAGCGGAAATCCTGGAATTATATTCGGAGAAGACGGTGTATCAGTGTGTCGATGATGATCTAAGCTTATGATGGCATCTCAGTGATGGTGGTTGTGTAGGCGGAAGGTGTCCTGACCGTATGAAGATTGTTGTGACAAGAATACAGAGTACATACGACTCGAATTAGGCTGGCTCCGGCGGAAGTTGCCGACCGAGCCAATCGTATCTCGCTTAATAGCTGGCAGCTGCATCTATGTGCCATCGTCGAAGCTCGTGCAAACGTAAAGCAAAGTTCTGGTCTATGCATGACCGTGTCACAAACTATCTTCTAGCCTATTACTATACCTATGAACCATTATACGTTCGGCTAAGCATACGCATTCTCTATCTACGTCGCGCAGAACCCGCCAACACAACCACACTTCACGGTTCACACGCCACAACGCAATCTACCTTGAGACATGGCTGGTATACACCTGCTCGTCCTTCTTGTCCTCGACGCCGTGCTCGGCATAACCGAAATCGGGGACGATAATGTCGTGAACAGGCACATCTACTTGAGCTTCGTAGGCTGGGAAGAAGTAGTTCAATACAAGATAGAGAATGACAGCAACTATAAACGAAGAGACGAAATCAATAAGTGTCAGCCATTTGCGGAGCAATATGAAACGGCCATCGTCAGCAAACGCGGAACTCACTGAAATCACCGGTGATGTTGGACAGCATGTACATGTACTTGATGTTACCGATGGCTATATTGGCGTTGATGGCGTTGACCATCCCCGGAAGGTTAGGAGCGATAGCAACCAGCAGAGCGACGTAGGAACGCCAGTTCCATCCCATGGTGAATCGGTAGATACCGTCAGGACGGTAGAGTTCGTAAATGTCTAGACGCTGTTTCTTGACAATGAAGAAATCAACCGCTAGGAGGGCAGCGATAGGTGCCAAGACGATTGAGTAGGAAGACATGAAAGTGAGCTGGAAGCGAATCGTGAATCGTCAGCTTGAGTCAAGACTGGTCGTGTAGATTCCAAACTTACGAAGTTCTCGGCAGAGTCGAGGACTTTCCAAGGGGCGAAACCCCAAACACCGAGGGTGACGGCAATCAATTGCCCTCGTCGGATATTGATGTATTTCGGGGCCAAGGAAGTCAAGTCATTGGCAGCTGAGATGGAGTTGGCGGTACTGAGATTGAGCTAATCAGTGAACAGCTCCGCATTGGATTATGGATATGCTCACATGTTGGTGGTCACATTGGCCAATGCCCATGTCAAAGACGCTAAGAAACAAGCCGCCCGACCGCCGGGGCTGACATTCCATTTTGCCTGAGTAGATGATCAGCTTCGACAACTAGAGTCCACGTCTTATCATATAACTGAAACTTACGACGATGTCATAAGGCTGGTACAAATCCTCTCCATAAATAGCAAAACAGCAAGCAGCACTGATAGCTCCGAAAATACTGAGCAAACTGAAGAGCAGAGGAACAGCTAGAAGCTGGACGTATGCTGCACTCGGCTTTTTGCAGTAACGCGAGAAGTCGCCGACGTTAAGACTGAGGGTAGCCCATGTCCCTTGGCAGGCTGTGACGGCGTAGCAAAAGGCGATGAATCGAGGGGCACCGCCGGCCACCCTGTTGGTCGGGTTTGAAAGAGCTGAGGCAGCTCCCGAGCCTGCTGATTTGACGGCCTAGCGAGACGCTCAAGATCAGCAAGGGGATTATGGCGGCCGAGGCAGAATGCTTACCCAGATCAAAGTGCCAAGAGCGCAAATGGGGACCACGATGGCTTTGGTGTTGAACAGCCAAGCAAGTCGCGAGGGGTGGATGAAGACGAAGGGAAGTTGGAGCAACCTTAAGAGGGGATGAGCTCGATGGTGAGAGGTGAAACGTAGCGAGCTTACCAGAAGAGGAAAAACGAGAGGAAAGACTGCGACGTAGTCCCCTGAGATGAGGGAATACTGTTGGGCAGATTTGCGTATTGAGGCCAGATCGCCTCGATCATGAGGGACACAAAGATTCCTCCCCTGGATCCAGAGTTAGTCATTGGAACTCTGCTTGTAAACGCTGAAGGGACAAGAAAGCGCGCTGCACTATGACTCGACTTACGACCAGCTGTTGATGGAGAGCCAGAAACAAGCGATAACCATTCTGGAGAACACGACAAACTTGCTGCCCCAGTATCCAAAGACGGATCGGGAGGTGACGGCAAACGGCGTGTGAATTTTGGCTCCAACGATACCGTTGGCCGTGATAACGATAGCAACCAGTAGGGCACCGACGAAGACGGCAAGACAACTTTCCCACCAAGTCAGTCCAAGGGAGACGAAGGACGCGACCGTCGCCCATGAACCAGGGTTGATCAAGTCGGAAATCCAGTCTAGGGATTTCCGTCATGATAATTAGCTGAGAAAGAACAGCCAGATGCAAAAGATTTACAGGTGAAGAAAGTCCAGCTGGTCCATGTTCTGTACTCGGGCGGGGAGGGATCCATATCTGGGTTGAAGCTTTCTTTAGCCTCTGTCCATATGAAGGGTCAAGTGGCTGACGTTGGACTGACCTTTGTTACTCCAGACATCATCCGGTGCGATACAGCTCTCTTCCTTGGGCAACTCCCAAGCCCTCACCGACGTAGCCCTTCTCTTCAAAGTGCTTCCAATGCCCATTGTGACTGACTGAACAAGGTGGATTCGACCGTTCCGCGAGGCTGGCGAGATATCGAAAAGTTCTTAATGTATCACCGACGATGTAGATCCAATCTGACCAGCAGAACACCATATGTCATGTATGGGGATTCTATCTATCGATCTATCCCTCCATCCCCTATCCCGGCTCGCACGACCATGCGGAATCGCTAAAAGTGGAGCCATAAGCGAGAACTGATAGCAAGCGTGTGGTCCACTGCCCAGGAACAGGATCACAGGAACACAAAGTCGGTTGGAATGCGCGGCGCTCAATTTTAGTTTGGCGCCTTATCTCTCCCGCAGGAATGATGTGGACTAACTTGACAAAGAGATAGGAGATAGGAGAACCCGATGAAGACGGGACGCCCTGTTCGCGCCCATAGTCTGGACTCGAGCCAATGGTGTAACATCAATTCGCTTCTCTCTCTATGTCACGGCATGCGGAAAGATATCCCTCTACTTCAGCCAAGTCTTGATTTCCGGCTTGTCCAGCTCAGACTTCCATCCCTCGGATCCCTTATTCAACTCCTTGAAAGACTCTATATGCTCCCCTTTCAGCCGTCCGTAGAGGTGTGGAAAGACTGTCATTTGGATGTATCAGCTCATTACTCCCGAGTACCCAAGTGGTTGGCTCTTGCCACGACAGAACGGCACGAAAGAATGACTGACCCTTTCCATTTGCAGCCCTCTCCCACACCACACGCTTATAGCAGCAAAGCTTTCCCAAGTCACACCGAAGTATCGTGACCGCTGGGATATCGTTGAAGAACAGTTCCAGTGTCCCAGGAACTTGCTCCGCAGTGGAGAAGTGGATAAAACCGTCTTGATAATCAAGCTGAGAGAGGATGAAGGTATGTTCGACCGGTATTGGGACCGGGAACTCGTATCTGGCAAGAACCATCCGATTCTCGAGATCAGTAAAGCCGCAAAGAGATGAGGGGAGATGGAAAACTTCGACACACCTCATATCGACTGATGCATGTGGAAGGATTTTGTAGATAAACTCGGGGAGGACCATCGTGCTGTCTGCTCCAGGGAGTGGGGGGCTGGCTACATCTTGAGACATTGTAGTGATAGGCAGTACGGGTACATATACTCGAGCAAAAAAGAAGTTGGTGAAAGAAGCAATCGGACATGAAAAGTCATCTCCGTCTCCTCCCTAATGCCTTCTTGCTTCTCGAAAGCTTCTCAATTTCCACACATGACGCCATGGATGCATAACGAGTGGTGATTCTATGCTAAATGCAGAGGTGATTTGTATGCTATGTATTGAGTTGAATTTCTCCCTATCCCTTGCTGTCTTCTCTCGCCGACTTCCCTCCCCCACGAAGTAGTTTTAGGCATAGCCCCATGCAAGGCTAACCTCATTTATCGCTTGGCGCCCGTCCTCCTCTTCCCACGTAGACTGTTCTTACCCCGAGAAGCCGAGGAAGTCTTTGGGATGCCTCCCTGACCCTGGATGAACTTGACAAGATCATCTACGTCGAGATGGCCGCGTTCGCCGATCTTCGAGGTAGCCGTGGCGTCTTCGACGCCGGCCAATCCTCCATTGACTTGAGTGCCGGGACCAGCAGAACCTCCCGCTACACCGGCAGCATCGCCGTTGACATTGGTGACCCCGCCTAAAGCTACCCGCTTCCTCAAACCTCCACCGCCTACTCTCTCTTTGGCTAGACGCAATCGTTCCTTCTGAGATTCCTTCATAGCTTCGCTCGCCATTTTTTGTCGTTCGACATTTTCAACCACGGCCTTAAGTAGCTCGACATTCTTTCCAGTCTCTTTCGTCTGGGCATGATCTGCCCCTAAGTGGGCGGTAAATATCGCCAAAGCCCCTTCGGCGGAGGCAAGAGCGGCACCAATGTCCTGAGCGAGGAATTGCGCTTGGGTGAGTTGATGCAATGCCTGACCTGTCTGGAGGTGGGAGTCGCCGAACAATTTAGCAGTGTTGGAATGGGCCTGCGTGAGAAGCTGAAGGGAGAGCGCGTTCTCGGATAGTGCTTGTAGTACAACACCGGCATTACTCTGTGATAATCATTCAGCTTTTTTCTTTGCGATGATAACCATACAAATGACTCACCAGGACAGTATTAATTTCCGGGTGATCCACACCGTATACCACATCCCAGATGCCAAGGACGTGTCGGAAACATCGAAGAGCAGCTTTGTAGTTGCCCTCGAGGTTCTCCAGCATAGCCAGCTGGAAGTAATATCCAGCAGTTTCGGCGCTGTAAACACCGACAGTCCTCTCAGCGACAATGACGGCCTGCCTTTGCAGGCGCAGACCGGTCGCAACGTCCAATCCGAGTGGCTGTTCGGGATCCGTATTCTCGGCCGTGAATTGCTGGATCTTGAGTCTGGCTAGCTGATGAAGGGTTGAGGCGTATTGATTGTATGCAGCAGCAACCTCTGGGTGCAGGACCGAATGGATCGATTCGTACAGGGTTATCCCTTCAAGCATGATTTCCAGCCCGAGATCTAAGTTTCCACGGTTGATGGTCTTTCGTCCTCCTTCGAATATCTCCTCCGCGACAGTAGCCTGTTCATCAGCAGAGTGTCACTACATGGAAACTCACGGATGGCGCTGTCGATTTCACGATGGGAAGCATAGTGAGGATATCAGAGGGCTCGAACGTTGTAAGTCGAGGAGCAACTGTCTTGCTCTTCTTTGACTTCTTCTCCTTTTTCCCATCTTCCTCTGGTGCCGCAGTCTCGGCAGGTGCTTCACCCGAGAAAACGTAATCTCTCTGGAGAAGCTGGAACGCGAATCTAGTAGCCAATTCTCGAAGGATCTGCGTCTTCCTGAGGCCCTTGACGATGAAGTCCTCATCCAGAGTCCACCTGAATCTCATCTGGACCTCGTGAATGATCTCCTGTCGCAACGAGTCGGGAGTGAGGGAGACATATGACGGTTCAGACGACGAGGCAAAGTCCATAGGCTCGTATACTGCCGCGGGTGAGGGGTTGTACTCAGTCCCAATGAGACAATTTAAGAAATGGGCAACAGCACACGGAAGGTGCTCGGGTTGCAGGTCTCGGACAAGTCGGCGAAGGATATGTTTAGATGCTCGGAACACCATTTCTTGTAACACCACGACCTATCAGAGTCAGTCCAGCTCTTCACTCATAAAAGCTCACCCTAAGAGCATCGAGATGACCACTCTGCGCACGTGCCTTGCCTTCAGATGTCGCGGAAAATTGGGCGATGGTAGCGGCAAGGTGGCCGAGGTACCGTATATTGATTCCCCGCAGATGAAGGTGTTTGGAGAGCGAAGCACCATCCATGATACCAGAGGTGTTTCCGGTGAGAACATCAAGAGCAACCGCAGGAACCGCGATCGCTCGGAGGAAGATGGACGCATCGCGGACAGCTTTGATAGTCTCATCCGATTCGTCGGTAAATTTCGATGGGACAAAGGCCTTCTCATCCGACCCTTTCGAGGGCGCTTGGTCGACAAAGGCATCGGCATTGAGTGAGAGCTCACGCATCTCAAGTTGCTTCATCTGGTCGATAATCGCGGACGGGTCGACTGGAGCATCTTCTTCCACTCGCTGAGCTTCGGCCACCTGAGCAAGATCTTTCGATTCCGATGACTTCTCGCCATCGGTAACCTTTCCACCTTCAGCAGCTTCAACACCCTCGGCTCCCTTCTTGGCCTCGGCCTCCTTCGCAGCCTTGTCAGCTGCAACACCTCGCGCCCATCGTTTGAGCTCGCTCTCCCAGAAGGTCTCCACCAATTCAGGTCGAAGAAGAACCACCCTGTGAGGGTATGCCGGTCCCTCCGCCTCATCCGAGCTGACCATTTTGCCCTGCAAATCTTTCTCCAAGAATTCGACATCGACGGGGCTAATCCTTGGCAGGTCTAGGAGATACCGCCTTCCATCTGATCCTCTCAAGCCTTTAACCTCAACACTCGCCCAGTATTCCTTCTCCTCCCCCTTTCCGTCCTGGACTTTGTGTAATGCCAGATGTTGAGCAGCCGCAACCTTCTTCATGAGATTGTGCATCCCCTTGTCCCAGTGAAGGGCAGTAAGATGCTCCGAATCCATACCGTATATGATAAGAGGGTTCTCGAGGGGCTCTTCCTCCTCCGTTGACTTTGCAGGCGAAACTTTCACCCAGTCCTCTTTCTCCTCCTCGTCCTCCTTGCGTCGGGAGAAGATACCGGGAAGCATGCTTTGGCAGACCCATCTCTCACCCTGCCAGTCAACAACGGTGTGACCCAGCAAGTGGATTCCATCAATATCGAGCTTGTTGAGGATACGAACACCCTGTGCGTCCTTGGCGTGAGAGACATACGCCGCAGCGTCCCCTCCAAGGTGGGCATAAGCGTCGATCGAATCGACAGCTTTGGTGAAGAAAATGTTGGAGGTAAGCCACATGTGCCCACGAGCGTCTTCATTGGGGTTAATAGGGATGATATCACCACGCTGGTAGGTTGGCTCGTTAGCGTCGCTGAACAGGGTCAGAATAGGTGGAGACCTACTGCGATAGCCAATACACCTCGAACGCAAGCTTGCGTATATTCGGCCCATGTTTTCTGCGCCATCTTTTCACGCATCACTCTGTCCTGCATGGTTTCTCGAGGGAGCTCCCGGATACCTTGAATCTCCTCGTTCCAGTCCCGGGCAGCATCGAGACCGTCGGCACTGGTGGCACCAGTATGGAGGTAAGCCAGCTGGGTGCGAAGAATGTCAGGTGTCGATGCAGGTTTGGGGAGACCGGCTAGCCAAGGATAAGCAGGTTCGGTTTGAGGTATGGGGACGGTCGATATAGGTTCGAGGGATGGAGGGGTAGTAGATAGTGGCGGCAAGTGGAAGAGGCGTTCTGAGAACTGAGGGGAGAGAGAGTGGAGCAGATCGAGGAGGGAATGCGTCGGTGAAGGAATTGACCCATCGGCATTTGAACGAGGGTTTGGATCAAAGCTGTTGACATTTGATTTTGATACAAACCATCCTCTGGAAGCACAAACGAGAGTAACGGTTTCACCTTCGAAGAAACTAACTAGAAGGTAGAGTTGGTGACCGAGTTGCCGGAGATGCGGAGGCGGGGGGTTGAAAGGAGACATCTGAATTGATTTCAAGCAAGGAAGACTCTCCATCAGAGGTTGGGCCATCGGCAGCTTGCCCAAACCAACACTAGCCGAGTCGGTCCTCCAATCAGAAAATGCGTGACCATTGCCCGTTGATACCTCGCGCTTAATCTTAACGACCTCCTTTTTCCCAGCTTTGCCCTTGCGCCCACTAGGGAGCGAAACTTCGACTTCTTCGTATACGGGCTCAGAAGCTCCTACTAGAGATGACACAGTTCCATTGCGGACGGCCTCGAAGATGGTAGCTCCGGGCTGCAAACCGAGAGGCGTAGATAGGGTATGAGCAGTGGTTCCGGGAGGGGCGATCAATTCAAGCAATCGAAGCACAGTTTGGCGAGCGGTGAAGTCCGAGTATGGTTCTGGTTTTGTCAGTACCAGTACATGACAGAGGTATGATTGTGGAACTTACCACGGACCACTTCCAAGATCCGATCCTCGCCTTCAGCAAGATGCCCAAAAACATCACCGATCTCGAGCCATTCACTCAGTTTCTCCCCTTCCCTCACTTCAACCCCGTCACGACCTTTGCCGAGAAGCTGCCCTCGTCCATTTTCCTTGACGGGAAATCGCAGAGAGTAGGGTCCAAGCCAGTATCCACCTATGAACTCATTCACTGCAAGTTTGAGGTCTTGAATAGTCTCGGCTGGCTGAGGAAGCAGGGTGATAGAGGTGAAGCTCTCTGTCCCAGTAGCTTTCGGTAGAGTCCGCGGGTTTGAAGGAGAGGGAAGTCGAATAGTTACTGGAGGGGCTGTGTCTTTTGTAAGCTTACCTCAAACGCAACATCTACAGCTTGCAAGCCTGCAAGAACACTCACGCTCGATTTGCTGCTCGTCTACTGCAGCTACTTGGTCATCGATCACCTGCTGGACTTCTTCATTGTTACTGACGACCCCATTCACCTGCTCCTCTGATTGCTCGGCCATGACAGGGAAAGCAAAACGAGACGAGCTGTCCGAGCTCGTCAGATCCACCGATGGTCGATCGAGTGGTGATACGAATTTGATTGGGATTGGACCGATTGCCGATAACCCCCTTGAGCTGCTTCTGCTCGCAAGATTCGGTGTCTGATGCGAAGGTCTACTCCGTAAGCTATCGAGCTGGGTGGATGAACGTCAACTTGTGATGCGACGTCGTCGTTTTCGTCGTCGTCTAGGCAAATATACGATGCTCACAGTGCTTAGGTAGGCTTTTTTCCAAAATTCAGTTCAGTGTCTGCCAACCATGGCAATTCAGTTTCCGCGGCCGGTTATTCCGTCCGAAAGGGCCGAAAACGCGACTTGCCCCGAGTCAGTGGCACTCGCACCGGCATTGCCACAACCGCAGGGTGAGGGTGAGAGTGAGGTGGGGATGGGGAAAAGAGTGTGAGACTGGTACAAATGACTTTAAATTGCTAGCATATGAAACTCGTTCGAAACACTACCACAGGCCACGTTCAAAGTGGGGTCGGAGATTTTCTGAAAGAAATGTGGAAAAGAAAGAAGACCTCAGCAGTTTGCCTTGAAAGCTACACTCCAGAGCTGTACCCATACGATACTCCAAAGCCTGCTCGCTATGTATGGTCTGTCTCTGGATCGTCGGCCGATTCAGGATACTAGCTGGACTTTGGATCCCTCGTTCTGACTACCCCTTTAAAGATCGACCTCCATGGGGGTCAGAACGGCCCGCGCTTAAATGGGCAAGTGTCCGGACGCAGACTCGTCGAAAGGCGGACGGAAAGACCGATTCATTGGCCGACGGTAGATTCCTCATGATGACGGTGATGACTTCCAGTCAATCGATAGTCCGCTTGCTCTACGAAGCTCTCACACGTATGCTATTCTCCTATCAAGATAGTCAGAACAAGGATATGTAAAAAAATGGTCTACCCCTCTCTTCGCTGAGTTTTAAGATGGAAAAACAGCGTCATGGGACTCCCCTTGAGATGCAGTTTCAACGTGAGTGGATGGTTGTGAAGGTAGTGTAAGGATCTTACGGGGACACTGCTACACTCTATAGCGCTTCTTCATACGTGATACGACTTCGCTGTTGAGGAAGCCACCCGCTCATATGATCATAATGGTTGGGAACAGATTAGCCGAACGCCTTCTCAACTTACATTCACTATGCGTCATCAGAGCCGACGATGGAGAGCTGTCACGGTGATTGAGAAGTCAAGGGGTTTCAAGTTGGAACTTCAAGGGGTTTCAAGTTGGAACTGAGAATAAACCAGATCCCCATGAAAGGGTGAAGAAAGGTTGCTTGTAACGTCGTGAGTATTGGGTGCAGCTTAAAACAGTTCGAATGACCTTGACTGCGATTTTACCTTTCCTCTCATCTATCTTCCGTTCCCTGGCCATACTCTGCTATAGATAGTGCCATTGAAAGTTCTTCTCCAACTGAGGTGCCATGTCAGAACATACCCAAGCTACCCATGACCTGTTGCGATTTCAGCCCCAACATGTTCAAAGTTCCTACCCGCAGAGCGTCTTCGTCCCCTGGAAATCTGGGACCAATCTTCGGGAGCTTTGTAAGATGTTGTCCAAAACGGCTTTGACCAGCCTCTCTGAGGCCTATGAAGAGCCTCTTTATGAACGGGACTTCGACAACACCGGCGGCGCTGTGGACCGAGCGCTTCACAGAGAATTCCGGTTTGAGCTAAAGGCTCAATCCCGTTTTCGTCGGGAACTGATGGGGGCGACCGGCACATTTTCCTATGATCGCGTTCGCGCTCGAGTAACGCGGTCGCATCATTGTGCATCCATGTCTGGTCGCGTAAGATTTACGACCCTCCTCTACTCAGTATGGTCTGGTCCTTTCCAGTCTGGCAGTGGTACAGGTAACGAAGAGCAACCTTTGTTCCGGCTTTCGGTGAAACAGTGGCAAATTTCTCCAGATAACCCCGCGTATGCGTCTCGGCGGTCTGACGCTCTGCCCATCTTCCGTCGTAGAGTGACCGTTACCAGGATCGGTTATTCCACACTTACCTGGGTGTCAGGGAAGACTATACCTGCTATCGAACACCCATGGGAAGATCACTCGAATGATGATGATGATGAGGAGGAGGTGGTTATGAATGAGGAAGTTTTTCCACCCAATTACCGACCGAGTGATGATCGTGTTAGGTACGAAGAAGTTGCTCCATCCAGTCATCTACGGAGTGATGAGTCTGTGCTAAGCTGGCTACAGAGGTTGCCTCCAATGTTCGACTCAGTGGATAGCACGATTGGTCAAGGCAGTACCCAAAGCGAGTCAGATTCGACATAAATGACGGCTGCTAGGGACGACAAGGGGAAAATCAGAATCCAAACGAAGCATCCCGAACTCGGAAACAGCTATAAACGCGTTCATGACACGCACCGCGCTCACCATTGAGAAGGACCTTTCCGTAATCTCCCGTACTGAAACCACTCCTGTTTGCACACCCATCACACCTCGTCCGTTGCCGAAGAAGGAGTATTTATCATCGAAAAAGGATGCCCTGATGATGCTGGATTGAAGAGGATGTTTTCTTTACGTAGCTATTTTCGTTTTCGAGCGAACAGATGGCTCACTAAGCTGAATGGATTTGATATGTTACCTTGCTGATTAATGACAAATGCCTAAACTTGGGACCTGCCTCGACTTAGCATGTAACGTAAGCGTTTAGCGTATAACGACGCTCTAGCTACAGCTCCCAGACGTCTCCCAACAACCCACACCTGTCACAACGAGTAAATCCTTTGTTGACCCGTGTTTTATGAAGTTGCGGGCTGACATTCTCATTTACGGCAATGATTTTGGAGTACAAAAACCTTACGTTGCTTCCAGAATCTGTTCTCTGTCTCCAACTTCAGTACCCAAAATCCTAATCCGCGAACTCCAAACCATCGTCGTCGCACACCACCGCAATCGAGCAGCATCCAATCGCCCAACCACCTCACTTATGCTGTTCTACTCTCACTATCCAGCTTACTACTGTTTGCATCCCCAGGGATGGTATTTTCTGAACTCGCAGATTTCACAGCTGCCCGCCCTTCAAGGAATGGCGGACTTGGATCTAGCTAGGCGACTGAGGCGCGACTGTCCTACTTGTGCTCGGCATCGACTACTTCATGTGAGAGTCCTAAAGCAGTGGCCATCACAATGCCTCAACTGACTGTCTGTAATCGGTTATGTAACAGCACTATCAAGCACGCCACTACGTCTATTGGTGATGGGCTATTGGGATCTTCTATAGGGAATAGACAACCAAACGACCGACTGACTTACAGCAGCCAGTGTATAATTGCGTGACAGATGTATGGGAAAGTTGATCATTTACTACACAAACGTCTTCTTGATTCACCCTATTTCTTTTCGTCCCAGTAACTCGGGTTTATATGATGATATGCATTGTGCGCGCAGTATATCGCACGGATAGACTGAATGAATGTGGCTGAATGCCTTGCCACTTAACAACCGGCGCCACAATTTCTTGCGTTTCAGCGGGGTTTCCAAAACGCCGCTCGTCGAAACTGCCCTGGTTGGGTGCCATGTCGTTGATTTGGTGTCCCATCCTAACCTCCTATCCTTCAAAACTTTCGGTGGTCGGTAAAAGGTCAGTACCTCTCCCCTCCAATATCTCCTACTTGTTCGAGCTGTGAAGACAATACGAATCGGCGTGGCTGACTTACAGCGGTTCTTCATTCACATTTTCCGAAACGATACTCAATACACGCCCAACCCAAATTATCATTGCACCTACATTTCGTCTTTTACTATCCGATACACAGATGTCTACCTTCTCATCAGCCCCTATCGTTATCGACGGCAAGGGACATCTCCTTGGTCGACTCGCTTCGATCATCTCCAAGCAGGTTAGTTGCTATGAGCTGGGCTGTGTGTCTTGGTCGTCACGAGGGAGATTCTAGCGGCACGAATGGGCAGAAGGAGAAGGGAATGATGGGGGTCTGAGGGACCTGAGCGAGGAGTGGAAGACATGATGTCGCGCGCCAGTGGTCATGAGACGAGGATGGAGCAGAGAATATAGCTTGCGTCTCGACGTTTCGATAAAGCCAGGACGGACGGGTGGTGCTGCGTGGTGGTCTGGGTTAAAGCTGAAGCTAATGACCTGTTCAATTCACAGATCCTCTCTGGCCAAAAGGTCACCGTTGTCCGATGCGAGGAGATTAACTGCTCCGGCTCGTTCTTCAGGAACAAGCTGAGGTACCACGCTTACCTGCACAGTAAGTATTTGATATGCAGTTCATTCTCAGCTGTTACCTCGATTCTTCCTTCAACTTTTCAAACCCACTTACTGACCTTCATTCTCAGAGCGTCATATCGTCAACCCCAAGAAGTCCGGTCCTTTCCATCACCGTGCTCCTTCTAGGATCCTCTACAAGGCCATCCGTGGTATGGTGAGTTTGGCGTCATCCCCTTATGCCCTGCCGTATGCCAATCAGATCTGACGGTTGTTTCCTGCAGGTCCCCCACAAAACCTCCCGTGGTGCTGCCGCTCTCCTCCGTCTGTCTCTGTTCGAGGGTGTCCCCCCTGCCCAGGACAAGGTCAAGAAGATGGTCGTCCCCGCTGCTCTCCGTGTTCTCCGTCTCAAACCCGGCAGGAAGTACTGCACACTCAAGAGAATCTCGCACGAGGTTGGATGGGGTTACAAGGATGTTGTTGACAGACTCGAGGAGAAGAGAAAGGTCAAGGGACAGGCTTACCACGAGAGGAAGGTGTGTTAGAGTTCTCGCTTCTCATTCCAATATCCGAGGCAAAATGCCTAGGTCAAAGCAGAACGGGTCTTTTGGCCTGCTTCTTGCGTCCTTCGTCTCCCTTCGTACCCATGTTGTTTGTTATCTTTCACAGCCGTACTGATATCGTTTTAGACCGCTGCCCTCAAGCTCCGAGCCAAGGCCGCCGCTTCCGTCTCCCACCCCGAGGACGCCAAGCTCGCTTCGTTCGGCTACTAGACGTGGAGTGTAGTTTGGGGTCTGTAGTTCTGGGTGAGAGGAGGGGAACCAGGAGGTCGACCTGCAGGCGTGTATTATGCATGCGTGTGATATTTCATCTTGCCTTTGCAGCTCTGCATATCTGCATTTTTCAAGAAATGTTTCGGCCAGATCCTGCCCGTGCCCTGCAAAAAAGGGCCCCTGATGCGGAGGTCCGCATAATGCGCCTCTCAGACGAAGATCCCCTCCATCGCATCTTCACCTGCATCTTCGAATTCTCTTATACAGCCTCTCTTCTTCCCTCGCTTCTGGATTGTACAATACACCCCTGGTTGAAGTCTCTTGTGCATATATACCTCTCTGTGTATCTCATATATCATACATCTCACCTTTCGAAGATCTTGAGGCGTCAAGCACTTGAACAGGCTCCATTGCTATCCACCTTGCCCTATGCTTGAGTATATCTACATCTGCCGTCATGGCTTTCGGTAGGTCAGGTTTCGTACTACGCATAGCCTGATGACAATCTCTGTCTCTCGGTGCTATCAGCCATCCAGTATATGGCTCAGCTAAAACTCATCTCTGTTTACAGGTCCAATTGGGTAGATCCCTCCATCAAAACCGGGCCCACAGGAATGGCTAGAGACCCACCAGTGAGCTCAGTTGTCCCGTATTTTTCTTCATGGTACCCCTGCGAGTATCTCAAGCTTAATGTCGACATACCCAATTCCCACTCTAGCTGGCAGCCTATGGGGCGTCTCAAGCCGACACCCTTGCTCAATTCCTCTCGTCGCCTCAAGCACTGCACCCGTATCCTGTACCGGAAAGGGTTTTCTCCAGTCCATTCTACCGATGTATACAGACCGCTGCTCCTACTGCTAGTGCTCTTTCGAAGCATCATGGAGCTCACAGCGGGCTACTGCTGGAGCATGGTGTTCAGGAATGGTGAGTTGGCTCTCCAACTTTTTGTCGGGATGTAGTCAACTCTGGTGGCTGTCACGTCATATCTCCTTCGGGCTACATGCTCTTAGATCAAGACTTCAGCATTGTAACTTTGAAGTCTTCGCTAATGATTCGTGTTCTATCCTTAGGTATTCCCCCGTGATCCCTCAAACAGGTCTACATCCTCGTCCCTCACAGCCAACAACCCTCGCCAAGTTCTTCCCCAGCAACACTATCGACACATCCTATACATCTACTGTCTTCCCCTCGAGGCGTGGCGAAACCCTCAAAGATCTTCACGATCGAGCTGATCTGTTTATCGAGGCTTGGACTGCTCGTTGCGAAGCGATGGGCGTAAGATGTGTCGTGATATTTGGACATGCTGCCAGCATCATTGCTCTTGGTCGAGCCGTAAGTTGCTTCTAAATACTCATATCTCACATTGAGGAGTATTCTACGCCTTGACTGCAGAGGCACCGCCTTTATTCATATCCAATGACTTACCGTTGCTGATTGTATTGCATCCACAGCTTACCGGGGATAAAAATCTGAACGTAATAACAGGCTGTGCCACCACCTCCCTATATCGTCGGAAGCCCTCAACAAATGCTAAATCGCCTTCTCTCAACAATCAATTCTCCGCAGGAACAAGGCCTCCCCGCACGCAGAACTACTCCTTCATCCCACTGACCACGGAACCCGATACGTTACCTTCGTCACCGGTCGCATCACGGTCAATGACCTCATTAGCAGCTGCCAGTAGTCTGTTAGATCTTGCTAGTGGGTCTAACGGAGTAGAAACACCGTGTGGAGTAGGAGAGTGGGAGATCCTATGGAATGGACGAGCGGATTATTTGGTAAATGGGGTAGAAAGAGATTGGAGCGTGAGTGGAAATCAATCCAGACTATTACCCTGCTCACCTTCACCGGATTTGCTCCTGAGCATATACTGAATCCTGCTATCTTCTTACATCGTACTAGTTCTCCGACGCCGTAATAGTAAACGGCGAAGTCATCAGCGTGAGTGGTTGCCACTCATATCTGGGTCGAAAACGTCTTGTATCCAAGGGTTAAAAAAGAAGGAAACAAACTGATTGTTGTGGTGTCACCGATAGGATCACGGAGATCTACACCCCCATTCTCTTGAGGACGAGCTTCCCGTCGGCCTCGCAGAAGGTATGGAAAGTTTCCTGAGAAGAGGCAGACCATTACCGAACGCCAATGTACTTGAGACTAGAGGGAAGATGTAATCAGGCATACACTGCTATCGTCAATTTAGCATTGAGAGATCAAAGGTTCCGGTGATTTTGTCAATATTAGCATTTATTAAGGTTGATATGTACAGCTTGATGATACGGATGTGGGTTTATGCGTATGCTTTCGCTACCAAGCCACTGGGGCAGTTACCATCTTGGAGCGAGGAAAGGTGACTCTGGCTGCCCAATTGCACTATCATTTCAGAGAAATGCACGGAGTAATGAAGATCCTACCTCCTTGCGACCAGAGCCCCCAATGATTTGAACGGACTTGATATTCCGTGGAAAAAAGACGTCTTACGCGAAAGACAAGCAGTGGGAAGGGAAGAAAGACGCAAGACAGCTCATTAAAACGCGATAGAGGCAAATCATACATCTCACACCCATCGAGTGCTCGTCTACCATCCACACGAACCCTGAATAGGTATCTAAGCCTCCTCAGTGCGGAGCTTGGCGGCGGGGTTGGTGATCCTGTGAAGAAAGTAAGTCAGCAACTGTATCACGCACCACCCAATATCCTCCTCCGTCGTTCCACCAGATTCCAAGAACCCGTTGTATGGAAGTAAACCTACTTGACACCCAAAACCTTTGCCCGGGCCAAGATCTCAATCCTCTTCTTGCTCGAAACTCCATGGGCGATAGCGGCGGCGTACTTGTTAGAGTGCATGAGGAGCAGCTCCAATTCGGAGAGGTTGTGGATCAGGAGCTCTTTGTGGCCGGAGGGGAGGAGATGACGGGTCTTGGCGTTGGAACCGTAACCGATCTTTGGCATGGGGGTCTGACCCTTGAAACGACGACGAACCTGGGATAAGAGAGTTAGCAGGTGTCCCATAATTTGCGGTTGACAACAGCATGCTTGAAGAGAGGCGAGGACAAGGGGGAATAGGATGGTTGGAAATCCTCTTGTCGATATTCGATGTCCGTCTTCATCATCCTCACGGGACATCGTAATCCACACAAATATCCGTTCCTCAACGACAATTCAACACGCCTATCCAGTATCTCGACATTCCCATCTCGACTCGATGGTTGCCTTCCTCCTGATCCCTCTTCTATCCCATCCAGATTTCCTTCGCACCACACCAAACATCAAGCTCACCCTGTTGTCAATACCCTTTGGCTTTCTCCATGCCTCCTTAACCGAGTGGTATCGGTCCGATTGGTGGCGCTTGAACACCTTGGTGCGCTTTTTGACGATGGGGATGTGGGAAGGCATTTTGGCTGATAGTGATATTGGTTTTGGCAAGATATTCGAAAACGTTACGAGAGTTGAGAGCGGATCGAGTAAAATCGGTTTGACAGGGCGGGATAGAATAATCGCAGATACTGTCAGTTATTGCGTTCTCCGTCGTGCATCCAAAGCGGATCACTAAAGGCTGTACTCACCGAACTGGTGTTGATGATCGTCCGATACAGAGTGTCGACGAGCAATGGATGGAAACCTTTCGGTGGGCAACGCAAAGCCTGACGGGATTATAGGCGGCAACACCGCGCGTGGCATTTCATCTCATTTTGGCTCAGGGAATCTCGAAAGTATCGGCGTTAAGCAAGTTCACCCTATCTATTCCCCCCACTTGAGCTTCCCCTCTCTCGCTCCACACCCCCCCGGTCTCTCCCCGCCTTTCTTGATAGCCGTCGACTCGCTCCTGGTCGGCCAAGTCCAAGCATATCATCTACAAGTGAGTGTATCTGGCTGCTTTGCCAACTGTCTATGTACTATATGCAATTTCCTTCTCTTGGGATCAATTCAGTGACTGGGATGTGAGTGTTGCTGGGGGGTTACTGACGTCGTACTTCCCTTTCACCCCTTTCTTTGCTGCTCGACCTTGTCTTGTCAGCATGCGTGATAAGTGGCGTAAAAAGCGTATGAGGAAATTGAGGAGAAAGAGGAGAAAGATGAGGGCAAGGTCCAAGTAAGTTGACAGCTTACTCCTGGTGGTTGGATGTGGAGGAGAGGTCATCCTCTCGGCATGGCCGTAAAGGTACCACCTGAGCCTTGGTAGAAGGCTACTCCTGTTTGCCACCCGACAGCTATTCCACTACCATTTACCTCCCCCGTTTCTGTCGACTGTTTTTCTTCAATTCGCTAACGTCCGTCTGATCTAGGTAACCGCCTCGACCTCCAACCACCCACCTACCCGTTTCAATCACCATGAACTTTACCATCCAAATGGGATCGTACACAATCACGATGAAGTCGACGTGCCTGAAAGCGGGACAACCATCATGTAGTGTACAGAGAACATGAAGGAGATGTGAGGCAATGGCGTTGAGAGATGGAGAGACAGGGCGTTGGATGTGTTCAGCGTTTATACAAGGTTTTCGTGACTGTCTGTTTCTTGTATGCAAATCACATTCAAAGTAACTTGCGAGATATGATAACCGCGAAGATACGTTCGCGTGGGGTAAATAAGGGTAAATAAGGGTGTATGGGGGTGTATGGGGTCCTCGACCCTCGTCCATATGCGTCCATAATAAATCGGCTTCGAGGGATGGCTCGAGTCACGTGACTTGGAAATGACTTTAAATGTTGTGGAGGACGTCCGACGATAGGGAGAACGTCCACATCTAGGGGTTGCATCCAGTATTGCCCTATACGGCCAAGACAGCTAATAGCGCAGACTTCAGAGGTGGTGGCACTGGTGTCCGAGTTGTATAGGTACAAGCATTTGCAACCGACCAGTAATCCAAAATGGTGAGCTGGTCAAATTGTTAGCATCGATTTCAGCAGCCTCTATCAATCTAAGCGGGACCCGGGGTTTCTCTGCCCGCGAATGGAGAAATGTTTCTTCACTGATCCTATGACCTCCAGCCTCACGATCAGCCAAACGCGAAGCGCCAGAAACCCAACGTCGGCTCAGCACTGCGGAAACCCCCAGGACCTGATTTCGAGAAAGGTGTCAAGTATTGGGAGAAGATTGAGGCCAATGTTGATGGGGTTCTGGGAGGATTTGGTAATGGGGTGAGTGGCACAGGTCCCCGAGCATTCTAGCGAGAGCAATACGCGATAGGATGTGTGATTCTGTACGCGTTACCGAAAGTTACTGTCAGAGATAGTACATGCCGTAGACTGACCTACCCGTTACCACTACTGTAGCCAGTTCCACACATCGACCAGTTGACTTCTCGCCTCCTTCTCCTTTCTCTTCTCCCCTCTCTTCAAACCTTCCGCTCCCCTCTCACTCCTACGCCCCCGTCACCTCCGACCCACCGCCTCACAGCCTTAGACGTCGGTGCCGGCATAGGCCGAGTGACAAACTACGTCCTGCTCCCTCTCTTCGACGACGTCGTCCTCGTTGAGCCTGTCCAAAAATTCGTCGAAGAAGCTAAGCGCGCCGCATCATCTGGGGAATGGCGAGATTTGCCATCCTTATCAGTCAACCCTGGGAGGGCGGGGGAGGAACAGGCGGAGTTTGAGAAGGAGATGAGAAGACGGGTGAAAGATGGGAAAGAGGTTGGGAGGAGATGTGGGAAGCGAGTTTGGTTCGTTAAAGCTGGTTTGCAATTCTTGGATCCCTCTTTTCCGGCACAGGGAAAGGGGACGGAAAGCTTGGGCGTGGTCGGTGAAGCTACAGGTGGCGAGAGCAGGGCTTTTGGAGATTCTGACGAAGAGATTGCATATGATGTGTAAGTGATTCCGCTCCTTCATTTTGCCAGACCGTCTACCGTATCGTAAACCATTCTAAAAGCATTCACCGTTCAGGATATGGTGTCAATGGTGCCTCGGTCATCTATCAACACCCGACCTGATTCTCTTCCTGAATCGCGCGAAAAAAGCCCTCCGCCCCTCACAAAACTCAAACGAACCAAGCTACATCTTCGTGAAAGAGAACGTATGCGAGGAATCCCGTAACGGGTTAGCAGTCGAGTTCCTTGACGAGGAGGACTCGAGTTTAACCAGGCGAGTTTAACTGTTTCTACCAGCATCTGACTGGCTAAGGCTGACGCGGGAAGTTGTGGTGGGTTTTTAGGTCGAATTTGAAATGGCTCGAGATATTTCAGGAGGCGGGGTTGGAGTTTGTCAAGGAGGAGACGCAGCAGGGTCTTCCGGAGGAATTGTTTGTGGTCAAGACGTATGTCTCCCCTTGCGATTGCTTCTCTCATACAGATCTCACCTCTGACGAACGTTTCTAGGTGGGCCTTGCGATGAGCTTCTACTGTGACACTGCAGCAATGAGAAATGAGAGAGCCTTCCTGCAAAATCACATGCACTTTTATCCTAATCCCCTTCCTTATGTTGTCAGCAGGCAGAGTGAGGTGCTGACGGGATAGTCGATTCGATTGATATGCTTCCCCTCCAGCCAACCTAGATTATATCAGACCTATCCCTCTCCACAGTCTCGCCCTAAGCAGACCCCTCAGCGCGTCAGCGTTGATCATAAACCCCTTCATACCGGATAAAGTTAAAACCAGATCCAGCACCCAGACTAGACGTCATTGCCATTTCAGCAATACGTATATTCACACGCTATCTTCAAAAATTGCATAGCATCGAAGATAATTCTAGGTCATGATCGAAAAAAACAAGAAAAATGACATAAAAATGGTATGGTATAAACATGCAATGATATGTCTGTCCCGTCTCCTGCGATCTGCTCATCACAGATCCCGGAGTCTCGTCTAAAAACAATGTCCAAGGATCCGAGTCATCGCCCATCTCGGCCACTCAAGATATACCGAGCTTCCCTCCCTACTCTGCCATGTATCAATATATCCTCTAAAATACATTTTCAGATTGACGAATATCGTGTCGCCAAAATGCCGATTGTCTTGCTGATCGATGAATGGTTGATCCGTCCAGCGGGTTGATTTTCCTTCTCCTTCCCGGCCAGGACTGATCACTTTTCCATGATTCGTCCCAGCCTCTTTCGGGTCTTCTCTTTGTACTCTACATAGGCGTACGATGCCTATTGAGAGTTATCAGCATTGTTTGTGTAAGATATCAATGTGACTTGAGACGGGATAGTGGAAGTTCAGGAAACCTGTAACTCACCCCTCCGATAAGGGTTAGGAAGATACCAATGCCATTAGTGAAGGTGATGTTCAGATCAAACAAGATAACAGCCAAGGCGATAGTCATCACTTGTTTGCAACTGCGTGTTTGGCCATCAGTGTACTGCTCGTGATCCCATAGAAAGCGAGGGACTCACTTTGCGGATACAGTCATTGTCAATGCTCCGGCTTTCTTGTTCGCTGTGAATGAAACGATGTTCAATCCACAAGCGATGATGCCATTGACCAGCAATGCCACAGCTTTCCCTTGTGTCATTTGGGTGGCACCGTATTTCCGAACCCGTTCAAGCTCCCCAGTGTACCATCCATACGCGACGCATTGAATGAATGCCAGTGGCGACATCCGAAGGAGGAGGTCGAGTGGATGCTAGAAACGAGGCTCAGCATCACAATTCAAGAAACGAGCAGTAACAGGGACATAGCGTACAAGCTTGAGTCGGCCGCCTCCGCCCGTTTGGATGAGATTCGTCACAACTGTCTTGAGCGCTGCCAGGAAAGTTCCGAGTAGCGTGAGAAATAGGCCCCAGGCAGTAAAGTAGTAGTCGCCATAGGTACTGAATGATATCCGTATCAGCAAAAGTTCCAACATTCAGCCTGCTTTCCGATGCAGCAGTAGTCTGAAAAAATAGAGGACGGACTCACGCAAAACCAACTCCCGCCACAACAGGTAGCAATGAAACCAATTTCATCCCACTGAATTTAGCGCGCAGGAAAATGGTTGAGATGAGAATCGTGAAGAGGGGAGTGGAGGCTCGGACCACTTGGTGGAACTTAACGAGAGAGGATTCGATCAGTCAGTTTCTGTTCGCGAGGTATATTCCAGAAGGAAGTTTGGTCAGACAGTATAAACTCACTGGAACGGTCACTAATTGGAGGGAAATATTGGAAACTGCAATGTTGATCGTATATAGAACAGAGAACGCCGTGAGGATGAGGTTTTCTTTTTGAGTAAGCCGAGCTGGCGTCTGAGATGAAGGGTCAGCAGGGGCTTGATTTTGTCTGCACGCATGCTTCCGCATCTCCCGGCGTGATTCCCTCGCAGGACGAATACTCACAAAAGACCCTCGCTCTAAAGCTATGTAACAGCCGGCGCATCCAGATAAGGCGTGAAGGCCAGTCAAAGTCTACGCGAGGTCAACAGAGCATCTAGCACATCAAACAGGAATGAAACTCACATATGGAAATGGAAAGCTGACAAGCACTATCTTGTTGAACAATGTCAGACCCAAATTCAGCACAAAGTACATCCCAAGCCACCAGGCTGTAGTATCCGTCAGCTTGACCACCGGCTTAGATATCGTCGGAGTAGAGAGTCCACCATGGTCGTCGAATCCAGTGTGGAACTCTGACCGGTCATATGACGAAGCCAGTCCGAGATTGAGAGGCCCAGGATAGTGGGTGCCGGGAGTTGGATATGACCCAGACGGTTGGGTAAGAGGATGAGCGGCGGCTCGAGAACGAGCGAAACTCTGGGTGTCAGAATAGGCGAGACCGTTGTTTACATTGGACGTGGACGACGAGCCCGAAGCAACAGGGATGTAGTCATTCATCCCGTAAGTGCGTTCTTCGACATAAGCGCCATTGGAGATAAACGCGTGGTTTCCAGCTTCAGCATTTCCAAGTGGGCCGGAATAGCTGCTCCCCATTCCACTGTTTCCGATACCAAGTCCAATCCCACCTTGAGAGGGAGCATCGAACGGTCCTGATTGACCATAAAAGCTCGGTCGGGTCGGTGAGATACGTTCACGGGATTCCGTGGGCGTCCTGGACCCGAGATTCACCGAGGATGAAGAGGCAAACGTATCGCCATGCTCTTGACCAGGCGGAGCGCGTAGGTGCTGGATAAAGGGTGCATTAATTGTTGACAGATCTAGAGGTGAAGGCGGGCGGGCGCGAGTGGACGAGGACATGGATTGTGAAGTATACCGATCATCGGTTGGCGCAGTGTGGTAAGAAGACTCTGCGTCTGGGTCGTTCGTGCCCGAATACTTGGGATATGGTCCTTGATGTTCATGGGTCTCGTACTCGCTGTTCTGGGGATCAGCCTCGTGAGTCGATCTGAAGGGGCCCTGGTGGGAGCTGGAGCCAGGAAAATCGTCACGAGCAGAATCGTGCCCCTCAGTTGTCCGGTGACGCGTGTGAAGGCCTGATGTTGACGGGTCAAGCGGTACCTCTCTGAAAGAGTGAGGAGTGTTTACAGAAGGGTCATAGGAGGAGGGTAAGGACGAGTCAGACGACGATAAGAGCCCGTTGACAGGATATCTGCCGTCGGTACCAGGCGAGTGATCTGGCGTGAAGTCGTCGTGGTTCAAGATGGATGATGACGAGTGAGCCCTGTCTTGGTCGTAGGACGAGGACATGTTCCTTTGTGGGTTCCCAATGTTCCCGTTTTCCAATGCAGCACCTAGCTCGGGTTTCGCGTTAAGTGGTAAGGGGATGCCGTGCTGATTGGCTGGAGGAGTGGCAGGGGGTGAGAACGGCTTGGGTGACTGCGGTTGATAGTACTGGATTTGCCAAGGGGACGGTGTTTTTTGATGGTCCGGGTCGTGCTCTCCGTTGGGCGGGGTCTGTATGTCAGGCGAAGGATGGGTGACGAGGAGGGTGTCGGATTCGGTTCTAGAATGTGGTTGCGGTGTTGAATGAGACATGGAATCGACGTTGACAAGAAAGGGTGAGAAGAGAAGGTCTGGATGGCCGAGGGTAGAGGGTTAGAAGGGCAGATGGAGAGAAGCGGCCCCAACGGAAGAAGGATCAAGACACTGGAGCGGTATCCCCGGGAGAGGCTCTGTGTGTGATGGTAATATGGTTGTGCTTTGTTGCGAATGTTTTCAGAACTTGGAGCCCGCGGCCGACGTTATCGATCCTCCCCTAAGGTGGGCTCTCGTGATCCCCCCTTGCTCTTGATGGGACGGAAGAGCGCAGCTAAGTGAGAGTGCGTCGAAGGGGTGGCCGCAGCGATCGCGACACCCACCGTCTCGGTGCGGTGTTTAGAGAATGCGTGATATCGCTGGTATGCAGCGGTGTCTCTGTATCTGTGGATTGTCTGGACGATGATGAGGCCGAGCCGTGACAGCCGTCCGTGGTAGTGAGTGGTAAGTATCGTCTCGGTATTCGGTGGTAGTAGTTGGGAGTATGCAAGTGTGTGTGTACGAAAGTCCCAGGACGGCAGCTACCGGGTCCCGTTGTTCCTTCCCTGAACGCCACCACCCGTTTTGTGCGCGTAGGCGTCCGCCCTCGGGTGGGGAGGGAGGGGGGGATGCAGTAATCGAACTGGATATAGTGTTCAAGGGGCTGTTTACTTTTCCAGGGAAATCCTTCCTTGGAAGCCACGAGCGTCAGCCAGACAACAAACCGGCAATAACAATGCAACAGCTGGTCAGGATAGGAAATCGAAAATGGAAATCGAAATCGAGAATAATGAAAAACGCGAGGCATGTAAGGTAAGATACGGGCATCCCGAGACGAGCGCTCGGCTTTTCTGACACGCGCCTCCATCACGCCTCTTTTAGCTTCTGCTTGGGTCACCCCTACCCCGCTAGACAGCAAACGTCAGCAACTACCCAGAGCAGCGAACCCGAGGCCTACGACACCGCAGTAAAAGTAGTCCCCGTTCCCCTTGGCTATGATTTTCCGATGTCTCATACAGAAGACGACGAGGATGCAAAAGAAAACAGCGGACGCGTCCAAACTGCGGAAACCGGGGCAGAAAGCCAAGTTGAACAAGCTCCCTCCCAGGAACCGACTAACTGCCTTTGGCCTGAACCACTACCGGGTCCTTCGAACATGGTTTTGTTCGAACCTCGCAGCTTCCTTCCCTAGCTTCCCGGTTGCGTCCCTTAGCCCCTTGGGAATGAGAGTCTTCTTTTGTGACCCCGCGATGGATGGTGGTTAATAACATACCTTATATGTGACTCCGGTTTTGGTCACAGAAACGCGCATGCGCGCGCATTAGGTGTCAGGTAACGTGGATGACACGCCTAGGAAAAGTATTTTTGGTCCTCATCTAATTATAAAACGTTAATCACATAGTCCTAGATTTGAGCCATACAGACTAAAATTCGCACTCGCAGGCTGTCCAGAATTTCACCGATGATCTAGTCTAGCAGTTATGTAATTTTTCTTCGTCAGCTCGGCGAGCCGAGTGGCAAGCTTGACAAAAGGCACAATCTTGTTGTCTCAGACTAAACTGGCGTTCTCAATTTCCTTTCCCGGTACCCCACTCTTGACTATCATCGCAATCTCGATGGAAACGTGCTAGAAATGCTCTTGAGAATATCTTTCATACCCGTCGAGCTGAGCCGAGCCCTCCGTCCTGAAAGGACGACGAGACCATCTGCGATGTAGTATACTTAACGATAGCAACAACAACGTCTTTGAAAGGCAAATACAAATACCCAAGAAAATGACATTCCTTATTTGACTGCTAATACTTATCTTTGCTTGTCCACATTGAGTTCCCAACCCAGAACACCGTCTCATCCATAAACCTCCAACCAATGCTCTACATCCCCTTTCAAACTTGCTTGTATCCCCTTCTGCCGAGCCTCCCATCCCAAGCCCCTCAGTCGGTCTCCTCGAGTCCTAGCATTCGCACAGATAACCGTACAGTCTTTCCAGTGGTCGACATCGAAAGGTATACTTTCTGCTCCCTTTTCATGAATTCTCCCAAGAGAGTGGAGGATGTCGCCAATTTTTGTTGAGATGTGACGCCAAGGAACGATTTCGGGCGCTTCGATGGTATACAGAGATTCCCATCCTGTATTTATTTTTGTCGGTGTGGAATTTGAGGACAGGGTGGTTTTGTCGTGGTGCTGAAGAAGGAAAAGGAACGCATCGGCTACGTCCTGAACGTGGATCTGGTCAAGGATTGATCGACAAGAATCAGCCGGGTGACCTAAGAGGATTCCTCTTGTACAAGTTACACATCCAGGACAAGTCACGAGAGAAATAATCACATACCGGACTCCAAACACCTAGCCCCTGACCTATATACGCTGCCCGCCCGCGATCGATGGCGAGTTTTATCAGAGCTGGGACCTGAGTACTAATGGTCTGAACGAGTCCTGTCCCCGTTCCATAAACTAGGCCGGGGGCTATGTGGAACACATCGATGATTGCGCGCTTGGTAGCTGCGACTGTGCTATTGATGGGGGAGCACATCCAGTATCAGCTTGACTGCTCTCGACTTTTCATACCGATCGATACGATGCATGGGTGTCCGGTGTTCGTCACTCACAGCAAATCCCCTTCTCGATGAAATGCGCTGCCCTTGAGATTTTCCCAATGCGACAGATCCTTGACATCCTATTTTGACTTCGCAATTAGCATCATTTTTATCGGTTGGTTTGCCTATGGCTCTCTGACCTTGAACCCACGCTATACACCTTGTCCTGCAAATAGTCTCCTCTGGAATCGTCACAAATATTCCCCGTCCCACCTCCATACATGAACACCGGCTTCCTTCCCTTACCGCCCAGAACCTTCGCCCGCTGTTCCAGACCTCCAATCAAGCCTCTCACCCAAGGTAAGTTATCAGCCGAAGCCTCGTGTATCACCACATCGTAATCTCTAGCCATGAATTTCGACTCTGCTTCAGAGCTTTGATCATCGTTTGCTTGGGCAACGACAATTTTCAGCCCTTTTTCCTGGAGCTTGTGGAATGGCTTCACAGAGGAGGTAGGGCGAAGGAGGACGGAGATGGAGGTCGCAGGGTAGACAGTCAGGAGGGTGGTGAGGACCGTTCCTGTCTGATCTTCAGCTTAAAGCCTTTACCGTTGGGAAGTGGAGGCTTGCAGCTGACTCACCCCCGATATATCCTGTCGCTCCAGTGAGGAGAATTTGAAGGTCGCTTGAAGAACCGGACATTGGTTGGAAACCAAGAGAAAGGGGTAGAGCTGGGAGGGGGTGGTAGATCGTATTTACCGAAATAGCATGCAGGGAGTTGACGAAGAGGGGAATGGTCAAATGTATGATCACAATGCAATCGCTATCGGCATACGCCGAAAGATGATCGCTACCACGTGGTTGTCTAAAGTCGCCTTCCTTCGTAATCTTGGTCTTGCCCATTGTAGAATGGTAGACTATCTTACAACTTCACATTTCTGGACGGGCTACCTAGTGGGACAGTAGAGAGCAGTCGACGGAGGAATGGTGTACTGGGTGTTCGGCTACGGATCTCTGATCTGGAAGCCCCCGTAAGCTCCTCTTCCGTGATACTAGTATAAAACTGATTTACTGCCTAGTCCTCATGCAGTCGAACAACGTAAGTTCAGGTTTCTACTCTGCGTTATACTTGTTCGAGAAGAAATGAACATTCGGTTATTCTGATGACAACTGAAATGTATTCCTATCGATACAGGGAACGGATACGTCAAAGGAGTTATTCGTCGATTCGCCCAATCCTCTATAGACCATCGAGGAACCCCAGAAAGACCGGGACGAGTGGTCACCGTAATTTCAGCTGAGGACTGGCATACCCTCTCACCCGAGGTAAGTCGATTTCGCGAATATCTCGAAACTTCACTTAATGATGTACATGTGCGCCTCATGACTTTCAGGATCCTAAGGCAGTGGGGAAAGATTATGTTTGGGGGGTATGCTATCGGATAGACCCAGAGAAGGAGGAAGAAGTTAGAGCCTATCTAGGTGGGTGTTCAGTTCCCCACTGGTATGACGTTGTTTTCTCGTTGACAGATGGAGTTGATCATAGAGCATAGAGAGAAGGTAGGATCACTTAAGCTGAGCGATCTTCGATCAGCTTACCCAGCCCGGATAAAATCCATATAGAATGGATATACAGAACACCATCTCCCCGTGTACTCTCTTTCCAGTGAAAAAGAAGAGATCACAGTAGTCGAGAGCGTGAGTCTCATAATCCCTCCTTACATTGCCTCTTTTTATCTCACCTCTAGTTGAGGGCGCCAGCGGGACAGGCTGATGGATTATTGCATCTTAGGCCACGATATGGATAGGTAGACTAGACAACCCAGCCTTCAGTGAGTATTCGTCCCCCAAACTCTCTGAATACGAAAAGATGCAATCATTCTGAGACCTAACAACTATTTTAGTCGGATACGAACCCCTTCCCAGACTTGCTGAACGCATAGCAAAATGTCGGGGTCCATCGGGTCCGAACAAGGTAGGTGGCGCACTAGCATACCTATGTGAGGGCGTTGCCCCAATCCTCATTCTCAAGACATTTGTTATGTGATTTGACCTCTCATACAAAAAGGACTACGTTTACAAGCTCGCCGAATCGGTTCGAAAGCTTTATCCGCATGTGAGGGATGACTATCTCTTCGAACTTGAGGTGAGCCTCCTCATTCCCTGACTTGATACTACGGTTGTATTTGGTGTATCCTGCTGCCAGTTGTGATGAACCTCAGTGATCATCTTGCTGATGTCTTCCGTATGATTTAGGAAGCGGTCCGCTCATTTGATACCGACTTTTACACTGCTTAAGGAGTAGTATAGATCATAAATAAGTCGGGGAGAAAGGTTTCACAAGGTTTCACACACTCAGCATTATTATCATTCCGACTGAGGAAGGGTCTACTCCGATTGAGCGACATGCATTTATCTCTCACAGATATGCGCAGGTCGCGGCGATACTCACACTTGAAACACGGTGGAACACGCGGTTAGACGGAAAGAACAGGGCTGCTGCCAGTGATCCAAAACATTTCGTAACATGTGATTGCACCATGACTCTTGCGCAATTCGATTCATTGCTGGGCTAAACATTTTCGTCTTCTCGTCTCTCCTCTTCATACGCAACTTCATTGGTGCATTCCTCTTGAGAAGCCGATCACTTTGATGATCATTTACCCAGGACTAGCACAGTCCTGCTGGGTGAGTAAACCTGTTCAGTTTTCATCAGCCAGAACCAACAGCATCACCGAAGCAGGGCGCAAAAGACAAGCGGCCAAACTCACCTGGACCCAGTTTTTCCTACCGTTCCAGTCCATCGGCGTAGAGAAATATCTCCCATTTAAGTCGATTCTGTCATGGCCTCCGAATTTCGACTCGTCAGACGTGAGAATGACTTTATATTCTCCCGCCTCCTCTACTCCAACTCTGTAATCTGTGAAAGACTTCGTGGGATGGACTAAACGCAAGACGATCGTCATTGTCTTTCATCGCTCACATGACGTGGAAGACCTACAATTGAAAATGAACAAGAGACCAGCTCGTTCGAAAACGATGATCTTGTCACTCTCATTTTTCAGAGAAACGTACGCCTGGAATCCCATCATCAGTGACCTTACCCGAGAGCAATTTTGGTTACGTACTTGAGGTGCACTCAACCATTGGTATTTATCCTCAAGCCAGTTCATGGCGATATCGAACTCGTACAGGAATTGATATCGCAGTAGTTTATCGTCGACTAGATTGAACTGCCTCCGAGCATGGGCGAAAGAGTTTCCGTTGCCTTCCCGAGGGAAATCCATCCACCTGGAGTTCTTCGGGTCAACGACCAGCCTTTATCGCTTGTATACAGAGGACTACGTGAACTGAAATTATACTAACTCTGGATGGCCGAATTCGTTTCCCTCAAAATTGAGATAAGCTTCACCACCAAGGGTCGAAACAATGAAGCTAATTTGATACTGTAAGTCTCTGTTGTCGATGATGTCGGGTCGTCTACTCACCGAATCATTTTGTGTAACGCCAACCCTCTGTCAATGATTGGTGTCAAAGGCGACAACGTGGACATGAAGTCGTCTATTAAGATATGAATATCAGGCCATGGCGCCAAGCCCAAGACGGCACTTACACATCTCTTTGTCCATTAACCAGAAAGCCAAAGTCTTATCTCCTACCAGAGCCTGATCGTGACTCTCTGCGTACGCCACACTTCGTTCCATATACCGTCTGTTCGTGAGCGTGTGGACGATGTTTCCCATATCCCATTCATCATCCGTAGACTCTTTGAGGAGCTTGATAAACATGTCGGGAATCGCCATTGAGAGCCTATAATCAAAGCCAACCCCTCCTTCCACAACTGGGCGACACAGTGTAGGCATCCCTGAGACGTCCTCAGCGATGGTGATGACATTTGGATAAGTCTCGTGAAGCATTTGATTGGCCTAAGGAAGAAGCAAGGGATGGTTGTCAGGAAGGGGATGATGAAGAAGTGACAAACGATTGACTGACTAGCATAAGGTAAACCATAGCTTCCATATCGACATTGGGGCCGAAATATTCGTGGTAACCGCCTGTGGTCAGCTCAGCCTTACAGTCATTTGCTCACCAGAGAATCCGGTGCCGATCCCGTGATGCGTATACATCATACTTGTAACCCCATCAAATCTGAAGCCATCAAACATGTATACATCCATGTAATATCTCAAGTTGGAGAGAAGGAATCGGAGGACTTCGTGAGAGCCGTAGTTGAACAATCTCGAGTCCCACAGTTCATGGCGCCCTTTGGCCCCTTCGTGGAAGTAAAGATGATCGGTTCCGTCGAACATGTTGATTCTGAAAGTTAGCATAGCCTGGAATCTATCACCCACCCATCTAATATGTTCTTGCAAGCATGAGAGTGAACGACATCAAGGAGAACAGTTAGACCCATCTCGTGGGCCTTGTCGATCAAAGACTTGAGCTCCTCGGGTGAGCCTGACGATTAGCAAGTGGTATGGAATCCTCGCTTACCATATCTTGACGAGGCAGCGAAGAAGTTGGTGACTTGATATCCGAAAGCTGCAAATGGTCAGACCAAAGGTCCGGGGAGAAATGATGGGGGACCAAGCCTAACTTACAAGCATAGTAGGCATGCTCCATGATGGCCATCCTGGAGTTTAGCTCAATTCAAGGTTATCGCTCACATTTGAATACAGTTGTACCCCAGCTGCTTTATCCTAGGAAGCACTTCTACCTCGAACTCCTTGTAGGTCGTGACTCGCATATTTGGACTAGAGATTCCAACTTTTCCCACCACGTCAGCGATCCTCCCACCGCTTCTCCTGACTGGCGAGGGTACCTACCATGAGCTTCGTAAATCTTCAAACCCTCGATAGACCGTGTGGAATGGCCATGCTTGAACTGGTACCGCTGCTCCTTTGGAGGATTCCAAAATCTGCCGTCATAGATGGGCGAGATGTTCAGATCCTGAGTGACTCTTTCAATCCAAACAGGAATACGATCAATCGAGACCCCTGCCGGAGTAGTCATTGAGATTTTGATCATCGAGTCATGAGGAATAGGGCAAACCCCCGGGGTCTTTGGAGGTACGTAACACTCCCAAACGCCAAAGGTGTTTTTGGTCATGGGGTTTGCGGTATGATCCCAATTGTCTGGCTCTCAGTCAGTCGACGCCTTTGAATTGGGAGAATAAGATCCATAACACTGACTGAATTCTCCAATTAGTCTGGCTGCCACTACACCGGGCGCCCATTCTCTGTAGCGTACTCCGCCGTTGGCATCAACCTGCAAACCCATGGTCTTATAGCCTTCGGCAAAATGGGCCAGACCACCCTCATGCTCATCAATAAGTGAGAGAGCCTTTTGATAGGCATCATAACGAGCCTTCAGGGCAGGAGTGAAGGGCTCAAGCCTGGCGACAGGTTAGCCAGCCAACAGCGAATATGATGGATGCTCCAAGGAACCAGTTACTCACCAGGGGTCGAGTTCAAGGACGCCTGTACCTTCAGTAGGGGTTAGACTGTCAGCTGGAGTCTTGGCAGGCAGTATCAAGGAAGAACATTGAATACTCACCGTCAGTTGCGGTAGGCTTCTGCACTGCAGAACCCATGCTTGATGAGCCTAGTGGGAATGGAGTAAAGAAACGAGGCGGAGTCGAAAAGCTGTTTCTTTGCGTGTGTTTAAGGCTGTATCAATGCTGCGTCGTTCAGCTCGGGGCGCTTATGCTGGTGTAGTAAGTGCGGGACTGCAAGGTTGCTGGTTGAGCAAGAGAGAGAGCTGAGAGAGATGGGACGGATTGCGGAGTGAATAGGAGGATAGAAGCCTTCCATGTACGTAGACTGTGGGGCTGCACCCAGCGTCATTCTTCGGGCCCCACCGGAATCAATTCCACGTGGGTTTTGATCCATATTTGCTCCCCCCACTTATGCCTTCCGTAAGGCTTCTTGCCACCCAAATGTCAACTTTCAACTTTTCTGAACCGACTTGACATCCGCCTATACGTCCTTTCCGCTCTCCTGCTGTTGTGAGGCGAGAGTAGAGTCATGGTCTCATACTACGACGAGCTGGAGATCGAAGATTTCGCATGGGACGAAACCGCCAAAGTCTTTCACTACCCTTGTCCTTGCGGGGATCGTTTCGAAATCTCCAAAGTTCAATTGAGAAATGGCGAGGAGATTGCTATCTGTCCTAGTTGTAGTTTGATTGTTAGGGTTATATATGACTATGTAAGTTTTGCTTTTTCATGAGCTTAGTAGAAGTGGAAGTGGAGTAATGGCTGACGGTGACTGAATGTACAGCTCGACTGGGAGGATTACGCGACATCAGAAGAAGAGGATGAGGATGCTCGGTCATTCGTTTCAGCTGAGGAGATTTCACCGGAAACTAGTCGCTCTTCGATAATCGAAGTCGTCCCTGCAGATGATAACAAAGTCGCCGACGACGTGAAGAAGGATACGGATGAGAGCAATGGGCACGGAGTTGATAGGGTATTGGTTGACGATGGCGGGAAGGATGATGCTGTTCAGGCCATGCAGGCCTTGAACATACAAGGGAATGAAGGTGGTGGCGGGACCTCCGGAGGAACCACAATACCAAGTGAAGGACCGAAAGGAGAACCTTGAAGCGCAGACAGCCTCGTAGTCGATCACAAAGCGAAGAGGATTGCAGACGGGTATAGAGTCATGCATAGTATCTCACTTGATATACAAACTTGCTAAGTGACCTTCAATGACCGATGATACACAACAATTTTAGCCTCTCTCATTGAATCGCTGCCATCTCTCTTTCGAACCGCTCCCACTCCATCTCGCTTTCAGGATCACTGGCACCCTCGTCGACACTTTCAATTCCCGCTACTAAGTCTTTTGTCGGTCTCCGATGTTTCTGAACCGAGGTTGATGTCGCCGTTTTCCCTGTTCTTTTCTTCGTCACAGCCTTATCCTGGCTTTTCCTATCATTCCGGCCGGTCTTACTCAGCTGACCTAGAGTATCCAACCCGTCGGGAGCGTTGTTGGCGGATTTGCGGACGATAATCTTCTTCCTCGGACTCGGTCGATCACCACGATTCGTTCCCTGCGAGAATAACTTCTCATCGTTGTGGCCGTCACTGCTTTCCTCCGTTCTGATGTGACCGCGACTCCTCTTCGGCTTAGGCGGAGTTGCTAGGATAAGCGAACTCATTTGCCTAAGCACCGAAGGACCATCCCTTCCCTCTTTGCCGACCTCACTCCCTGACCCTGATCCCCACCCAGACTCTTCTGTTTCATCTTCTTCTCCGTCGTCCACCTCGGACGTAGATGACAACCTACTGGTTCGTTGGGTATTGCCTTGTCCCTTCCTCGCAGCTTTCCGAGCTTTCTTCTCGAGATCTTGACGCTCTCGCTCGACCCCTTCTCTCCGACCATAACACGCCCGGATGACTTCGCCCCATTCAGTGAGCCCTTTGCATGCTGGGCAGTGACCGACTCGCGGAAGTATGAGAGTGCTCAATGGAGCGGTGGCAGGTTCTGCCGACGTGTTTTGCACCGTCGACTGTGACTCCGACAGGAAATGCGACGAGAGACAGAGAAGATGAGATACGTGTAAACACTGCTTGTCGGTAGGTTCGTCACTAAGACATGGGCAAACAGCGAAATCAAGATGATCCTGTCCAAAAAGTGAGTCAGCAATGATGCCACAAATACCAAACGACCGCGAGCCAGGCTTGACACCCACCTGATGACCCAAATTCCGATTGCAAATCTCACAAACCAGACTTTCACCCTTCTCTATCCGTTTAACAAGTACTTGCCATTTTCCCCAGACACCGCCTCCTTGTCGAAAATCCTTGTCGGTAACCTCAATAGGCCCCTCTATACCCTGCACTCCTCGTGTAGACTCCCGTCGCCTACCTGTGCTTCCAGCTACACCGCCAAGATCGAGTGTTACTGTGATACTGGGTGCAAGAGGAAGATCGATTTGAGAGCGTGGTGCAGCTACTGCTTTCCGGCTTCGACTTTGCGAAGCTGTGGTGGTGGTCTGCGAATGCACTTGTGACGGGAGCAAAAGGTCTTGGAATGTTTGGTGGGCTCCCTCAGTAAAGAAACGAAGGTGTAATGGTAAACGCGAGAATGGGGGATGAGAGAGGAGAGCTAGAGCAACACTAGAGTCTGAAGTCAGTAACTCACTCAATATCTATTTTTCTAAGGGGAGTCAGGGTATTATGGAAGGTCAACGGCAACGGCCACTCACAGGATTTTCCGATCCACCCAATTGCGCTTTGCGTCCTTCTTGAAGATAGGTCCAAGATCGGTTCCAGTTTGATCACGGAGTCGGAGATGTCGAGACAACTCAGGTTTCTGCCATGCCCATTCGAACTGTCACAGGTATGTCAGCACTAACCATCCACTTGGTCGCCCGACAATGAGGATGAGATCTACCTGGAGAGCGGTCAGTTTACTTGGAAATCTGAAACGAAATATGACAATTAGCTGCTGCGGTAACGGCACAGCATGAAATTTACCCGTATACGATGAATTGCATCTCCTGATCGACCTTGCCATTAGCTCATAAAGAAGAGACAGATTCTGGGGGTGGTTTCACATACCCATGGCCTGAATCTCGACGTTCTCCAAGCACCCTGCTTGAGTTCACCATTGTGCTGCCTTATACGCCTCGGCGGATTGGGTGTTGATCCGACCTGACGGTGTCATTTTAGTCAGCGACCGTTGTCAAGGCTTCCAAAGAGAGATCATCAAGCCAAGCTTGGAAAATGGTAACTCGGATGACGAACTCACGTAAGTCCTGTTGGAGTTCGGAGTAGCCACGGATCGAAGGAGGTAACAAGCATAAAACGGGGGAAAGACATGGTTGCCATTCAATAGGGATGACGTCGACTTCTTCTTGGGTGCTGATATGTCATCTTGGTCAGACATGAACTGATGTAGTAAGCTCGACGGGAAGTGACCAATGCATTAGGTCAAGAGAACAAAGGATCAGAGTACCATCGGCTCAGCCCGGGTAACGTGGCCGGGTGGCCGAGTCTGTTTTCTGGCATTCATCAGTCATGAGGCGTTTCATTCAAATCAATGATACCTCGGTGGCCGAGCTGATTGCTAATGCAGACAGAGATATAAAAGGTGAGGATTCATAATAGGATGGTAGACCTTGTCCCCAGCTACTTCCCAGTAGCATTCAATTCCAAGTCATCTTCCCTTCGCTCAACGCGACGCCATCGTTAGACGCTGCCAACATGTCCGCCACAAAGACCATCTTAGTCTTCGGTAGTACAGGTGATCAAGGTGGAGCTACCGTCAAGGTAAGCCGTAGAAAGTCTTATCATGATATCAAGTCCTTGATGGGCGAAGCTGAGGATGTGCGCTTCCTAAAGGCCCTTCTTGACCTTAATCACCCGGTCCCGAAATACTCCATTCGCGCTGTTACTCGCGACGCTACGAGTCCAAAAGCCAAGGCACTCCAGCAGCTTCCTCTCGTCGAGGTTGTGCAAGGTGATGTGACTTCTCCTGAGGCACTTTTTGACCATCCGGGGAAAATCTATGGGGTCTTTCTTCTACCGGTCATAATGACCCCGGATGTTCCTGCTCTGAGTGAGTGGATTGTTTCTGTTGCTGCCTATCAAAGGTATCAAAGGTATCACTGACAGTATATGCTGTATGTGTGACGCTGGAACAGGCAAACGTGTGGTTGATCTTGCTGTCGCCAAGGGTGTTGAACACTTCATCTTCTCAGGTCTCGATTTTTCGGGAACAGATGACAGTGTGAGATCACCGTAAGTCTGTTCCGATAAGACTGACATTTGAATCGAGAATAACACAACACCTCTCGTCGAAGATTCGACTTCATCCGCCCGATCCGCACATACGTCATGCAGCTTCCCATCAAGTGGAATGTCCTCTCGCCAACAGTGTTCATGGAGAATTTTTATTATCCCGAATCGAGGACCATCCTTCCATTCGGCTGGAACCCCAAGGAAAAGCAGAGATTCACCGCGACGACTGATATTGGCCGCGCTGCTGCGCAGTGTTTTGACCGTCCTGATGAGCTCGCCGGGCGGGAATTCAACTTAGCAGGAGACGCTTTGACACCTGACGAGACGATAAAAGTATGGGAAGAGGTGGTGGGAAAGGTCTGGTATACACCGGAACAGAATAAGCCGGAAAGTGTATCTCCGTTTGTCCTAATGGCAAATGAGGTGAGCGTTGTCGATGTAGACCCTAAACATCTTCAATAATGTGAGATATGAGCTTGCTAACTTTTAACGACATAGTGGATCTGGGCACACCCCCCGCTTGCGGATCCGGAAGAGTGTCGTAGCCTCTTTGGAGGAATGAAGACCGTCAAAGAGTGGCTCGAGACAGAATACAAGCCGCGAGGTTGACATTGTCCACCGAGGCACGGAGTTTGTAATTAGCAGCAGTGCGATATAGCGAGGTGAAATTGTTGATATGTAAAATATTCGCTGGTTGAGACGATATGTGACATGTACACAATAGGTACCACGTTCTTGTCATCCTCTTCATGTGCATGGTAGATGTTCAGTTACTTGTGCTGTAGACCGACAATTATCGATACTCGACATGCCACTGAGGCGGCGATGGCCTACGAAGTGTCGGGTAAGCTTACCCCTTCGTACCTCTTGGGACCCTAACCTAGTCTCTCGGACGCACGTTTGTCTCTTGGCTTGACCGTTACTTTCGTCTACTCTGGCATGTGCATGCTCCTCTCAGCTCCTTATAAGTCGATACATGCTTGGGCACGTTCTATTTGTGTATATATGACGCGAAGGCTGTCGCGCCCAGGTACCGGTACACCGGGGTAATGACGCCCGAAACGTTTAGCGCTGATCATCTATTTCTTTTCATCTTCATTTCCCACCATAAAAGGGGCACATCCCTCTTAAAATGTCCCCGATGCATTGTGCTCACTTGCTGTCTGCTCCTCTTTTACTCCCTCTGCTAGATAGTAGAGCTCGAGCCCAGCATGAGGTCTGCCATTGTCGCTCTCGCGACGTTTTCTGTCATTAGTGCTGCTCAAGTATCTCTTGGCCCTTCCGCGTTCACCGCACCTGGTAAGTCAGACGTCCCTGTCTGTTCGGGAATGGCGCCCTCATCTCGCTCGTGAGATAACACCCACGCAAGGTCTCTTCGCGACAAGTCTATTCTCGTCTTACTATGACAACCCAACTCAGACCGCTTCGCAAGTTCAGCCGATCATTACTGATTCTGTGTTGGTGCGTTAAATACCACTCATCGGCTTCTGCATCCCATCATGGCCTTAATGATGTCATTCTTGCTGATCTGTCCTTTCATAATTGATGCCTGAACAGAACAAGACCTTCGGCCTGAATCTCACCGCCCCGAACACGATCTCCACCAACGACACTATCGACCCGATCTCGTACCCGCCCGCCTCTCTTTATGGCAGCGCTGCCCAGGCACTCTACGAAAATGTAACAGCCACCATTGAGAGTATCGTACTCAGCAACGGGACGGCCAACTGTACAAAATGCATCAACTCTCTAGTTCAAGCAGCTAGATTGGCTAAACAAGCCCCTCAAGTGGGTCGTCATGCACAATCCCCTTGTTCCCGGAACAGGCCGCTTGGGCTACTCTGTCGAGCAATAGCTGACTGGCCTCCTATAGCTTGTCCCAACCCTACTTGTCAATCTGTGTAACTACTACAAATTTAGCAACACTGCAGGATGCAATGTCTACATGGAAGATGCCCAGGGCCCTCAGTATGCTCAGGTGTTGGCTTTCGCAGATGTTGGTGGCGCGGATGGACAATTCCTCTGCCAGAATTTCATCTCTGTCAGTAAATGTGCCATACCAGCCCTGTATGTCGTACTATTCTGATGCTGGGATAGTCAGCTGCTGACGTCCCTTTGCTAGACCCAAATTCGACTCCTCCAACTTCTGGACCAAGCCCAAACCTTCAAATGCAGCTCCCCCTGTGCCGAAGGGGACGAAGCGTGTCAAGATCTTGGTAGGTCCCGATACATAGAGCTCTACATCTTGTCTCTGCACTTGAATCTACCGCTGACGGTGCCTTTCAGCACATGTCTGACTTCCATGTCGATCCTCGTTACGCCACCGGCGCCGAAGCCAATTGCACATCAGGTCTTTGTTGCCGGCTCGGAAATCCCACAGCTTCGTTCTTGTCAAACTACACCCCTTCTGTCCCAGCCCCAAGATACGGGTCATTCTTGTGCGACACTCCTTGGGCGCTCGGTGCTGCTGCCGTCCAAGCCATTCCTGTGCTTACTGGGACCAGTGATACCGGATTCAACATGACGATCTATACCGGTGACCTCGTTTCCCATGATCCATACTATCAGGTCAGTACACTCGTTGATCACTGATTGGGAGAGCCGCTAAGATCTCCACAGTTGTCCGAAGCATACATCGAGTACGCCGAGACTGCGCTTTACGGCCTATGGAAACGCACACTGAACAAGGGCTCGCCAATTTACGCCGCTATTGGAAACCACGATGCGTATCAACAGGCCTTTGACGCACCGAAGAACCTTCCGGGAATGCTCAGCACCCAGTTTAGCTGGAACTACAATCACCTCGCCGGTCTCTGGCAGCAAGAAGGTTTCATCAACAAAGCCACCGCCGCAGTTGCAAAAGCACATTACGGAGGATATTCTGCCGTCCACGCTCCCAATCTCCGAGTTATCACTATCAACACAGATCTGTGGTACCGTGCCAACGTCTTTGCTTATATTAACTCCACACATCCCGACAACTTTGGATTCCTTCAATTCTTAGCGTCCGAGTTACAGGAGTGCGAGGACACCGGAAGCAGGGCTTACGTCGTCGGCCATGTTTTGTCGGGATGGGATGGGTCCAACCCGCTTCCTGGCCCGACTGATTCTTTCTACCAGATTGTTGATCGGTATTCCCATGTCATTGCGGGCCTATTCTGGGGCCACACACACGAGGATCAAAATATGATTTATTACGCAAATAACGCTACTAACGCGTCGGCGGCTACTGCTCAAAACGTCGGCTGGGTGAGCGACTTTGTACTGAGCTTAGGAGGTTGCTGACAGCATCACAGATCGGACCCTCTGTTACTCCATTGACCGACCGTAAGTCATTTGCTTCTAGCGAACCGGTATGAGTCTACTGACAGCCACTAGTGAACTCTGGTTTCAGAATGTACGAAGTTGATGCTGACACTTGGGATATCCTGGATGCTCACACGTATGTCCTCCCGCGTCGATGCCACATGGCCACAGCTGGCTGACTCTAGCACTTTCGCATTCTCAATTCAGCTGGTACTCGAACGTCTCAACCTTCCATGCCCTGGACGGTCAGATCGAGTACGGTCCAACCTATGCATATGAGTACTCCACTCGAGAAGCATACGGTGCCAATATCACCTGGCCTGCCAATGCCCCACTTAACGCGACGTGGTGGCATAAGGTGACGGAGCAGATGAGCATTGACAACGGAGCCCTCGTCAACAAGTACAATGCTTATCAAGGCAAGATGAGTGTCCTCTCTCCGAACTGCACCTCGCCAACTTGTATCAAAGCGAAGATTTGTTACATCAGAGTATGCCCTTATCTTCCTGACTTTTCCACACTCAACACAGCAAACGGGTGGCTGACATGGCGAATTTATGCAGAGCGGATCTGGACCTCTTGGGCTATCTTGTCCTCAAGGTTATGGCAGTGTGCAGTAGTCAAAACGGATGGCTCCCCTTCGAGGTGCCTGGAAGGGGATGGGACGGACATTGGACATTTTATAATATTGATGGAAACGCCCACAGGAGGGTATTGAAAGTATAAAATAAAGTTTATCAAGCTAAAGGGTTGATGGTCAAAGGTCAAATAGAGAAATGCATCGTTTCTATTGCACGACGAGCTTCAGCTGAGACTGACGTATGCATGGTTCGTAAGCTGGTGCATTCTGACTAAACAATTCAGCGGGAGAGTGGAGGTGGCAGGCTTGGCCTCCACCGGAAAGAGCGCCGGTTAGCCGCATTCCCCGGCATGCCGAGAATATCGGTGACGATATCCAGCCAGTGCGAAATACAAAATATAGCTGGCTGGGCACGTATCGCGATCGCAGGATCATAATATCATAAGGTTACCTCGAAATATTGTTCTCTTGGTGCGCTGTATCTAGCTTCTACCAACACTATCTACAAATCACTCAGACATCCAGCCAAAATGGTCATTGTGAGTCCAAGGCATTGAGGATTGTATTGAATGCCACTAAAACGCTGGCTAGGCATCAACGTATTCGCGCTATGTCCTCCCTCAGCTAAACGGGTTCGACTCCCTCACGCTCGAGAAGGATCTTAAAACGCCCAGTCCAGGCAAGGGCGAAGTTCTCATCAACATTAAAGCGGTATCACTTAACTACCGGGACCTCATTGCGGCTAAGGGCACCTATCCAGGAGCGAAACCTGGTGCAAGTCACACTCTCAGCGCTCGTCAATTCACGTCGCTAGCTACCTGCTGACAGCCTCGCAGATCGTACCATGCTCTGATGGCGCCGGCGATATCGTTGCGATAGGGGAAGGTGTTGAGAAATGGAAAGTTGGCGACAGAGTTGTGGTGCGTCCCTTTCGGCTTCATGGAAAGCTTGCCACGCTCACATAGGATTACGACATCTGTTGGTGTTCTTTCTGGTCTCCAGGGCGCATTCCTGCAGGATCACCTCGCAGGGCATAATGATCAGAGATTCCTTAATAAAAGCGCATTGGGTGGAGGCATCGATGGTATGCTGTAAGTGTTTGCCTTGCTGAGGTGACTCCATTCCGTCAACTGACTGTGCGGTTCACAATAGAACTGAGTACAAGATCTTGCCTGATTCGGGAGTGGTATGTCCAAAATGAGATGAACCTCTGTCATTTTCAGCCTATCCAGTCAGACAGTTCCTGAGATTCATTGACAACAGGTGCGCATTCCGGAACATCTATCTTACGAGGAGGCTGCGACTCTACCTTGTGCTGGCGTGACAGCCTGGACCGCTCTCAACGGAGAGTTTGGCAACATCCAGTTTCAACCAGGTCAAACTGGTCAGTAGCCATGCCTCGCTCATTGCAGTATATGGATAATCATTGACTCTGCTGAACCTTATGCCATCAGCCGTACTCCAAGGAACAGGGGGAGTTTCAGTCTTCGGCGCCCAGGTAGGTTATTGCCGTTCATGTGTCCCTCTATATTGTAGTAATCTCTCCTTTCTGCTGACCGACGATGCTAAACCACTGATAGTTCGTCGTTGCTCAAGGCGGTCGTGCGATCATCACTTCGTCATCCGATGAAAAACTGCAAAAAGTTGTCGACCACATCAAGAACTCGCGTAACGCGGGAGGAGCAGGTGAAATCATCACCCACAACTATAGTAAAGAGCCGGAATGGTCCAAGAAGGTTTGGTCTGTCACTGCTGAGGGTGCGGACCATATCCTCGAGGTAAGTAAAGCTGAATGATAGACATCAGCAGAACTAACAGGTAACGTTCACAGGTAGGCGGTGCTGGTACAGTTGAACAATGTAGGTCTTTGCTGCTCCAACGGCCCATTTCGTTAACAGATCTCACGTCATGTAGCTTTCAAAGCTATTCGTCAAGGTGGTGTGATCACCGAGTAAGTCATTTCTAGGAACAAGTCGAATTTGTTCTGGGTCACATATCTGATGTCTGACTTGCAGCATTGGTTTCGTCGGGACAAAGCCCGGTCAGGTCCCCCCTAACATCGCCCAGCTGGCTTTGTTCAAAGGGTCAGTCGAGCTTTGAATTGTCTAAAGACTATGGACATATCATGCTGACATCGGACACGCTAGTGCCATCTTCCGCGGCATTCTTGTCGGCAGTCGACGAGACCTGGAGCGCTTGTGTGACGCCATCGAAGTGACGAAGTTTAAACCTCTCATCTCAAAGATTGTTGATTTCAAGGATGCAAAGGAGGTGAGTCAACGTGTGATCAAAGCTCAGGTACATTGACATATTGACAAAACAATAACGTCAAGGCGTACATTGCTCAAGACGAGCAATCGATCGTTGGCAAGGTGAGTGACGAGATGACTTTTGGACTACCTTTAACAAACGCTGACATCTTTTTTCCCTAGGTTGTCATCCGCGTTGGGCAGTAAGAAGGCCATCCGTAGATGAGCGGGCCATATCATGCCGCGTGAGGCGTCAAGGATATCGGTGTCCATGAGATGAAATCGCTGTCAAGTCTGAACTGTTCATTTCTGTTCTGCTTGGCTATGAGTCGCACTGGATGTTTGAAGCTGAGTTTTGAGATCGGAGGATAGGACGATGTTCGAGTTTGCGTCTACGTCGCTGGTGCGCAAGTAGTTGACACCTTGCTCAATGGTGCACAGCTCCGCTGCAGCTTCATCATCGATGCGAGATCTGTACGTGTCCATAAGGCTCATATTGGCGGTACTCACTCGATCCCCTGCAATGTAGAAGTTCCTATACGCAAATTTGATCAAGCATTCTGCCTCGGGCAAAATGGAACCACTCGTAGTCGCCTTAGATCGGGCATTACTCAACGCGTTGATCAGCATTACTGTGGCCTGATCATATACCTCCCAGGCTTCTTCGCTTGGTGTCCAGTGATAGGAGGGTTCGAAAACTCGTGCCTTCAGTGTTGAATGTGTGGCCACTACCACTGCTACCTGTCTTGCATGTTCATCGTCAAGGGTATGTTGGTCAAGGGTTCTTTCGGTTAGAGGTACGGTTCTGGATAGGTACTGCTGACTTGTCATCCTAGTGCAAATTACTGTAGGCTGATTAAGGTCGGTAGACAGATCCTTATTCACTTTGGAGCCTGATAAATGGGGAATAAAGAGCATCGTAGACAGTCGATAGTAACATGTAAAGTTGAGAAACGCAGAAAGGAGTGGATAAATTTGATCGAACGAAAGTATCCATGCACTCCTGCTTTGACGTCCAGGGATGATGTGTGTCAGCTTTTCCTGTGTTTCAACACAGATGAAACAAAATGGCGCGAAGACTCTGTAGGTATACAGCGAGATGTTGACAGACTCTTGCATAATCGTCAAACCGTATTCTAACACCCCTGGTCATTCCCTCAGAGAACTGTGTCTAAGCTTTATATAGATATGCACAATTTCTTTATCCACAAGTCTAGCATAATCTATCTCATGGCGTTAGAGCGGAATTGCACATTGAGATCGAAAGACGTTCTTCAGTTGAGATTAACGGTCGCTTCATACCAACTGATAAGACGACTGCTGGCCGATGTAGGTAGCTGCTCGCCTTCGTTCCTACCTGCCACGTTGTCTGAAGAGCTATCGCCCGTATCGGCGTCTGCGGTAACTTCTGTGGGATGCGCAATTAGGTCAAACCACGCGTCAAGCAAGATCCCCGAGGGACTATCAAGGTGGGAGGTATCGGGGAGTGACTGGCCCGATACGGCATCTCTCAGTCCAAACCAGAGCTGCTCTAGAGCATCCACAGAACACTCCCATGTACCACTCTCTACTAGATGTGAATGAGTCGAGATCCCGGGAACCTGGCGTTGATCAAGGAAATCGATTACGGAAACGAGGTACAAGCGACGTAAGCGCTTCAGATAATTGCGTTGCGCATCCGGAAAGTCAAGCTGACTCAGTGACCTGTGTACTGATACAAGGTTCGAAGTGTCTTCTACCATCGTTAGGTCTCGCGCTTGCCTTGTGACCTCTGGCCCTCTTCGTCTGGGGATCCCTAATTGAGTGCAGGCCGCTCTCGAGGGTCGGTACCTCCTTTCCTGTAAGTCTGCGAGATGAGTGGTGATCTCTTGCAACACCTCAGTAGCTTGACTGGGGTTCTCTGTTTGTGTGAGAGCCGTGTCCAAGTGTGGATACCCGCTATCATGTGAGTCTGTAAGATGATTTTCGTGATCTTGCAATTCATCAGGCGCTTGAGACGACATTTGTGAGAGTTTGGAGATCGAACGAAGTATGAATGCTTGTTTACTTTGCAGGAGGGAATTTGCGGTGCGGTGTCAGCTGCAAATGAAGTTGGGAAGGACTTGGTGAGGGACAGGGCTTGGAGGGGGGAGCGGGATGACAGATATATGACTCCGGGCGGGGTACTTCGGAGTATCGAAGGCGAGGGTTACACTCTGAAAGGAAACGAGCTCAAAGAGTACGATGCTGTAGCAAGTAGCAGTGCCACAAACGGCGATCACAGCGGCCACGTGGCAGCGCGTCTACGTGGAGGTGTGCCAGCCGCATCGCTTCCCGTTTCGTCTCACTCGTGCACCACCATTACTCAGCCGTTATTAATATATAAATATATCCATCTCTTCTCCTCCCTCTCGTCTCTCATCTGCTACCTACATCTCCTTCACCATCCATTCAGCGCACCATGAGGTTCTCTGCTTCACTCGCCCTGGCGGCATTACTGCCTAACCTTGCGTTGGTACTTGCTAGCGACGTGATTGACCTCACGGCTGGCAGCTTTGCTAAGGAGGTCATGAAAGAGGATCTTGCTCTAGTGGAGTAAGTTGATGCACGATCACCTCATTCATGTCCTACTGTTTCTTAAAAGATATCGCCCCTGTTGTGAAACTCACTGATGATGTTTTCATCCTACAGATTTTTCGCTCCTTGTAAGTAACCATGGAATCCCGTCGCTTAAACTCAATGCTGATCCCCCCGGGTTCTTCAGGGTGCGGTCACTGCAAAAAGTGAGTCAAGCATCACCACGGAAAGTTTGCAGAGCTAACCTAAACTAGCCTTGCTCCCCATTACGAGGAAGCTGCAACTGAGCTCAAGTCTTCAAAGGGAATCAAGCTTGCCAAGGTCGACTGTACCGAGGAACAGTCTCTCTGTGCCGACTACGGTGTTCAGGGCTATCCCACTCTCAAGGTCTTCCGTAACGGTGTTCCCTCCGACTATGCTGGTCCTAGAAAGGCAGACGGTATCATCAGTTATATGATTAAGTGAGTAGCCGCCAGTATTCCGATCGGAGGTGTCGATGCTGACTAGGATCCAGGCAAAGCTTACCCTCGGTCACTGATGTCACTCCTGAGACGCACGACGAATTTATCAAAGCTGACAAGGTGTAAGTTGCTTGTCAACTAAATGTGTCAAATATCTCTGACATTGCGCAGGGTCGTCGTGGCGTACGGAGACTCGTCGCATCCTATCCCAGCAGCGTTCAGCGACTACGCCGAGTCAGCGCGAGATTCCTTCTTGTTTGGTCGATTCGGAGGATCCCCCAAATCTCTTCCCAACGGTGCATCGATATCTTCCCTCCCTGCCGTTGTTCTTTACAAGTCCTTCGACGAAGGTCTTACAGTCTACCCTTCCTCCGTTTCTTCGGCTTCCTTCGAAGACCTCGCAAACTTTGTCAAAGTCAACTCCGTGCCTCTGATGGATGAGATCTCGCCTGAGAACTTCGGTTCATATGCCGAACAAGGTCTCCCGATTGCGTACCTCTTCGTTGACCCCGCTGCCGTTTCCGCCCGAGAACAGCTTGTCAAGGAGCTCACTCCCCTTGCGAAAGAGCTTAAAGGTAGCGTCAACTTCGTCTGGATCGATGGCATCAAGTTCGGGGATCACGGAAAGTCCCTTAATCTCCCGGGCGACTCCTGGCCAGCCTTTGTTGTTCAGGACCTCGCGCAGCAAACAAAATACCCGTTGTTGAACGAGAAGGTTTCGGCTGGGTCCATCGAAAAGTTCATGCGTGCTTTTGTGAAGGGCGAGATCCCACCATCCATCAAGTCTGCGCCTATTCCAGAAACCCAGGGCCCGGTATACAAGCTGGTCGCCGACGGATGGAACGCACTCTTCGACGACAACTCGAAAGATGTCTTCGCTGAATTCTTTGCCCCATGGTGCGGACATTGTCGTGAGTCCCTTGTCTTGGATAGATCGATTTAATGCCGAGTGATACTGACTCCGAGATAGAACGTCTTGCCCCAATCTGGGAGGCCCTCGGTGAGAAGTACGCTGGGGCCGAAAACCTTGTCATGTAAGTCGCAAAATCCTTACCAAGACGGAAATAGGTGCCAGCCAGCTTACTCGACCGCTACAGCGCTCAAATGGATGCAACGGAAAACGATATCCCTCCCCAGGCCCCCTTCAAGGTTCAAGGTTTCCCTACACTCAAATTCCGGCCAGCCGGTTCAGACGAGTTTATCGATTACCCTGGTGACCGATCTCTCGATTCCTTGGTAGAATTCATCGAGGAGAACAGGGCAAGTGCGGGGGCTTCCGGTAATGTCACAGACCGAGCTGTTGAGGCTGTCGACGAGGATGAGGCAGAGGATGAGGGTGTTATCGAGCATGACGAACTTTAGTAGCGTTGATGTTTTGGTGACTCGATAAAACGCAGAGTGCTGGTAGATACTTCATTAGCGTGTTGACTTCATCTTCTTGCGTATAGTGTATCACTGATGATGAACAGTTTCCAAAAGCCCTGTATTAGCTGAAAGCTATTCATCTCTGAATTCACGGATCAGAACAGATCTCAAAGCTGCTTGATCTTGAGAAATCGAATGATTCTCTGAAGTCGGACGGAGTTTGAGATTCGAAATTCCTGATAGTGGTTTGGCAAGACGCCTGATGTCCGATAAATGGTAGCGGTTTCTAAGGCATTCGAAAATCAAAATCTTGGTGCTGTGCTGAAAGCGTATACTCGGATCGCAAGGTTGCATCGGAAGGGCGATTGAAGGAGCAATGTCAATGTCCTGCACGTTAGGTGCTCTGATTCATCATTGCCTCTAGCTCTCAAAACTGAGCCAGCAATCACGGCCTCGCGATCGAAAGGATGCATCCAATGTCTACGTGGTTATTCCTTCCTTCTACCTTGGGCAAGCTCAAATTTCCAGGCACAATCTACTCGCCGGGGTCGAAGTAGCGCCATTGATTTGGTGGTGCGGCTTGTTCGAGGGGTTCGCAGCTATCAACAGTCAATGGTCGTCAGCTTCTCGCCAATAACAGCGATAATAGTATGAAGCGGCAGTACGGCCGTGTCCCAGGATCCACCTGAATACCTCAACAAGAAAGGTAAAACTCACGCCTTCCATTCCCCCATTTTCCCAGCAAGACCAACCTCAGCCTGTCCCTCCTCCAGCAAGACCTCCACAATACTCCCAAGCTCCTTTTCGACCTTCTCGATGTCCTCCCCGGCAGATTCCACAACGCTCAATCGATGTTTCGTGAGTGATTCAACGGCTTGGCGATACACGCTATGTTCGGGGAGGGTAGCTAAAAGAGACAGGGTAGAGGTGTAGGTCTGTTTCAAAGCTGGCAGAGGGGCGGGGTGGACGGCCAGACCGGTAATCCCTGTTGATGCCTTCAAGGGTCTGATGTAAGAAATGGTCAGTTTTGTCAACCTTGGCATGATTAAGGGAACGGGCGAGTAGAGGAAGACGGGGGACGGAACGATTTGACGATAGGAGTGGGCTGAAACTTGAGTTCGGAAAAAGGTGGAAGGGTGATAGGAAAACAGGAAGAAGCGTGAAGCATGACATACTTTACCGCCTGGAGAGCGATTCGAGTTGCTCGGAACATGCTGATGTTTCTGCGACAGAGAGAACGACGATCGAAGGTGAGGTTCCAACGACAAATCAGAGAGCAGCTATCGGACCAATCACAGATCATAGTGAGCCTGACACCACACGGAATGTATTCTGAGAAGTCAACCGTAAAATGTTAGACTCATCGCCGTTGGCGCGTCTATAAATTAGATCCAGTCGACCATCTATCTATAAGTTATACTAACGGTGTTTCGACTTTCCTTCTCCTCCTTATATCTCGGCCGTCAGTCCTCTCCAAACTCGGTGGAGACCACCATTGGGTTGCAAATCGTAGTGGCTCTCTGCTGATAACATGCATGCATCGGGGTGTGCAATACATGGCTCACATGGGCAGGAGCGCTTTTTTCTGTGCCTGACATGGGAATCTCAGAAAATATGTTGTCAGGCTCAATATTGGTGTCTGGTTTCCCACGCTGAGGTATTCACCTTGCATATAGGACTGTTGCTAGAGGATGCTGCTGATACTCAGCGACAACCCTACTCTCCCCCACTTCACGTTGCAACACCCCTGCTGCTGTCCATGTCATACTCCTCAGCTCTGGCATCAAACCAGGTGTTACGACTGAAGACCAAGCAGTGATGCCTCGATATCAGTGGACGGCGAGAGTAGACGTAGCCGAACAAGTACGTGGGTGGACGGCGACTAGAGATGACTAAGTCTAAAAGAAGAGCGAAGCGTTATGGCTTCTATCACTGTAGAGAGTAACTTATGATATTTCATCGACAAGGGAACCAGAAGTGCCCTTGTCAGAGCTCTATTTATACCTTAAAATGGGGTCTAGATTTGCCACTGGGTGGCAAATGCTGAATAAGCAAGAATAAGAACTAGCCAATAGCAATAAAGCCTCAATGGGCATTGCTGAATAAGCAAGAAGTGGGAACCAATAGGAATAAAGCCTCAGCAAGCATTGCTGAGTAAGCTAAGCATCAACCAATAGGAATAATGCCTCAAAAGTGGAGGCTGAGTAAGCTAGAGGAATGATTACTAAGCTGTGGGAAAGATTACTAAGCATTTGCCACTAGGTGGCAAATGCCACAAACRCGAAACATCAAAGGACGTATGACATCGTATGATGTCACAAGGGCCAGATGATGTCACAGGCACCATCAGTGATGTCATAGATGCACCACTGAGTGTAAATACGTTCCGGATCATAACACCAGGCCCTATGTCAAGGCGAGGTCGGGTTGTACTAGGCGAGGCTAGTACCTACTTGGGGTTACCGCACTAAGTCGATATGGGAAAGGACTTAGCTACAAAGGAAGTCGGGGCTTGGATTAGGGCAAGGCGAAGCCCGGCTTGAGTAAGACGAGATATCGGGGAGGAAGACAAGATATACATTCGACGAGGGACCGGAAGCCTCTCGGTCCTCGTCGTTCTTATG